>JAMPIV010007395.1:52500-259320 GCA_024509875.1 Oreohelix idahoensis | reverse complement strand
GTCCAGCTCTCCCTTTCTGCAGACAGCCAAACACCTCGGATTGACTTTCTTATTTGTCTGCAGCGGTGATTTTAGGCCTTGACGGATCGTCTGGTTGCGGACCATGTCTCTTCTTGTGACTTCAAACCCCTTCTCAATATCTCATTTCTGAGTTTGGATCTGCTTTGTGGGTTTGTAGTCATTGACCTCATGACTCGCTCACATATGTCAAGACTGGGACATAGGTGGAGTGGTATACAGCCATCTTCGTTTTCTTACCAACCTCTCTCTTGCTGAGAAATCCTAGATTTATGGCCTGAAAAAGTCTCCCAGCTGCTGCTTTTCGAGTGGCCAACTCTTCTTTGATGCCTCCCTTTCTCTATGGAGACCCTAGAAACCGGTCGGTCATGGCAACGCTCCAGGTCATCAACCCCGATAAGAGGATAACCACCACAAAATTCATCCCAAACAGATTATAAAGGCCCAGGCATAAGACAAAACATTATAAACTTGCTTTTTATTTAGTTGAAGGAGTGACTGCTCTACAGGAAAGCTGGAACAGGACCCAACGATATGGACATTAGTACTGCTCATGGAGAGTTTCGGGACAAAGTTATGGCACAAGTAACAATGGTTGCTATCGCAGGGACGCGCGTGGACACACAGAAGACCTGGCACCACCCGTCAAAGAAGACATCTGCTGCGAAATATTTACTCGGGCCACAAGTAGCTGCTGAACATTGCAACAATTTGTGGGCGCCTGCTGAAAAGTGCTAGCAAAGGTGACATCCCCAAGCTTGGCGGAGCGAAATAATCATGACCCTTAGAAAATTATTCAGCGCAAACATAGGCCGGTAGTCTACAAACAAAAATCATAGGTAACGCATATAACGTGAATAGGCATGCCACCTTCTCACACACCACTCTTCCAGAGAAGACCAGTTACTAAAGGCAACCTCTTCGCTTTGGTAAACCGAGACGGAAAACTGTAAACAAAAAATACAGACCAGTCCAAACCAGCGCACACAATGTAGATCGAAAATTCTCTGAAACTTGACTAACAAATAGAAATGACCCCCACCGGTTACTGGCGACAGCCTTGAAATTGAAAAACTGCGGGGAAACCCCAGAAGAAAAGTTGGGAGTTGTTTGCCCCCCTCTCTCCGGACAAGTGTAAAAATGTGCAGCTCGCTTTTACAATAACGCCTATTCAACTTAAGCATTATGAAGTGCACCGGCGACAGGTTGGCCGACCCTATATACCGTCCATTGGAAGTATTGACACGGACATGGACTGAGAATATATTACAGCAAATTGCTAAAGGTAGAATTGATTTTCTGGTGCAGAATAATTCATTTCCCCATAGTTATATATTATTCGCACCAGTGCCGTTAGGCGGAGAAAAACAGTTGGTGAATATGGCCTCTAATCTGAATGGGCCAGATTTATAGGAGTCATACATGAATTATTAAGAGTGTAAAGGGTTTTTTCCAAATTCCAATCAAGCTTGAGCTCAGACCAATTGTTGGCTGTGAATCATTTCGGAGGGGCATCATTGAATTTCATAAACCGTTGTTGTTGGAACTTGAGAATACTCCGTGTGTTTTATCCAGGGTGGAATGAGGAAAATGAATGGATCCCCGACATAACTCAGCTATCACCAATTGTAATAGTATCTCCTCCGCATAATATATTGCAAACCTTGAGGATACAATCTAAAATACCTCTGGACATGTTCATTTGGACAGGACGCAGGGAAGAGTAATGGTGTAATATTGAGTGATAATCAGCATGTTGCCAGGCTAGTCACACCTGGAAGCTGTTTTATTAACACAACCTGCAATATATTTCTTGGAATTGCAGAGTTCTGAGGGCAAATTTCTTGAGTAGTGCCCTACTTGGAATTGACCCAACCTGCAGGAATCCAGGATCACACTAAGGGGCAGAGTAGAGTCTATTTGACATAGTTTGAACGTGATTGTAAATACAGATATGAAAGCTGCACGAGGTGGTTCACGCTTTTCTAGCGAGGGAGATATGTAGTGAAGTTAAATCTGTATGACAACACGCTCAAAATTCCCATGCTCGCCCCCTCATAAACTAAGTTAAATGTGTGCTGCGTGATTGCCTTATGAATGATGGATGGCATCCGCATGTCTGGTTTTGTGTAGTGTGTAGATGTGTTCAGTCAAAACAATCTTCATGCAACAATAACAGGGCAATCCACATAGGACGTCAGTAAACTCACGACGTATAAAGTCCATGAGTCTTGAAACAGCCGTTGACGTTTTTCTTCATTATTTATTGTGGACGCCACAGTGACAAAATGGTTACGCAAATGTGTAGGCACATCAAACAGTCATTATCACAGCAACATTCAATACAGCAATAAACGGTAGACAGCATTACAATGATGAGTCAGATGCATGTTATATTTCATAGTGCTGTAAATGTAGTCAGGTGAACAACTCCATCCTTTTCTATAACAGCCAGGAGATAACCAGATGTATGAGATCAGTTCACTCTCCTTAGTTTGACTTCAGCAAGACAGACACGTCTGCCGAAGTATAAAGAATGTCCTCAAAAATATCCTCTAGATAATAAAGGTTTTCCAAACCTAGTTCATTTAACAAAGTAGCAAGTAATGGTCCTTGGTACATGCATCAACCGATGCAGTACAATGCAGCGACATGTGAGCTAGGAAAACATCTCGTGACGACGCCTTTCGCAGACAGGCTATGAATCGAAATCGCTCACGACCCAAAATCAATAGAGTTAATGAAAAAGTCAATTTACCTTGCTTTCATGAAATACACATCCCTGACAGAACAAAAAATAGCGGAGATCCCCTCTTCAACGAGGCATCTCTTTCGCCATTCCAAATCGCTCACTCCCACTTAGTGGTGGGCGGAAACCTCGATCGACCAAGAAGCAAGACAAGTCATGCGCAGTCCAGCGCAAAATGACCACAGCTCAAACTCAACTGCATTCGATAACCAACGCGAGAAGACAAAATGCCTTACCGAGAAAAGTAATGACTAATAAATTCCAAGCAGTCTGTTGCCCTGCGTTATTAAAACACGATATTGAAATTCAACGTTGTTGCGAGAATTTAATCACGCAAACCAATTGTGTTTCATAAAAATCTATAAAATATCTAACAGTATTTTGAAATTTGTCTGCGGGGCCCATTCAAAATTTACCGCCAACAATTTCTCTAGTAGATTTGGAATTTGTCTAAGACACAAGTCAAAGGTTACCGCCCCCACACCAAAAATTTATTCTAAGGAGCATAGTACAAATGGTAATAACCAATTCAAATCGTTTCTTTTCTTGTAGTGACAAGACAATTTTGGTTGAAGTGGAAATTTTTTTTTTTTTTAGTGGAAATAATGCCTTTTGTTGTGTTTTTGTCCGGAAACGGAGATAAGTTATTTCTTAATAACTTAAAGATAATTAAAAATGAAAAGGATAATCTCGAATTATAGCGCTGACTTTGCCTTAACACTCCTAAACATAAAGATTTCCCTCATAATAAAAAATTATATTAACTTAAAAAATTTTATTTAGTGATATTTCAACATCAGGGTTAAGAGCTCAATTTTAATTACTTATAAATTACCCTGGATTTAAAATGCATAAGGAATATACAAAGGAAAATATATATAGACTCGATAAAAGTATAAAATTGGCCGTTTAATTATCACATTTTGATAATTAAAATCGGTCCACTAAATAACTAGAATAATAAAATATTCAAATTTGGTTAGATTATACAGACACGCTTTGAACCCGCATAAGTACTACTAGTCCTCAAAAATTAACTTTGTGTCTTTTCCTCCTGGATTGGTTTGGGGGTAATACTAATAAATAGTAAAATCCTCTTGTAGTTTTTTCCGCCAAAAAAAAAAAAAATATTTTTAATTCATTATAACCACGCCGAGCTGAACGGTAATCCTAATAGACAGTTTGACCAAGCCTGTTGCTCTTTTGTGACTGAAAGAGCGGTGCTAAAGAGCCCGTTGTTAAACGGCCAATCAGCTTGTGTGGTGTGAGAACGTATTTACCTGAAGGGTAAGAAAAATAATTTTATTTGCATACTTTGTTAAGAAAATTTTGACTTGTAAGTAAACACAGGCAATTGTTGTTCCATATTTAATTTCGAATTTACTGCTAGGCGGGATGTGTTTGGTTCACGCCTGAACCTAGCTAGGAATGTGTGTAGTAAGCAGGCTTGTTCGAAATGATAAAGTGGTGTATAGTGTTTGCAAAATTGGCAACAAATTTTGGTCAATAAGTGGTTAGTAGTGGTTTAATTTGTATTTCTCGTCTGGAGTGACATCTCGTTCAAAGATCATGTAAAACATCATAGGGAAGGTTAACATGAATAATTCAATAGGTCATCATGTTAATTATACTTGCCATGATATTGTATGGAAGCCAACAAGAACGAGGGACCCAAGCATTGAATCAACACCCACAGAGAAAGAATGATTACATGAAACAGCTTGTATGGCGGTCCAAAGCCCGGATGAAAAAGGAGGAGGGCGGCATGCATGAGCCGTAAGGATGCAAGCCCCTCCACCATGCAAAGGCACAACAGCCTATCACCTGTTTGCTTTAAACTATGATTACGAGCAATCTAAGAGAGAGAGACCCCCCGTCATTGGAACTTCTACAGTGGACGAACTGGGGACGGCACTACGGACTACGACTTTATGTACCTTGGAACACACGAAAGTATTAAATGGGCAAGACACGTGATGCTAATGGAAAGAGATGAGGGAAAGCAAAATTAGAAATCTGGCTATAACGGAAAAAAGAAAACAAGGGACAAGGAGTCATGGATCTCGATGGCAAACACTGGCTGTTTATACAGTGTGTGTACCACTCTTGAAAGAGCTAAAGGGGGCGTGGGTTGCATTGTGGACCAAAAACCAAAAAGATAGTATCAAGGGATGGAATTTGTTCGGAGGCATTATGGTTGTAAAAAACTAAAAGACCGGAGGAAACCATAGCTTCATTACCAGGTATAGTGTATGGGCAAATGAGGATGAGGAGAGCAAGAGGTATCGAGTAGGAATTCTTCGAGCTGCTTTCAAAGGACAAGTGGAATGGACTGCCTTAGATGAAGTTATCATGCTCGGAGATTTTCAATGCCAGAGTTTGGAAATGTGACCAATGCTAGATGGGGTGGAGTTAATCGAAGATATGGGACAAGATACATCAAAAAAGATTTCAATGACAATGGAAAGCGAGTCCTTAGATTCTGCAGTGAGCAGAATCTGATCATTACAAACACAAAGTTCCCCCATAAGCGCATACATGCATACACTAGATGTGAACCAACACAGAATGAAGAAGTCGTCGTGATTGACTATGCATTGTTCGGAGAAGCTCATTCAAATATGTCCGAGCAGATGCTAAGAGTCTGGAGGGGGCCACGAGATTGGAAGTGATTCAATACTGCTAACAATCAAAAGAACAAAATCGAAAGAGTTGCTCAGCCTAGGAACTGCCCAACATCACGCAAGAAACCAAGTAAACGAGCGGGAGAAATGAGCATTAGAGACCTACAAGATGAAAGAAGCACAGAAATTAAGACCAGATATCAGGGGCTTATTGCTGCAGCGGTGAGCAACACAGAAGAACGACCTGATGACTTGGAAACCCTCTGGAATAAATTCAAGGATATCATAAAGACAGCTGCAGCAGAAGCGTGCGGTGAAGTCCGACTTGGGAACAAGAGAAAGAGGACATCTTGGTGGGACAGGAGGAAAGTCCAAAGAGAAAGTAAGAAGAGAAGAAAATGTGCATGGAAAACAATCACTTAGGAGCTAAGAACAACAAACAATGACAGAAGGAAAATAATATAGAGAATATTGAAAAAAACACTAAGAACAGAAGCTAAGGAACAAAGTGATCGCATGCGAAACTAGAAAGTCCAGGGAAGAATTTAAAAAAAAGCTAGAAAAAGAATACACAAGAAAACCAGAAAATCTGTTCCTATAAGACCCTAACAGAAACATGAGAAAGGAAAAACATTGCCCTCTCAAATTTATCAAAGTGACAAGCAAAAGGCAAATTGCTTACTGCCCCGAAGGAAGTAATGGAAAGATGGGAAAAAATATTTCTCAGAACTCCTTGATGGTGGAGCAATGTTGAAGCATCAGAAAATGATAGTAACCACTAGACCACAGAAGAGAAAACCAATGCATGGTGAAGATGACATAAAGATGGACTATGAAAAAAAAAAAAAACTGAAGGCAGCACTAGAGAGAAAATCAGAGATGGGCAAAGCAGCATAGGGGCATGGATGGTATAACACCAGAAAAATGGTTAAGTACATGGGAGCATCACGGGGCGACCTATTTACTCTTAAGGGTTCTACAGGCAGCGTGGTGCAACAAGACCATACCAAAGGATTGGGAGATTGCCTATCAATAACAACAATTTTCAAAAGGGTGACAATCGACAGTGTGGTGAAACCTAGAGGTCCATAGATCCTTTCTCAGTGTCCCTGGTAAAAATCTAACTCTAGAATCCTAGTTGGCAGAGACTCCGAACGCCTAGCTGAGAGCCGCACAACTGGATGAGGGTCCAGTGCGGATTCCAGAGAGAAAAAAGACCCACTGACAGTACTCAAGAATCACTAATCTTCACACTCAGACAGCTGAGGTTGAAAACAGGCTCCTTGAGTATAAGAGTGAGATCCATCTTTGTTTCATAGGATCTGGAAAGCGTTTGACAGGGTCCCCTGGAAGCAATAACTTTGGCGATTGTTTGGCAAGGAAGAACATCTCCAGCACCTCTATTTTGATGATCATCGCTATACAGAGCTTCTACAATGTCTTGCATGGCTAAATTAATGTGAGGATTCAGCAAACCAATAAGTCAGAAGAGTTCAGGACCACCACTGGTGTAAGACAAGGTGATATCCTGTCACCTTACCTTTTCATACTCCTCATGGACGATGTCATTAAGGCATGTAAGGAGAGAACAAGAAAGTATTCAGTGGGTACCTGGAAGATGGAACAGGTCTCTATATTCTGAGCGGCTGGCCATTTGCTGATGATGGTTTTGCCCTGACTTTTGAGCTAAATCAGCAGGCACATCTCCAATTCAACCTGCAAGTCTGGAAGTGTATGAGCTGGATGAAGAGGGAGGGATGGTCCATAAGCAAGCTCTAAAACAAAAATCCATAGTGAATATCACGAGAAGAAAGAAAACATCAGATTAAGTTGGGAGAACAGGTGCTGGAGCAGGTAGACCACTTTAAATATCTCGGAGCTATTATAGACCGAAAGGGAGGCATCAAAGAAGAGTTGGCCACTCGAAAAGCAGCGGCTGGGAGACTTTTTCAGGCCATAAATCGAAGGATTCATCCAGCAAGAAAGGAGGTTCGCTTAGAAAAAACGGAAAGATGGCTGTATACCGCGCCACACTATGGCCCAAGTTTTGGGTCTATATGGATGCGATGTCCATGGGCATATGGACTACAACCCACAAAATGCCAGATCCAAACCTCAGAAAATGAGGTATGTGGAGGAAAGTGGTGGAAAGATAACAAGACGAGAAATGGTCCGTAACCAGACGATACGTACTAGCAGGCCTAAAATTCCATCCGCTGCCAAACCCTACCTAGTAGAACTGTCCCAACTAAGATGGGTTGGCCTTGTCAGCAGACATCGGGAGATGACCGCTACCACGACAGCATGGAAACAAAGAGCCATATGGATCCATGACCCCAGGACGACCCAGAGTCCCGCTGTTACTGGACAACATTGTGACAATCTTGGAAGTGTACCAGAGACTAGAATGGAACCAGGCCAGGAGGAAGTCCGCCGAGAGGAATAGTCACTGGCGCTCTCGCTTCCAAAACCTCTACACCGACACGGTAGAAGGGAACGACTAAGGAAGTAAGTCCTAGTAGTGGTTTAATTTTTGTATTTCTCTTCGGAGTGACTCACTGTTCAAAAATCACGTTTATAAACATATAGGAAAGTTAGCAATGATTATTGTTAATCAAGCAGGTGTCGTTTTTCTTTATTATTTATTGTGGAACGCAACAGTGATCTATATGGTTACGCGAATATGGAGACAATATCTCCCTAACATGTACGTGAGACTCACTGCTTCATTTAGTCAGCAATAGTCGGTCAGGACAAGCTGATTACATGAAAACTGATGGTAGGTCAGACGGCATGTTTATGATCTTGGTACTCCCCCTCTGCCAGCAAGAAGATGACGCCCGCTCTATCGGCATGTTTAATATTGTTAGGTGTGAATTGAGTCCCTCCGCCCCCCCTGTTACCCATGGAATGGTTTTTCCTTAGACTATGAAAGTGGGATATGTTCTGTATGATACCAGGTGCTTGCATTCCAAAGTGGGGAAGACGTGAATCGTGATGGGAGTTGACGAGCTCCATGATAGGAAGGAATTCGTAGCTAGTGTTGGGTGGTAATCGAGCCAGGTAAGCCACAACATCTGTTGTTTCGACCAATTGTCTGAACTTCTATTAGACTACAGTAGACTGCCAGGATCTAACAGTACCTGGAAAGACAAGTACCTTTAAGAAGCAATGTAGTAGAGTTCATTCCCCAAACTTTCATCCAAGACAACTTTAACACCCATTATTTTTGACACTCTGAGTCGTGTATCAAACCTTTACTGTGCGTAAGACTGGTGCATAGTCAAATATAGGTTTCTGGACCTGTTGTGTGTAGTCATTCCGAGACCCCTTTAAACCGATGGAACTTGTCAATCGAAAGTATTTAAGTCTTTTTTTGTAAATATCCATTATCCCTACTGATTCATTAGACGGATACTGACCCGAAACAAGATGCAGGTTCAACAAAACTTGATATACATTGCTACAGTTGCTTAAATAAGTTTTAAATAAAAGTTGAAGTTCTGTTTGAAAGAAATCATAAAATATATTATCATTACATTCCCCTTAACCTGGCGAAAATTAATTTGGGAACAGAAGAGGTAAGCGGTTAGGGACTCAAGTCGACATCATGGATCCACATTCCTTACTCTGGGAACGTACACGCAGTGAGATCATCGTGATGGTCTTACACCCTTGTCCTTTCAGTTAAGGGTAATTAACTTATAAGACCAGTCCTGGATCTGGCTTAGTATCCTCTCTGATACGACCTATTTGTTAATAGCCTATACGTTTATTACAACAAAACATCTTATTGAGATCTTACTAGTTAATGAGGTGGGATAAATGTTGAGAAGTTTTGGCGCTGTGCAGGAACGCTGGCAATTTCTTTTAGATCAGAACAACACATAATTTTAGCCTGTGGATGGTGCTGAATGCACAGCTTGCAGCCCATTCCGCCTTTTGGCAGCAGTGCTTGTATTCAAAGATTAATTAATTTTAAACTGAACGTAAAGAAAGAATACAGCTGGCTGAAAGGACTGACATCCCGCTGCAAGAGAACCAACTGCTATAGTATCTCCATGCTCCATAAGGAGCACAAAAGAAAATTATCATGATCACATGACGACTTCCCATTGGCCTAGTTTCACAGTTTTACTGTAGCACATTTCATTAGCAATCCCGATACTACTGATTGTACTAATTGTATGAATGAAACGTTTATAACCAACAATGAAACAATCCCGTCAGCTGTTCGGGACAATACGGCTACGGCGTTCACTGCACCGTGACAACTGAATTGAAAACCCCTTAAAAGAACAACATTCCTTGCAATCTTTTCATGGTGCGATTTAGGGAGAATACTGAAACGTTGCGCAATGTACAGTGATAGCTAAATCGAACACCACTTAAAAGAGCACGCCGACATTTCAGTTTGTTCATGGTGCATTGACCACTGACCATAAGGTCATGATAGGTTTTATTACAAAGATAAATGAAGGTAAAATGGACAGGAATGAAATGACCACAGCAGAAATAATCTCGTCATCAAGGCTTCAAAGGTATCTACCATCGCACAAGATTACACTTGGCAAAGATGTAGATAGAAGGGTGATGACACTTCTGTTACAAAGGGAGTCTTCACAAGATATTCAGAATAAGCTAGAACAATACTGTTTTGGCTGAGTATGTTAACTCTGTAATTTTGCCGACGCTTTTGTGAAGGATTTAAGCACTTATTACTTTCAGCTCGTTTAAGCCCCCACCTCTGATTTACTCAGTGGAATTCTATTATTCTAGTAAAGCTCTGTTTAGAGTGTGTGTAGTAATTTGACTGAGACAAACATGCAGTAACTTTAAAATGATTAAATCGAAGTTAAATTTGTAACATTACAAATAACAAAATTTAATATTCACTTTAGGTTTTAACAGTTGGAAAATAATTTGAATAGTTATGGATCAAGAAAAACTATCATCACAGATTTTAGGGAATGTGAGATGTTACAAGAAGTTCGAGTGGCAGCATATATTTGAACTTAGCTGCCAGTGATAGTTCTGTTCCTTCTTATGGGTTGGTTCTTTTCACTCTGCTCACGCTCGTCTCTGATCAAGGTTGTCGGAGTAGCTCGTTTCCCAGAAACGTCAAGGAGAGTCTACCACGAGGGTCCTTCGTCTTAAAGCTTAGGCCACGGTTCCCTTCTTGTTCCAGAGATAGTATTTTCTGCTGGTACCACCAATAACTATGGTAAAAGAATAGAACGAAACGCTCTTCTGAGTTTGGCGTTTTCCACCCCATAGTTATGGGTTCCTATCTTCCCATACCACCATCCCAATTATTCAGAATTTACCCTTGATGAGAATTAAATTGAATCCCTTGGGATTAAATTTTCTGTACATTTAAATAGAATAGCTTTCATAGTTACTTTATATTTAAATAAAAAAGGTTAATAATACAGATAGAGTCTGTTTACATATACATCTCCTCTGATTGAAAAGTTTTCACACACACACACACACACACACACACATATATATATATATATATATATATATATATATATATATATACATATACATACATATATATATATATATATATATATATATGTATATGTATATATGTTAGTTTACATGTTAGTAATAAATATGAAATGTAAATCACAACTTACGCCAATCCTGACTTACAGACTTTTTGCTTAAATGAATAAAAGAGACTTGAATCGGCCTCTTACACGCGTCTGGGGTATCGTTAATTTAACGTGGCTTCGTGTGTGGTCCTTCGGTTTCCTTATTTAAAATGTTAGAGATTTCCTGGGTTATATTGTAAGTCCTGATAAATACTCCACTAAAAGGTGTTCGGTATTTTAAGAAAGAATTCTGAATTCTAATTCTTCACTGTAGCAGTCTGGTGTCTTGGCGAGCGATTTCTCAAGTGAAATAGCTTGAGAAAATGATCAGATTATATTCCCTGCCTTCCCACGCCTTCGTTTGCCATGGAGTTAAATAAACGCTTCAATCATATTCAAAAAGGTCGGGTTATGGGGTAATTTCAAAATATTCCGACGTCGGATAATTTTGAACGTATGGCTCTCCCATTTATGGTAATAAGATATCCGATGCCTTTGTGTACAAACTTCAAAACACACCGTTAGCCGCAAATGACCATGTGTTCGAGATGTAGCAATCTTACTTTTATCTAAAGTAATATTGTCATCCATGTCTGTCTGTAAGTTGTCTCCCCTTTTCCAAGCTTTGGTGATGCGTGCGCCATGTCTTATCGGTGATTAAGCCGATAGCGCTGGCCGATGTACGTGTTAATCTGCCGCGCCTATAGCCAACAAATCTGGGCGGCGCCAAGCACATGTGATTATTATCACCTACAGGGAGTGTCGAATGATTTGATAAAATCAAATATCTGTTACTTAGCAGAAAAATAACGAAGAAAGAAAGAAGGAAAGAAAGTGCGACAATTGAGAACAAACAATAAAAATCAGTACCACAAGTGTACCGATATGCCGGAGTGAAACAAAGATCGACAGGGGCCGCCCCGTTTTGTCACAGCGCCTTCTAACGTATGTGTCCTTCAGTTCAGATGGCCCCGATGCCGAGAGCATAATCATATGCTCTTATAGTGGCGGTTAAAATTTTCGTGGTTTTCAGAATTGTCTATAGGACGGGGTAACCTTCCCCATGGTCAACCATTCTTCTTTCTTCTTTGGTCCTTGGTCGCTGACTGACAAAGCAATCCTCCTTTGTGGCCTCTTACGATGGTAAGTTGCAGTGTTACTATTCCTTGCTCAACTTTCGAGCCCCGGTAAATACACAGGTATACACAGATACTAAAGTTATATGTTCTTATAGTGGTGGTTTCTGAATAAATTTGAGCGTGAAGCTGTATCCCAATTTTTTCTTAAAAAAAAGGTAAAACCTTCATTAGGCTATGCCTGACACTTCTTTGCAAGTTTTTGGATCACTGATAGCAAACTTGTTATTGTATCAATACCGTCAGTCAGTCAGAGCTCATTGACTGGTATAAAAGTCTGTTATAAGCTGGCAGACGCTTGAGTTGGGTCGGCTGCATCATTAGAAGAGACCCCATTGTCATCACAAGAATAGCTATTCTATGAACTCTTGAAGGAAAACGAAAGAGAAGCAGACCAAAAAAAAAAAAAAAAACAACTTGGCGGAGAACTGTGGAAACCGAGATGCAAAGAATGAACTAGAGTTGGGGCACTGCACAAAGGCTGGCCGCCGACCGAGCAAAGTGGAAGCAGTTTGTTGACGCCACCACACGTGATGACCACTGACTGTTTTGACAGTCGGCAGCTAAGGATCAAAGAAAAAGAATGAGCTGTATTGTGAGAAAATGCTTTAATCGGAAATTAATCGCCACAGTAACAAGTCTGTTGTACGTAAATTTATTTTTATTAAAGTAATCCTAATCAACCAATCAATGTCACTGGCTCACGTGAGTGCTTACGCAATCTGCAGTCGTGTCCATTCACCTCGTCCTTCTGCCACTATCTTCGTCCATCTCGAGGTTTTCTTTCATATTTAGAACTTTGTCACGTTGACTGTCCCTTCCTTCTTATTGCAGTCACAGCAACATTTTCGGTAATGACACAAGAAGAGACCTCGAGAGGGCACATTTGATTTCACAATTATGAGACACACGAATAACAAACGAATTACAAAAGAGAGTTATCATGTTGTAGGATGAATTTCATTACTTTATTACGCAGAAATTGGGAATAATGTAACGATGGAGCTCACCTGATGTGCACAGAAAAAAGTCGTAGAAAATCTAGGATTTTAAAAATAAAAGAATTAATGAAACTGTAGCGGAAGGTTTTATATGTGTGAGATGATAGTGCTAGAGTAGAAATAGTATTCTCTCCAGAATGTGTGAGGTCCCAGTGACAGAGAAGTACACTGGTATCACTCGATAGTCACGCAAGTGTCATCACAAAAACTCTGCCTTGACCAGTTAATCACATCTTGCGGTTGCACGAGATTGTCACAAAGATTCACTTCATCTCTGTTATTATAATCAGTTGTTCATATGAGATGTACAGCTTCAGTAGGTCGTGCTTTCTACCAATCCAGGCACTGCCGGGGCGATTAGCAATTGATCATCGAGCAATTCTTGATCATTGACCTCTGACTTTTGGTTGACCCATGTATGAACCTGCAGATAATTGTAGGATATGTGGCTATTAGTGGATAAACAATTACCACATTTCCTATTGTAGGTGAGATGAATTTGTTTTCAGATGTATGCGTGAAAAATGCGGTGAATAAGGGGATCAGTGACAAGACAGGTGTCCTACTGTGGAACCATTTTATAAAATCAAATAATACAAAATAATATTACACACATATATGGTATGGAGGTGTATAGTATCCCCCTGCCTGACACGTTAGCTCCTGTAAAGTGCAGTGTAACTTTGAAGACAGATTGAATAAAGCCCTGATAATGATTGTTTGGTAGTCCTGAAAAGAATTGTTATTAGTCCTGTGCTAGCCCTGATATGGACTCAGTCACGGTGGTTATATTTCGGGTTCCAATTCTTCAAAAACAATCAATCAAGTAATAAATTAATAATACATGATACTTTTCATAACATATAGATTAAACAAATCCTGAAATAAAGTTGTAATTACTGTATTATTTTACATAGTAACTTTACATACCCTCGCATGACCTAATTAAGATCAGTAAAGACTGGCTTTAGTGGAGTATCAGAACTGCCTGGCTGCAAATAACAAGATATTGGCCTCTGCAGCGTTCCTCTCTCTCTCCAGCCGTTGTCCTTCTGTCTTGCTTCGCTGTACAAGTGAAATTTGAAATCATTTCCGTCGCCCTTATATATGGCAGCTACAGGACGTACAGGAAAACAAGGCTCGCAACTCCAGCAAACTTCCCAAAAAAAGTTGTAACTTCGGGGGGGTTTGTGCTAGAGGTGTTTCAAACCTTGGTCTCGTGCATTTCACCTAACCCAGTTCAAGCCTTTGGAGTTATATATTTCCGTTCTCCATGAGTTGACCGTTATATCCATATGTTGTTTTCCCATATCAGTCGTGTTAACGATTATATATTGAATTATAAATAGGAAAAAACACAGCATTCTTCTCAATTGCCACGGACACTATTCTTGCGAAAAGGATTCTTCACAACTACTTACTCCCTTCTGATTTCCCTTGTACCTATACAAAATGATGAATATATTCCCGTCAAAAGGAGGACCATTCTCATCCTTGTCTGTCATTCCGTTCTCCTTCCCGATGTCTAATTGCTAACCATGATTTCGGACGATTTATTTCTTCCTTATTACACTCGCCGAAGTCATTCTATCTGACCGTGGGAATACCCCTTCTCCTGATTGGCTGCCCTAGATACACACAGGAAAAAATACCCCCTGCATTCCTTTGTTCAGGTTCAGCACACTGGTGTTTCCCACTTTTCGGTCTTTTCACAACATTTAACTAGGCAATGCGTAACATGCGACAGAGCCTCCCTCTCTTTTAAGCTGTAGATTTCTACAGCTAACAACTGTAAGCTTTGCCGTAGTTAATGTTCTTCTTACTCTCGTTCTAGATCCTCAGTTGGGTGTCGACTGTTCCGAAAATCTGCTCTTACATTTTGTTTTCCGATGGATATAGATTCATCCTTTCCTTCTGCTACTCTCTCTTTTTTTACCAGTTCGGCTTTTCATCCAGGCCCTACCGCTGGTGGAAATGGGGTCGGTAGGTTTCCCTTGAAGTTTACCGCCCCTACTCTTTTCGTTGATAGTTAGGAAAATTGGTGCGGTTTTCCCCTCGCAAATTTCGTAGGTGTTTGATTTTGGCTACGTGATTTGTTTCTTTTCTTCCAGTGCATGGGTTCAGACTGCAATTCAACCTGTGAAGTGGGATGTTTTTGTTTTTTCCCCTCCAGTGCAAATCTCGGGAGTACCCATGATGGGCTTTGGTTTGCTTGTAGACTTTTTGAAGACTCACTTCCCTGCCGACTTTCTGAATCTACATGAGTGCACTCTGGACAGGAATTTACATACCAATTGCTGTCTTCCGTAATACCTGGCCAGTAGTACTGGTGGCTATTCTTTGGTTTTGTGGGCACCATTACCCAGGTGTTCACTCAAAGTTATGTGCCCCCAGCCTATAACCTTATTTCTATAGGGAAATGGTTAAGAACAACAATTTGTGAACCATGACTTTTCGTCCCTCTGCCAGCTTTTCCTGTGCAAGAGTCCATGTTCCATATTAGAAATTTTCCTTTCCTTGGAGTGTAATTGTGTGTTTTGGACAGTTTGCCAAAACAACAAGGCTTTACAATGTGCTGTCAGCTACTTGAGCCCGTTTCATTTCAGTAGAATGAAATTTTAATTTGGTTGTGTCCCTCTCTATAGTTTTCCTGGAGTCATACCTGGTCTGGATTTCCTGCCATAACCATAGGTTTTCACCGGTTGGTTCCCAAGAAAACATATCTACCTACGCCCCAACATCAGGGGTAAAAGGGATCATCTAACACTGCTGCATTTATACTCCCCTTCCAAGTAACATAGCGACCAACTGTCATTGAATCTTTGTTGCTATGGGTAAAGTGAGGGGTAAATGCTCCATTTATTTAGTGGCCCTTGAATATCTACTGTTTCATCTGTGGTGTGATTTTGTTCAGGGCGCACCAGAAGATGCACACACACACTGCTTCATAGGGACAAACCTGTGTCATACACTAGCCTTGTGACTGTTTTGCCATTCACAGTCACTATCTCCTGTTGAGGGGTGGGTTGAGGGACGGCTATTCTGAATCACTGTCAGTATCCTGTCGCAAATCCTAGCCCATTAAGTCCCTCACCTGTAAGACATTGCAGAATGATATGAAACGTAGAGGTTTTTTTATTTCCACAATTATTCAGATGTTGTGGTTTGTTCATTTTGCAGAACTGTACAACAACCATTTTTCTTGTCTATCTTCACTTCGTGTAGGGTTTATTGTTTGTATTCTTTGTTAAAATATCCACCTGGAGGGTTCTTGTCTTTGTAGTTATAGATCTTTCTGGGTTGTTCTATGGTATTGTATTTGTCCTTTTTGTTCAAACAAATACTCGTTTTTCTCTGGTTTGTGTTGGGACTTGAAGACTATCGTCTCCCTGGCTTCATCTCTTATTTCCTTGAGTCAGGGGCGTGAGCCAGTTTGTGACTTTCTAGCATAGGATGATTATTTCATCTAATCCTCTTCTCTTTTCGATGTTCTACTAGGTTATGTCTTTCGGTTCTCAGGATACATGGAACTCCAGGAGTTGTTCTCTATCAACATGCATCTCCTTGATCCCATTCAAAATCCTGATTGAATGTTTCCTAACATGACACCAACCTCAGAAAGTAAACTTTCCAACCTTGCCTGAGAACTGCTGGAACCATGTTTCCATCCCTGTCTGTCGCAGCATAGCAGTTTCTAAATCAGAAACTTCTATAAGCTTCTGCGTTTTGTTCGAAATGTAACGCAACAACAATGCTTGTTTCAAGGCTTCATAGTTTTCCTGAGCTTCTTTGCATCGTCAAGTAGACATAATAAGATACTTCCTCTCAATTCCCTGTGACAACTTCAAAATTCCACTTTTTCTTTTTTCCTAGGGACCATAAAGTAGTGGCCAAATAGCGTTCATATCATTCAAGGGTAATCCTCTATTTGCCCTCTTCTTTCTCCTCCACAAATGGGGTCCAAAGTGACAATTCATAGCTCCATTTGGAGGTGCTTTGGATGGCGCTGGTATTCCGAATGAGAGAGAATGACCTACTACGAACCATTAGTAGTAACCACTTCGCCTGTATTTCAAGCTCGATGAGTTAATCTCACAGTTCAATGTCTCTATCAGCTTGTAGCTTCTCTTTCCGCAGACTGTTTAATCTTCTTTCTTCAGCCTCCAAATTTTCTTGGCTTTAAGCCTCAACTTCCAACAGCAGCCTCTTTTTCTTCAGCTTCACATTCTTTTTTGCTTCTCTCTCAGCTTCTAGTCTTTTGCGTTTCTCTCTCAGCTTCTTGCTTGCAGCTTTCCTTTCCTCTCTATCCATATGTTTGTCCACTTCAGTTGTGACATACTGGACGAGAGCATCACCTGTCAAGCCCAGCTTCTTTTCCCCATTTGCATGATCGCAGTTCTGAACTTCACTAAGTCTAGCCATTATATTAAAGTTAAGTAGGGTATGAGAAAACTTACCTAAACTTACTTAAAATAAAATTATCAAATGGACAACACAATTAATCGTGCAACCCTTGTGATGAAAGTCGACAATATTTACTGAGTACTCTAAGGTACTGTTACATTGAGAAAAAAAATCTATTCTAGAATTTTCAAAAAAATTTTTTTTTTTTTTTTTTTTTCTATTGGTGGCCAAATAGACTAAAGATAGTTGTATATAGATACAGATGAGGATGGCTCAGGATATATACGAGAATAATCCCGCGACCGAGCCCTCACTGTAGCGGCAGGTTTTATATGTGTGAGATGAAAGTGCTGAGAGTAGAAAATGACTTAATTCTCCCACAATGTATTTGCTTGGGTGAGGTCCCCCATGACAGAAAAGTAACACTGGTATCCTCGAAAGTCACGGCTGTGAAAGTATCTGGACTGAAAATATTCAGAGAACAGTCAGACCTTACTGCCGCCACCTCCGCTATGTGACCACCTGTGATATAGTAAAAATTCAACCAAACTCAGTATCAACTATATTGAATGAATAAAGCTGGTGAATACAATTTATATCCTCTTTATTTACATCTATCTAATTGTGGTGATTGTGTGTGACTGGTAGATACAAAAGTTATATTGTATACAAAACAAAATTGCGAAAAGAGAGACAATTACATTTTTACGAATTACATTGTCGTAAAAAACTAAAATGTCATTTTACTTTAGACTTTTCCAATTTAGGGTTGGGTCTAATAGACCTTCTTCACTGTCCGCTATTCCATTCACTTCTATAACTTGCACTAGTTTAAATCACGCACATTGTCATCACGCAAAACTCTGCTTGACCAGTATATCACTTCTTGGTTGCCACGATTGTCACAAATATCACTCATCTGTTTATTTAAATCAGTGTTCAATATGAGATTGTAACATAGCTTCAGTAGGTCTTGCTTCTAACCAATCCAGACACTGCCTTAACGGGGCGATTTAGCATTGATCATCGAAGCAAATTCTTGATCATCATTTGGACCTCTGACTTTTGGATTGACAAGTACTGTAACCTTCAGAATAATTGAGTAGGAATATGTGGCTATTTGTAGGATAACAATTACCACATTCTCTATTGTAGGTGAGAGAGATGAATATGTTTTTCAGATGTATGCGTGAAATAATGGCATGATTAATGGATTCAGTGACAAGACAGGTGTGCCTACTGTGGAACAATTATATAAAATCAAATAATAAAAAAATATTTGTACACACATGGATATGGTATGAGTGTTTATAGTATCCTCCCTGCCCTGACACTTTACTCTGTAGAAGTGCAGTAACCTTGAAGACAATTGAAAGTAATGCCCTGATAATGATTGGTTGTTAGTCTAAAAGATGTGTACATTAGACTTCGTAGTCTATGGACTCAGTCCAAAGTGTTTAATTTCCAAGGTTCCAAGTCTTCAACAATCATATCAAATAATAAATTAATATAGCATTATAAACTTTCATTAACTATGCAATTAAAAACTAAATCCTGAAGATCAATAGTTCGCCTAATTGACTGTTATATTTTTAGCAATAGATAACATTTGACATACCCTCGCAGGATCTAATTAAGAAAATCAGTAAAGACTATCTGGCTTTTTGTGAGTAACAAGAAAACTGCCTGGCTGCAAAATAAACAAGAGTATTGGCCTCTAGACACGTAATTCGATACATCTCCTCCAATCCGTTTTTTTCCATTTCTTGTCATTGACCTCTATGTCAGTACGATAGTGTAATTTTGAAATCATAATACCCGTCCGCCCTAAAATATGCAATGCTAACCGACGATTTTAAAAGTAACAAGGCGACGCAAAATACCATGCAAACTTCATCACAAAAAATGTTTGAGAACTTCGGGAGGTTTTGTGCTAGAGAGTTTTGTCAAACACTTGGTCTCGTAGATTTGTCACCTTTCCCTGTTTTCAAGCCTTAGGAGTTATATATTTCCGTTCTCCATGAGTTTTGACCCCGATTATCTCATATTTGTTGTTTTTCCTAAATCTGTCCGTGTTAAAAAACGATTTTATTATTGAATTTAAAAATAGGAAAAACGACAGGGTAATTCCTCATGCAACGTACACTATTCTTGCAAATTTCTTGCACTAACTAACTTACTCCCTTCTGATAATTCCTTGTAACCGATACATAAATGAAGAGATTCAAGTCTAAAAAAGGAGAACCATGTCTCTTCCTTGTGTCTGATCATTTCCATTCGACCAATGCCCGAAGTGATCTTAATTCTAGACCCATGATTTCGGACGATGTTATTCTATACCATATAGGCACTCGCCGAAGTCTCATTCTATCAGACCGTGGGAAACCCCTATCTCTGAATTGGGCTGCCCTTATAAGACGACACAGGAAAATACCTCCCTATCATTCGCCTTGATGATCTGTGTCTGTCACACTGGTGGTTTCCCACATTTTCGTTCTTCAAACATTTAACTAGGCAATGCGTTAACATGCGACAGAAACACAGCCAAAATAAACACAATTAAAACATTTTAAAGATAAAATAAAATATACAACCTTCATAAAACTTTAATAAAAAGAAACATTAAATGCAAAAACCGGGATAGCGGAACATATGCTTTACATAGGAAATGGAACGTACTCGTCAAAATCCAAGGCCACCCTATTATGTTCATACACTTTATATAAGCGCATAGAATGATTAAACCGAAGGAAGTTTTTAGTGAAAAAAATATGCAATATCGTCCTCTGGCAGTCCTCTATGCACGTTAAGCATATAAACAACTCACCGACAACCATGGTGATCACGTGCAATTTGGTTTGCTGACCATAAATTCTCACATTTTTAATCTGTTTTTTTTCAAACTTCCGTTACAGCCACAATCTCAAAAAACAGGTTAAGTAAATCGTGCCCGTGATTAACATTCCCACGGTGCAATGGCGTACCTTTTCGTGAACAGAGTTCACCCTATAATTTGTTTTAACAATCAGCAGACTTAGGGTAAGTTTCACATCACTTGCAAAAACCATGCCACCGAGAAGAAGTCTCTGACACGCTTACAAAGAATGAGGGCTATAGCGTATGGTTGGAAAGTGGTTTATCTGTCCGTGAGGTTGCATAGACGGCTTGCAGTGTCACACTATACTAATCCAAAGAATTTTGGAGAGATTTTAGGACCACAGAAGTGTATGAGGATCGCCACCGGCCAGGTCGCCCTAGATGCACAAATAGACATGATGACGAGTACCTCTTGTTGTCAGCCCTGCGCCATCGAACAGTGACTTGTTCCACTCTAAGATGTCAGCTGAGACAAACTGTAAACGTTAATGTCAGTCAAAGCACCATTCGCAGACGTTACATGAATTTGGACTGGCTGCTCGACGTCCTGCAGTCAGAATCCCTCTGTACTCCTGCCTCATCGCAGAGCCCGTGTTGCTTAGGTGTCGCGAGCAACAGTCCGGAACAAGGCAAACAATGGAGTCAAGTTCTCTTCACTGATGATCTCGCTTTCACTGTGTCATTTCAATGAACTGGCAGGAATATCGAGTTTGGAGACGACCAGGAGAGCGATTTCACTGATGACACAATTCGAGAGGTGGATCGGGGTTATGGTAGGGGTTCTGTCATGTCATGTCTGGGGAGGCTTCTACAGACACACGGCAGGACCCACTCTACATCATCCAAGGCAACTTGACCGGCCCAAAGAATAACCAGAACGAAATCTTGAGACCAATTGTTCAGCCTGCTCTGGAGGCCATAGGTGGTAATGCCATCCTCCAAGATGAGAACGCTCGACACCATCGAGCTCGTGTGGGGCTAATGAGTTTATTCAGCAACATGGGATCATCAGGATGGGGCGTGGCTAGCTCATTCACCTGACCTTTCTCCGATTGAGCACCTCTGGGATGTTCCTTGGTCGAAGATTGGTCAACAAATCACCCCCTGCCAATGGATGTTGCACAGCTGACTGCATTTTCTGGTTTCAGGAATGGCAAGGCTGTTCCTCAGGAATACTCTTCGGACCTTGTGGGACTCGATGCGTCTACGACTGTCTTGAATGCCTTGCTGCAAACGGATGGTCATACCACTGACCTTTTGAAATGTCTATTTGTCCTATAATCTATTGTGTGACTGTTTGGAAAGGTGGGTGACACAACTTTCACAGCTTCATTGCGTGTTGAATGTGGTGTTTTCCATTTCTATTGCATTACATGTCCATTTTTGGTATTAAATAAATGGCGGTTTGACTGTTACCCAATGACGTTTAAATTCAGAGTTTGTTTTTGATTGTTTTCAAACCAAGGGTTTTTCCTATGTGAACCCTTGACTTTTTGACGAGTAGTAAATAACACAAAAAAAAATTTTTTATAGATGGGATATAAAACAGCACATCTGAGTGACCATCAAGGGAAAAGCCAGAAAACTAGGTGACAGTGAAAACTTCAAAACCTACGACTCTTATTAGAAGCTTTATTTGGAATCGGACCTTCATGGCATTCACCAAAGCTTAGACAAAAAGTCAGAAGAAACCATTTTTATAACAGGTACGTATTGCTTGTGTTGGGGTATGAGGCGGAAAAAAGGGGGGGGGGGGGGGGGGGGCGGGGGCACGTTAAAAATGATCTTGACTGATAAAATCTGTTATTACCGTTTTATGCAAAGTCACATAAATATTACATGCAGTTTTTAACATTTCTAATGACTATAGCTCTGAGTGGCCTGACCGTTGCTGTTTCTAAATTTTTCTTTAATTTAACAAAAAGCAAAGACTAGGAAAAACTTTACTGAGTGCTGCTTGTATAATAAAACTAAGTTTATTAAACCCGGCTTAATAGCTTTAATGTATTTTATCATTTTTATAAGTGTGTGCGTATTTTATTTTTTTTTTTAAATTATAGTTTAAAATTGTCTGTATTGTTGACGGCTTCACATGCTCGGCAGAACTGTGATCTATTCCCCTACTTGTAGTTCTCCCTACGATGTGAGAGAGAGTGTGTTTTTGACGCAGTGCAAAAACGACAGCTAATATTTACTGACTAGTTGTTCCCTTCTACTACGAGTGTAGAGGTTATAAGAAGCAGCTAATATACAGATTTTAATTTACGAACGTGAAGTTTATACTGTATGAGCTCATCTCAGACTTAACGGCAGTTCGTGGTTAGAAAATGTGTTAAACTGTCTGAAAAAAAAGATCAATGGCGTTTTTCTTCGATTGCTGGCCGACACCATCACCAACCAAGAACTGCAAACTCTGAGCCACCAAAAAGATTCGCCGCACCATCATAAGCGGGTAGACCGCCGGAATTGGTTGGCCACAGTCTCAGAAGAACACTGACATCATCGCCAGAACAGCCACGTTATGGGCTCGAGAGAAAAGCGAAACAGAGACCACAATAAGTAACCTGGCAGAAAACAGTAAAACCAGAGATACAAAGCATATACCAGAGCGGCGGCATCACATGAAAAGATGGCTGCCAACCGAGCAAAGTGGAACAGTTTTTGTTGGTGGTCCTACAAGACGCCACCAGCGTGACGGTCACCGGTTGCTTTGGCAATTCGGTGGCTAGAACCAAAGAAGAAAATGAAGTTTGACAATACAGGCCTAAACACACCGATAACATAAAAGGACGATAGTTATCGCAAAGCATGAAAGAAGTATGGTGACTTTCCACGTGCTAATACAGAAAAAATTAATGTCAGATACTGTGACGTGAGGAACAAAATTAAAAGAAAATAGAGCTGAAATTCCCCTTTGGGCCTTGTTAATTTCTGGGAAGGACGATTGGTTTTTTTCTTTAAAGCCCCCAGAACCAAATTGGGCAATTTACTTCTGGCTCGCTTAGATCTGTAAAAATCGAGAGATATAAAACAACGCGAGAAAGAAGAAGTAGACAATAAGAAATTTAAAATGAAAAACACTTGTATGTCTGTATTTTAAATCCCGAGGTTTTTATGCGGTACCTAACGAGATTAATTTTTTTTTTTTTTTTTTTTTTGTTAAATCTGTTCCGTGTTTTTATTCAGCGTTAGATAAACAACTAAATTGGAATAAAAACATATAGACAGCTTAGCAGAAACGCTGTAGGGGCCTCATAAATTATGCTAAGGGAATAGTTAAAGGTAATGGATGGGGTGCCAGCAACAAAATAATGCTTATGTTCTATAAGTCTTTAATCAGGGAGAAACTGGACAATGCTAGCATAGTCTGTGACTCGGCTTCAGCTTCTAACAAAGCAAAACTGGACAGAATTCAAAACGCAGCCATGAGAACCATTACAGGTGCATTGCATTCAAATCAACATCAGTAGAAGCATTAGAGGTAGAGGATAGCTCTCGGCATACTGCCCCTTGATCTAAGACGGAAAGAACTAGATTAAAATTATTGGAGCAAAGTAGCTCAAGAAGTGACCCACCTAGCACATAAAGCATTTGTCAAAAACCAGCCAAATGTTTGGGACGTCCCCTTAAATAAAGATATTTCAACAGAGTGGAGAACTATAGAAGATCTAATACAGTGCAAATAACTGTCAAGCACAATTAATAATAATAATAAATATAGAAACACAATACCACCCTGGGAACTAAAAAGCACCAATCATAGACTACTCAATGACTGAAAAGATTAAACTAAACATAGAAGATAAGGAAGCCAAAGCGATAATAAGAAAGTTCATAAATCAACTTACAAATAAAAAGTCTGGCCGTGTTCACTGATGGATCCAAGGGTGATAGTGGGCAACTAGGTGCAGGAGAGTATTAATACCACAGTGGGGAATTCAGAAGAGCTACAGTGTAACTGAAGGGGCTTCTAGATGTTTACCGTAGAAATGGTAGCAATTCTAAAAGGTTTCGAAATAATCAAAGATAACCCGCCAGAAGCAGTTACGATATTTACAGACTCGCTATCATCACTGCAGGCACTAGAATATCCAGGTAAATGCAGCCGGCCTCAGACATAAAGGCAGAGAAATTAATTCTTTTTTTTTATTTGCAATTAATACATCACTAGGAACAGAGGATGTAGTCTGAGGCTAGTGTAGGAGCAGGACTAGGAAAATCGGAGATCAAGAGCCAAGTGAAGCTAACTATAAACGAGGAATGGAGACATAAACTTCTAACACACCATCAAAGAAAAAAAACAAAATTATGACTACTTATTCGTGCTGGGAAAAGACAAAGAAGTAACAAACAATAAAAACAAGACTAAACAAGAAGAAATACTAACATATAAATTAAAACCATCAACTGCAAAAGACAATAGTCAGCTAAAATTACAAAACCAAAAAATAAAATTACATTAAATACCTTATTATAAATCAAATCTTAGGAAGAACAAGGGTATAGTCCCCCAAGATGGTGGATGAGCAGAGGGCAATAATGATCAGCTGTTTAAGTGCCATCTCATTTTCCTCATCACCTTTTAAAACAAACAAACGAAACAAAGGCGTTTTTTCTGACAGACAAAAGAAAAAACTGCCCAAAGAAGATATATATTATCCATTGCTTACCTAATCGACTGGAGGCTGCCCAGCTTGAAGCGGGCGGTAGCCGTCCATGAGATCCATGAACCTCTCCCACTGTCGGAAGTAGTCCCTGGCGCCACGCCCTACGCCAATTGGGCAAAATGCATATAACTGGTAACTGCTACTTCCCGTGTTTTTCCGGTAGCTATAGGGTGAAGCTGGAGTGTCCTCTCCAGGGCGCGAGCTTGGGCACAGTTATATGGAGATCAAGCTGGTGCCCATGCAGCACGTTCCCCCTCTCCACATAGCTGGTAGATCCAAAGGAACGGCAGTAGCCGATACAGTTTGGTACCAACCACGTCGCAGGAGTTGCTAGAATAATGTCGAATCAACATATATATATATATATATATATATATATATATATATATATATATATATATATATATATGTATATATATATATATATATATATATATATATATATATATATATATATATATATATATATATATATATATATATATATATATATATATATATATATATATATATATATATATGTGTGTGTGTGTATGTGTGTGTGTGTGAATGTATGTGTGTAAACATCCCGAAGAATTACTAAACAACACCATTTCAGGCAACCAGATCAGGCAAAAACTTTTCTCTTGATCGGGCCGTATTAAAAGCAATGGAAATATATATCTTCTTTGGGCAGTTTTTTCTTTTGTCTGTCGAGAACGCTTTGTTCGTTTGTTTGTTTTAAAAGGTGATGAGGAAAATGAGAGGGCACTTAACAGCTGATCATTATTGCCTCTGCTCTTCCACCATCTTGGTCTACCCTGTTCTTCCTAAGATTTGATTATAATTATGGTATTTAATGTAATTTTATTTTTTGTTTTGTATTTAGCTGACTATTGTCTTTTGCAGTTGATGGTTTTAATTTATATTAGTATTTCTTCTTGTTTAGTCTTGTTTTTATTGTTTGTTACTTCTTTGTCTTTCCCAGCACTATAAGTAGTCAATAATTTTGTTTTTCTTTGATGGTGTGTTAGTTTTTGTCTCCATTCCTCGTTTATAGTTAGCTTCACTTGGCTCTTGATCTCCGATTTTCCTAGTCCTGCTCCTACACTAGCCTCAGACTACATCCTCTGTTCCCTAGTGATGTATTAATTGCAAGAATTTCTTCCTTTATGTCTGGCCGGCTGCATTTACCTGGATATTCTAGTGCCTGCAGTGATGATAGCGAGTCTGTAAATATCGTAACTGCTTCTGGCGGGTTATCTTTGATTATTTCGAAACCTTTTAGAATTGCTACCATTTCTACGGTAAACATCGAAGCCCCTTCAGTTACACTGTAGCTCTTCTGAATTCCCCACTGTGGTATTAATACTCCTGCACCTAGTTGCCCACTATCACCCTTGGATCCATCAGTGAACACGGCCAGACTTTGTTTTGTAAGTTGATTTATGAACTTTCTTATTATCGCTTTGGCTTCCTTATCTTCTATGTTTAGTTTAATCTTTTCAGTCATTGAGTAGTCTATGATTGGTGCTTTTAGTTCCCAGGGTGGTATTGTGTTTCTATATTTATTATTATTATTAATTGTGCTTGACAGTTATTTGCACTGTATTAGATCTTCTATAGTTCTCCACTCTGTTGAATATCTTTATTTAAGGGGACGTCCCAAACATTTGGCTGGTTTTTGACAAATGCTTTATGTGCTAGGTGGGTCACTTCTTGAGCTACTTTGCTCCAATAATTTAATCTTAGTTCTTTCCGTCTTAGATCAAGGGGCAGTATGCCGAGAGCTACCTCTAATGCTTCTACTGATGTTGATTTGAATGCACCTGTAATGGTTCTCATGGCTGCATTTTGAGTTCTGTCCAGTTTTGCTTTGTTAGAAGCTGAAGCTGAGTCATAGACTATGCTAGCATTGTCCAGTTTCTCCCTGATGAAAGACTTATAGAACATAAGCATTATTTTGTTGCTGGCACCCCATCCATTACCTTTAACTATTCTTAGCATATTTATGAGGCCCCTACAGCGTTCTGCTAAGCTGTCTATATGTTTATTCCAATTTAGTTGTTTATCTAACGCTGAAAACACGGAACAGATAACCAAAAAAAAAAAAAAAAAAAAAATTAATCTCGTTCGGTACCGCATAAAAACCTCGGATTTAAAATACAGAATACAAGTGTTTCATTAAATTTCTTATTGTCTTTCTTCTCTTTCTCGCGTTGTTTATATCTCTCCGATTTTACAGATATAAGCAGAGCCAGAAGTAAATTGCCCAATTTGGTTCTGGGGCTTTAAAGAAAAAACCAATCGTCCTTCCCAGAAATTAACAAGGCCAAAGGGAATTCAGCTATATTTCTTTTAATTTTGTTCCTCACGTCACATGTATCTGACATAATTTTTCTGTATTAGCACGTGGAAGTCACATACTTCTTTCATGGCTTTGCGCATAACTATCGTCATTTTTATGTTATCCGGTGTGTTTAGCCTGTATTGTCAACTTCATTTTCTTCTTTGGTTCTCAGCCACCGATTGACAAAGCAATCAGTGACCGTCACGCCTGGTGGCGTCTTGTAGGACCCCAACAAACTGTTTCCACTTTGCTCGGTTGGCAGCCATCTTTCATGTGATGCCGCCGCTCTGGTCTATGCTTTGTATCTCTGTTTATACTGTTTTCTGCCAGGTTACTTATTGTCGGTCTCTGTTTCGCTTTTCTTCTCGAGCCCATAACGTGGCAGTTCTGGCGATGATGTCAGTGTCTCTTCTGAGAATGTGGCCAACCCAATTCCGGCGTCTACCCGCTATGATGGTGCGCGTATCTTCTTGGTGGCTTCAAGAGTGCAGTTCTTGGTTGGTGATGGTGTTCGGCCAGAAAATTCGAAGAAAAAACGCCATGATCTTCAGACATGTTACACATTTTCTAACACGAACTGCCGTCAAGTCTGAGATGAGCTCATTCAGTTTAAACTTCAACGTTCGTAAATTAAAATCTGGTATATTAGCTGCCCTCTCTTCCAAACTTCTACACCTCGTAGTAGAAGAGGAACAACTAAGTCAGTAAATATTAGCTGTCGTTTTTGCACTGCGTCAAAAACACACTCTCTCTCACATCGTGGGGAGAACTACAAGTAGGGGAATAGATCACAGTTCTGCCGAGCATGTGAAGCCGTCAACAATACAGACAATTTTAAACTATAATTTTAAAAAAAAATCAAATACGCTCACACTTATAAAATGATAAATACATTAAAGCTATTAAGCCGGTTTAATAACTTAGTTTTATTATATAAGCAGCACTCAGTAAAGTTTTTCCTAGTCTTTGCTTTTTGTTAAATTAAAGAAAAATTTAGAAACAACAACGGTCAGGCCACACAGAGCTATAGTCATTAGAAATGTTAAAAACTGCATGTAATATTTATGTGACTTTGCATAAAACGGTAATAACAGATTTTATCAGTCAAGATCATTTTTTAACGTGCCCCCCCCCCCCCCCCCCCCCCCCCCTTTTTCCCGCCTCATACCCAACACAAGCAATACGTACCTGTTATAAAAATGGTTTCTTCTGACTTTTTGTCTAAGCTTTGGTGAATGCCATGAAGGTCCGATCCAATGAAGCTCTAACTAAGAGTCGTAGGTTTGAAGTTTTCAATGTCACATAGTTTCTGGCTTTTCCCTTGATGGTACACTCAGATGTGCTGTTTTATATCCATCTATTATGTTATATACTACTCGTCAAAAGTCAAGGGCCACTTAGAAAAACCTTGGTTGAAACCATAAAACAAATCTGATATAAACGTAATTGGTATCAGTCAAAACGGCATTTATTGAATACCAAATTGACATGTCACGTAAAGAAATGGAAACACACATTCAAACGCAATGAAGCTGTGAAGTGTGTCACCCACCTTTTCAAAAGTCACTCAATAGATATAGGACAAATAGACATTTCAAAATCGGGTATGACCACCGTTTGCAGCAAGGCATTCAAGACAGCGTAGACGCATCGAGTCCACAAGGGTCCGAAGAGTATCCTGAGGAACAGCTCGCCATTCCTGAAGCAGAAATGCAGTCAGCTGTGCAACATCCATTGGCAGGGGGTGATTTGTTGACAATCTTCGACCAAGGACATCCCAGAGGTGCTCAATCAGAGAAAGGTCAGGTGAATGAGCTGGCCACGCCATCCTGATGATCCCATGTTGATGAATAAACTCATTCACCACACGAGCTCGATGGGGTCGAGCGTTATCATCTTGAAGGATGGCATTACCACCTATGGCCTCCAGAGCAGGCTGAACAATTGGTCTCAAGATTTCGTTCTGGTATCTTGGGCCGGTCAAGTTGCCTTGGATGATGTAGAGTGGGGTCCTGCCGTGTCTGTAGAAACCTCCCCAGACCATGACAGAACCCCTACCATAACGATCCACCTCTCGAATTGTGTCATCAGTAAATCGCTCTCCTGGTCGTCTCCAAACTCGAATCCTGCCATCAGTGAAAGACACAGTGAAGCGAGATTCATCAGTGAAGAGAACTTGACTCCATTGTTGCCTTGTTCATCGGATGTGCTCGCGACACCAAGCAACACGGGCTCTGAGATGAGCAGGAGTAAGAGGGATTCTGACTGCAGGACGTCGAGCAGCCAGTCCAAATTCATGTAAACGTCTGCGAATGGTGCTTTGACTGACATTAACGTTTACAATTTGTCTCAGCTGACATCTTAGAGTGGAACAAGTCACTGCTCGATGGCGCAGGGCTGACAACAAGAGGTACCGGTCATCATGTCTATTGGTGCATCTAGGGCGACCTCGCCGGTGGCGATCCTCCACACTTCCTGTGGCCTGAAATCTCTCCAAAATTCTTTGGATAGTAGAGTGTGACACTGCAAGCCGTCTAGCAACCTCACGGACAGATAAACCACTTTCAACTCACGCTATAGCCCTCATTCTTTGTAAGGTGTCAAGACTTCTTCTCGGTGGCATGGTTTTTGCAAGTGATGAAACTACCCTAAGTCTGCTGATTGTAAAACAAATTAAGAGTGAACTCTGTTCACGAAAAGTCGCCATTGCACGTGGAATGTCAACCAGCACGATTACTTCACCTGTTTGGTTGTACGGAAGTTTGAAAAAACAGATTAAAAATGTGAATTTACGGTCAGCAAACCAAATTGCACGTGATCACCATGGTTGTCGGTGAGTTGTTTTTATGCTTAACGTACATAGAGGACTGCCAGAGGAAGATATTGCACTCATTTTTACTAAAAACTTCCTTCGTTTAATCATTCTATGCGCTTATATAAAAGTGTATTGAAAATAATAGGGTGGCCCTTGACTTTTGACGAGTAGTACATTTCTATGTAAAGCATATTGTTCCGCTATCCCGGTTGCATTTAATGTTTCTTTTTATTAAAGTTTTTATGAAGGTGCTATATTTCTATTTATCTTTAAAATGTTTTAATTGTGTTATTTTGATGTGTTTCTGTCGCATGTTACGCATTGCCTAGTTAAATGTTTGAAGACCGAAAAGTGGGACACCAGTGTGCTGACCTGAACAAAGGAATGCAGGGGTATTTTCCTGTGTGTATCTAGGGCAGCCAATCAGAGAAGGGGTTTCCCACGGTCAGATAGAATGACTTCGGCGAGTGTATAAGGAAGAATAAATCGTCCGAAATCATGGTTAGAATTAGACATCGGGAAGGAGAACGGAATGACAGACAAGGATGAGAATGGTCTCCTTTTGACGGGAATATCTTCATTTATGTATAGGTACAAGGAAATCAGAAGGGAGTAAGTAGTTGTGAAGAATTTCGCAAGAATAGTGTCCGTGCATTGAGAAATGCTGTGTTTTTTTCCTATTTATAATTCAATATATAATCGTTAACACGACAGATATGGGAAAACAACATATGGATATAAAGGTCAACTCATGGAGAACGGAAATATATAACTCCAAAGGCTTGAACTGGGTTAGGTGAAATGCACGAGACCAAGGTTTGAAACACCTCTAGCACAAACCCCCCGAAGTTACAACTTTTTTGGGAAGTTTGCTGGAGTTGCGAGCCTTGTTTCCTGTACGTCCGGTAGCTGCATATATAAGGGCGGACGGAAATGATTTCAAATTCACTTGTACAGCGAAGCAAGACAGAAGGACAACGGCTGGAGAGAGAGGAACGTGCAGAGGCCAATATCTTGTTATTTGCAGCCAGGCAGTTCTGTTACTCCACTAAAGCCAGTCTTTACTGATCTTAATTAGATCCTGCGAGGGTATGTAAAGTTACTATGTAAAATAATACAGTAATTACAACTTTATTTCAGGATTTGTTTAATCTATATGTTATGAAAGTATCATGTATATTAATTTATTACTTGATATGATTGTTGAAGATTGGAACCCGAAATATAACCACCGTGACTGAGTCCATATCAGGGCTAGCACAGGACTAATAACAATTCTTTTCAGGACTACCAACAATCATTATCAGGGCTTATTCAATCTGTCTTCAAGTTACTGCACTTTACAGAGCTAACGTGTCAGGCAGGGGGATACTATAACCTCATACCATATATGTGTGTACATATTATTTTGTATTATTTGATTTTATAAAATGTTCCACAGTAGACACCTGTCTTGTCACTGATCCATAATCACGCATTTTCACGCATACATCTGAAAACAAATTCATCTCACCTACAATAGGAATGTGGTAATTGTTATCCACAAATAGCCACATATCCTACAATTATCTGCAGGTTCATACTTGTCAACCAAAAGTCAGAGGTCAATGATCAAGAATTGCTCGATGATCAATGCGAATCGCCCCGGCAGTGTCTGGATTGGTAGAAGCAAGACCTACTGAAGCTGTACATCTCATATGAACACTGATTATAAAAACAGATGAGTGATATTTGTGACAATCGTGCAACCAAGAAGTGATAACTGTCAAGCAGAGTTTTGTGATGACAATTTGCGTGATAAACTAGTGAAAGTTATAAAGTGAATAAGACAGTGAAGAAGTCTATTACCCAACTAATTGGAAGAGTCTAAAGAAATGACATTTTAGTTTAACTTGTAAAAACTGTAATTGATTTCGCCAATTTGGTTTTTATAATAAATAAACTTTTGGTATCACCAGTCACACACAATCACCACAATTAGATAGATGTAAATAAAGAGGATATAAATTGTATTCACCAGCTTTATTCATTCAATATAGTTGATACTGAGTTTGGTTGAATTTTTATTAATATCACAGGTGGTCACATAGCGGAGGTGGCGCAGTAAGGTCTGACTGTTCTCTGAATATTTTCAGTCCAGATACTTTCACAGCCGTGACTATCGAGTGATACCAGTGTACTTCTCTGTCACTGGGACCTCACACATTCTGGAGAGAATACTATTTCTACTCTAGCACTATCATCTCACACATATAAAACCTTCCGCTACAGTGGGGGCTCGATCGCGGGATATTCTCGTATATCCTGAGCCATCCTCAATCTATACATCTATCTTTAGTCTATCTTGGGCCACCAATAGAGGAAAAAAAAAAAAAAAAAAATTTTTTTGAAAATTCTAGAATAGATTTTTTTTCTCAGTAACAGTACCTTAGAGTACTCAGTAAATATTGACTATCACAAGGTTGCACGATTAATTGTGTTGTCCATTTGATAATTATTTTAAGTAAGTTTAGGTAAGTTTTCATACCCTACTTAACTTAATATAATGGCTGACTTAGTGAAGTTCAGAACTGCGATCATGCAGATGGGAAAAGAGCTGGGCTTGACAGGTGATGCTCTCGTCCAGTATGTCACAACTGAAGTGGACAAACATATGGATAGAGAGGAAAGGAAGCTGCAAGCAGAAGCTGAGAGAGAAGCCAAAAGACTAGAAGCTGAGAGAGAAGCCAAAAGAATGGAAGCTGAAGAAAAGAGGCTGCTGTTGGAAGTTGAGGCTCAAGCCAAGAAATTGGAGGCTGAAGAAAGAAGATTAACAGCTGAGGAAAGGAAGCTACAAGCTGATAGAGACCATGAACTGAGATTAAAAGAGCTTGAAATACAGGCAGTGGCTACTACTAATGGTAGTAGGTCATCTCATTCGGATACCAGCGCCAGCCAAAGCACCTCCAATGGAGCTATGAACTTCCACTTGGACCCATTTGTGGAGAAAGAAGAGGGAATAGAGGATTACCTTGACAGATATGAACGATTGGCCACTACTTATGGCCTAGAAAAAGAAAAGTGGAATTTGAAGTTGTCACAGGGATTGAGAGGAGTATCTTATAATGTCTACTTGAAGATGCAAAAAGAAGATCAGGAAAACTATGAAGCCTTGAAACAAGCATTGTTGTTGCGTTACGAACAAAACGCAGAAGCTTATAGAAGGCGATTTAGAACTGCTATGCTCCAGACAGGAGAAACATATCAGCAGTTCTCAGCAAGGTTGGAAAGTTACTTGCTGAGGTGGTGTCAGTTAGGAAACTTCAATCAGGATTTTGAAGGGATCAAGGAGATGATGTTGATAGAACAACTCCTGGAGTCCATGTCTCCTGAGACGAAGACATTCCTGGTAGAACATAAAAGAGAGAGATTAGATGAAATAATCATCTATGCAGAAAGTCACAAACTGGCTCACCCCCTGACTCAAGGAAATAAGAGGAAGCAGGGAGATAGTTTCAAGTCACCACAAAACCAAAACGAGTTTGAACAAAAGGACAATACAACCAAGAACAACCAAAGATATAACTACAAAGACAAGAACCCCTCCAGGATATAACAATAAACCCTCACGAAGGGAAGAAAAATGGTGTAAGTTCTGCAAAATGAACAACCACAACACTGATAATTGTGGAAGGAAAAAACCTCTTCATCATTCTGCATGTCTACAGGTGAGGACTTCGGATAGGAAGGAACTGACAGTGAGTCAGAATAGCCTCCATCACCCACCTACACAGGAGATAGTGACTGTGAATGGCAAACAAGTCACAGGAATGTATGACACAGGTTTGTCCTATGATGCAGTCGTGTGTGCATCTCTGGTGCGCCCTGAACAAATCACCACAGAAACAGTAGATATTCAAGGGCCACTAAAAGGAGCATTACCCCTCACTTTACCCATAGCAAAGATTCATGTCAGTTGTCGCTATGTGGAAGGGGAGATAAATGCAGCAGTGTTAGATGATCCCTTTTACCCCCTGATGTTGGGGCGTAGATATGTTTTCTTGGGAAACCCGGTGAAACCTATGGTTATGGCAGAAATCCAGACCAGGTCTGACTCCAGGAACATAGAGAGGGACACCAAATTAAAATTTCATTCTACTGAAATGAAACGGGCTCAAGTAGCTGACAGCACATTGAAGCCTTGTTTTGGCAAACTGTCAAAACCACATAACACTCCAAGGAAAGGAAATTTCTATATGGAACATGGACTCTTGCACAGGAAAGCTGGCAGAGGGACGAAAAGTCATGGTCAAATTGTTGTACCATCCACCTATAGAAATAAGGTTATAGGCTGGGGGCACATAACTTTGAGTGAACACCTGGGTAATGGTGCCACAAAACAAAGAATAGCCACCCAGTACTACTGGCCAGGTATTACGGAAGACATCAATTGGTATGTAAATTCCTGTCCAGAGTGCACTCATGTAGATTCAGAAAGTCGGCGGAAGAGTCTTCAAAAGTCTACAAGCAAACCAGCCATCATGGGTACTCCCGAGATTTGCACTGGAGGGGAAAAGAAACATCCCACACAGGTTGAATTGCAGTCTGAAACCCATGCACTGGAAGAAAAGAACAAATCACGTAGCCAAAATCAAACACCTACGAATTTGCGAGGGAAAACCGCAACCAACTATCAACGAAAAGAGGGCGGTAAACTTCAAGGGAAACCTACCGACCCCATTTCACCAGCGGTAAGGGCCTGGATGAAAAGCCGAACTGGGAAAAGAGAGATAGCAAAGGATGAATCTATATCCAGGAAAACAAAATGTAAGAGCAGATTTTCTTAGTCGACACCCAACTGAGATAGAACGAGAGTAAGAAGAACATTAACTACGGCAAAGCTTACAGTTGTTAGCTGTAGAAATCTACAGCTTAAAAGAGAGGGAGGCTCTGTCGCATGTTACGCATTGCCTAGTTAAATGTTTGAAGACCGAAAAGTGGGACACCAGTGTGCTGACCTGAACAAAGGAATGCAGGGGTATTTTCCTGTGTGTATCTAGGGCAGCCAATCAGAGAAGGGGTTTCCCACGGTCAGATAGAATGACTTCGGCGAGTGTATAAGGAAGAATAAATCGTCCGAAATCATGGTTAGAATTAGACATCGGGAAGGAGAACGGAATGACAGACAAGGATGAGAATGGTCTCCTTTTGACGGGAATATCTTCATTTATGTATAGGTACAAGGAAATCAGAAGGGAGTAAGTAGTTGTGAAGAATTTCGCAAGAATAGTGTCCGTGCATTGAGAAATGCTGTGTTTTTCCTATTTATAATTCAATATATAAATCGTTAACACGACAGATATGGGAAAACAACATATGGATATAAAGGTCAACTCATGGAGAACGGAAATATATAACTCCAAAGGCTTGAACTGGGTTAGGTGAAATGCACGAGACCAAGGTTTGAAACACCTCTAGCACAAACCCCCCGAAGTTACAACTTTTTTGGGAAGTTTGCTGGAGTTGCGAGCCTTGTTTCCTGTACGTCCTGTAGCTGCATATATAAGGGCGGACGGAAATGATTTCAAATTCACTTGTACAGCGAAGCAAGACAGAAGGACAACGGCTGGAGAGAGAGGAACGTGCAGAGGCCAATATCTTGTTATTTGCAGCCAGGCAGTTCTGTTACTCCACTAAAGCCAGTCTTTACTGATCTTAATTAGATCCTGCGAGGGTATGTAAAGTTACTATGTAAAATAATACAGTAATTACAACTTTATTTCAGGATTTGTTTAATCTATATGTTATGAAAGTATCATGTATATTAATTTATTACTTGATATGATTGTTGAAGATTGGAACCCGAAATATAACCACCGTGACTGAGTCCATATCAGGGCTAGCACAGGACTAATAACAATTCTTTTCAGGACTACCAACAATCATTATCAGGGCTTATTCAATCTGTCTTCAAGTTACTGCACTTTACAGAGCTAACGTGTCAGGCAGGGGGATACTATAACCTCATACCATATATGTGTGTACATATTATTTTGTATTATTATTTGATTTTATAAAATGTTCCACAGTAGACACCTGTCTTGTCACTGATCCATATTCACGCATTTTCACGCATACATCTGAAAACAAATTCATCTCACCTACAATAGGAATGTGGTAATTGTTATCCACAAATAGCCACATATCCTACAATTATCTGCAGGTTCATACTTGTCAACCAAAAGTCAGAGGTCAATGATCAAGAATTGCTCGATGATCAATGCTAATCGCCCCGGCAGTGCCTGGATTGGTAGAAGCACGACCTACTGAAGCTGTACATCTCATATGAACACTGATTATAATAACAGATGAGTGATATTTGTGACAATCGTGCAACCAAGAAGTGATAACTGTCAAGCAGAGTTTTGTGATGACACTTTGCGTGATAAACTAGTGAAAGTTATAAAGTGAATAAGACAGTGAAGAAGTCTATTACCCAACTAATTGGAAGAGTCTAAAGAAAGGACATTTTAGTTTAACTTGTAAAAACTGTAATTGATTTCGCCAATTTGGTTTTGTATAAATATAACTTTTGTATCACCAGTCACACACAATCACCACAATTAGATAGATGTAAATAAAGAGGATATAAATTGTATTCACCAGCTTTATTCATTCAATATAGTTGATACTGAGTTTGGTTGAATTTTTATTATATCACAGGTGGTCACATAGCGGAGGTGGCGCAGTAAGGTCTGACTGTTCTCTGAATATTTTCAGTCCAGATACTTTCACAGCCGTGACTATCGAGTGATACCAGTGTACTTCTCTGTCACTGGGACCTCACACATTCTGGAGAGAATACTATTTCTACTCTAGCACTATCATCTCACACATATAAAACCTTCCGCTACAGTTTCATTAATTCTTTTATTTTTAAAATCCTAGATTTTCTACGACTTTTTTCTGTGCACATCAGGTGAGCTCCATCGTTACATTATTCCCAATTTCTGCGTAATAAAGTAATGAAATTCATCCTACAACATGATAACTCTCTTTTGTAATTCGTTTGTTATTCGTGTGTCTCATAATTGTGAAATCAAATGTGCCCTCTCGAGGTCTCTTCTTGTGTCATTACCGAAAATGTTGCTGTGACTGCAATAAGAAGGAAGGGACAGTCAACGCGACAAAGTTCTAAATATGAAAGAAAACCTCGAGATGGACGAAGATAGTGGCAGAAGGACGAGGTGAATGGACACGACTGCAGATTGCATAAGCACTCACGTGAGCCAGTGATATTGATTGGTTGATTAGGATTACTTTAATAAAAATAAATTTACGTACAACAGACTTGTTACTGTGGCGATTAATTTCCGATTAAAGCATTTTCACACAATACAGCTCATTCTTTTTCTTTGATCCTTAGCTGCCGACTGTCAAAACAGTCAGTGGTCATCACGTGTGGTGGCGTCAACAAACTGCTTCCACTTTGCTCGGTCGGCGGCCAGCCTTTGTGCAGTGCCCCAACTCTAGTTCATTCTTTGCATCTCGGCTTCCACAGTTCTCCGCCAAGTTGTTTTTTTTGGTCTGCTTCTCTTTCGTTTTCCTTCAAGAGTTCATAGAATAGCTATTCTTGTGATGACAATGGGGTCTCTTCTAATGATGCAGCCGACCCAACTCAAGCGTCTGCCAGCTTATAACAGACTTTTATACCAGTCAACGAGCTCTGACTGACTGACGGTATTGATACAATAACAAGTTTGCTATCAGTGATCCAAAAACTTGCAAAGAAGTGTCAGGCATAGCCTAATGAAGGTTTTACCTTTTTTTTAAGAAAAAATTGGGATACAGCTTCACGCTCAAATTTATTCAGAAACCACCACTATAAGAACATATAACTTTAGTATCTGTGTATTTACCGGGGCTCGAAAGTTGAGCAAGGAATAGTAACACTGCAACTTACCATTGTAAGAGGCCACAAAGGAGGATTGCTTTGTCAGTCAGCGACCAAGGACCAAAGAAGAAAGAAGAATGGTTGACCATGGGGAAGGTTACCCCGTCCTATAGACAATTCTGAAAACCACGAAAATTTCAACCGCCACTATAAGAGCACATGATTATGCTCTCGGCATCGGGGCCATCTGAACTGAAGGACACATACGTTAGAAGGCGCTGTGACAAAACGGGGTGGCCCCTGTCGATCTTTGTTTCACTCCGGCAGTATTGGCACATTTGTGGTACTGATTTTTATTATTTGCTCTCAATTGTCGCACTTTTCTTTCTTTCTTTCTTCGTTATTTTTCTGCTAAGTCGCAGATATTTGATTTTATCAAATCATTTGACATTCCCTGTAGGTGATAATAGTCACATTTTCTTGGCGCTGCCCAGATTTGTTGGCTATAGGCGCGGCAGATTAACGCGTACATCGGCCAGCGCTATCGGCTTAATCACCGATAAGACATGGCGCACGCATCACCAAAGCTTGGAAAAGGGGAGACAACTTACAGACAGACATGGATGACAAGATTACTTTAGATAAAAGTAAGATTGCTACATCTCGAACACATGGTCATTTGCGGCTAACGGTGTGTTTCGAAGTTTGTACACAAAGGCATCGGATATCTTATTACCATAAATGGGAGAGCCATACGTTCAAAATTATCCGACGTCGGAATATTTTGAAATTACCCCATAACCCGACCTTTTTGAATATGATTGAAGCGTTTATTTAACTCCATGGCAAACGAAGGCGTGGGAAGGCAGGGAATATAATCTGATCATTATCTCAAGCTATTTCACTTGAGAAATCGCTCGCCAAGACACCAGACTGCTACAGTGAAGAATTAGAATTCAGAATTCTTTCTTAAAATACCGGACACATTTTAGTGGAGTATTTATCAGGACTTACAATATAACCCAGGAAATCTCTAACATTTTAAATAAGGAAACCAAAGGACCACACACGAAGCCACGTTAAATTAACGATACCCCAGACGCGTGTAAGAGACCGATTCAAGTCTCTTTTATTCATTTGAGCAAAAAGTCTGTAAGTCAGGATTGGCGTAAGTTGTGATTTACATTTCATATTTATTACTAACATGTGAACTAACATGTGTGTGTGTGTATGTGTGAAAACATTTCAATCAGAGGAGATGTATACGTAAACAGACTCTATCTGTATTATTAACCTTTTTTATTTAAATATAAAGTAACTATGAAAGCTATTCTATTTAAATGTACAGAAAATTTAATCCCGAGGGATTCAATTTAATTCTCATCAAGGGTAAATTCTGAATAATTGGGATGGTGGTATGGGAAGATAGGAACCCATAACTATGGGGTGGAAAATGCCAAACTCAGAAGAGCGTTTCGTTCTATTCTTTTACCATAGTTATTGGTGGTACCAGCAGAAAATACTATCTCTGGAACAAGAAGGGAACCGTGGCCTAAGCTTTAAGACGAAGGACCCAAGTGGTAGACTCTTCTTGACGTTTCTGGGAAACGAGCTACTCCGACAACCTTGATCAGAGATGAGCGTGAGCAGAGTGAAAAGAACCAACCCATAAGAAGGAACAGAACTATCACTGGCAGCTAAGTTCAAATATATGCTGCCACTCGAACTTCTTGTAACATCTCACATTCCCTAAAATCTGTGATGATAGTTTTTCTTGATCCATAACTATTCAAATTATTTTCCACCTGTTAAAACCTAAAGTGAATATTAAATTTTGTTATTTGTAATGTTACAAATTTAACTTCGATTTAATCATTTTAAAGTTACTGCATGTTTCTCTCAGTCAAATTACTACACACACTCTAAACAGAGCTTTACTAGAATAATAGAATTCCACTGAGTAAATCAGAGGTGGGGGCTTAAACGAGCTGAAAGTAATAAGTGCTTAAATCCTTCACAAAAGCGTCGGCAAAATTACAGAGTTAACATACTCAGCCAAAACAGTATTGTTCTAGCTTATTCTGAATATCTTGTGAAGACTCCCTTTGTAACAGAAGTGTCATCACCCTTCTATCTACATCTTTGCCAAGTGTAATCTTGGGCGATGGTAGATACCTTTGAAACCCATATTAGATACTCTTGAGTTTTGGCCACTGTTGGACCACTACTGCAAAGCAGGGGAAGCAAAACCGTCACAGGCGCAAGAGGGGACTTTCAGTCACACCTGTAGAGGCTCACAAAATGTATTGAAAAAACGAACACGTGCCCCGCCGGAAATGAATTATAGTGTGCTCTTTCTGCTGCATGGCTTGATGACGAGATTATTTCTGCTGTGGTCATTTCATTCCTGTCCATTTTACCTTCATTTATCTTTGTAATAAAACCTATCATGACTTATGGTCAGTGGTCAATGCACCATGAACAAACTGAAATGTCGGCGTGCTCTTTTAAGTGGTGTTCGATTTAGCTATCACTGAACATTGCGCAACGTTTCAGTATTCTCCCTAAATCGCACCATGAAAAGATTGCAAGGAATGTTGTTCTTTTAAGGGGTTTTCAATTCAGTTATCACGGTGCAGTGAGCGCCGTAGCCGTTTTGTCCCCAACCGCTGATGGTATTGTTTCATTGTTGGTTATAAACGTTTCATTCATACAATTAGTACAATCAGTAGTATCGGGATTGCTAATGAAATGTGCTATAGTAAAAATGTGAACAGAGCCCAACGGGAAGTCGTCATGTGATCATGATAATTTTCTTTTGTGCTCCTTATGAGGCATGAAGATACTATAGCAGTTGGTTCTCTTGCAGCGGGATGTCAGTCCTTTCAAGCCAGCTGTATTCTTTCTTTACGTTCAGTTTAAAATTAATTAATCTTTGAATACAAACACTGGTGCCAAAAGGCGGAATGGGCTGCAAGCTGTGCATTCAGCACCATCCACGGACTAAAATTATGTGTTGTTCTGAGCTCTTCCAAGAAATTGCCACTTCCTGCACAGCGCCAACTCTCAGCTCTCTCCTCCCACCTCACCTGTCGTATATTCATAGTAAGATCTGTCATAAGATGTTTTGATGTTAATAAAAGTATAGGCTATCCTGGACAAATAGGTGTATCAGAGGATACCAGGATAGTGCCAGATACGAGACTGGTCTTATAAGTAATACCCCCTTCTCTGAAAAGAGCAAGGGTGTATAGACAATCAAGATGGAGTCAAGCATGTAAGTTCCCAGAGTAAGGAATGCTGATGATGATGTCGTACTCTGAGTCCCTAACCGCTACCTCTTCTGATCCCAAATTAATTTAGCTACGGGTCTAGGGGAATGTATTAAATATATATAATGAGTTATTTCAAACAGAACTTCAACTTTAATAAAATTATTTAAGCAAGGCTGTATGCAATTTTATATACAATTTAATTGTCCTGAACCTCAATCTTTTTGGTCAGGACTTCTCAAGCTCAAGAAAATGCTTATTTACATAATAAAATAAATATTTTGGAAAAAACAGTTCCATTTCGGTAAAGGGGTCACTGGAATTACTACACACACAGGTCCTGTTAATAATATTGATACTGCTACCAGTCCTACACTGTAAGGTCTGATACTCTCATCATTTAATGGTGTTTAAGTTTTCTTGGGTGAATGAGTTTGGATGAACCGACATTGCCTTCTTAAAGGACTTATCTTTAGACTGTTTCTGCTGCTGTTCTTTTAATAGTAGTCAGGAGCACCAACTTTGTGACTCCTGGCTGAGAAGATGGGGTCTATCTCCAGGCTTTATATGGAGCTCTCAACTCCCACACGCTCCTCTTCTCCACTTGAATGCAGCCACGAGGTAAATTCGTGATATAACCTGGAATAGAAGGACAACCCATTCCATTGTAGAGGTCTGCCTCAATCAATTCACACCTAAACAATATTAAAACTTACCATCCTCAGTTATATGTGCTAACAAGTTGCACAAGACCTTAAATTCCGTTACCTACAATTAGTTTCATGTAATCACTCTTTCTCTGGGTTGACTCAATGCTTGGGTCTCTCGTTCATGTTTGGCTTCCATACAATAATCATGGCAAGTATAATACAACATGTGACCTATTGATTACTTCATGCTAACTTTCCCTATATGTTTATAACGTGATTTTTGAACAGTGAGTCACTCCAGAAGAGAATACAAAATTAAACCACTACTAACACTTACTTACTTAGTCGTTCCCCTTCTACCGTGAGGTGTAGAGGTTTGGAAGAGAGAGCGCCAGACTATCCTATCGGCTGTCTTCCTCCTGGCCTGGTTCCATTCTAGTCCTCGGTCCTTCAAAGATTGTCTAATGTTGTCCTCCCAGCGGACTCTGGGTCGTCCTGGGGGTCTGGATCCTTGGCTCTTTGTTTCCCATGCTTGTCGTGGTAGCCGGTCTTCTCCCATTCTGCAGACATGGCCAAACCATCTGTTCTACTTGGGTCTGCAGGGGGTGGAATTTAAGGCCTTGACGTATCGTCTGGTTGCGTACCATGTCTCGTCTTGTTACTTCAACCACCTTCCTCACATACCTCATTTCTGAGGTTTGGATCTGGCTTTTGTGGGTTGTAGTCATTGCCCATGACTCGCATCCATATGTCAAAACTGGGACATAGGTGGAGCGGTATACAGCCATCTTCATTTTCTTACGAACCTCTCTCTTGCTGAGGAATCCTCGATTTATGGCCTGAAAAAGTCTCCCAGCTGCTGCTTTTCGAGTGGCCAACTCTTCTTTGATGCCTTCCTTTCGTTCAATAATAGCTCCGAGGTATTTAAAGTGGTCTACCTGCTCCAGGACCTGTTCTCCCAGCTTAATCTGATGTCTTCTTTCTTCTCGTGATATCACTATGGATTTTGTTTTAGAGCTGCTTATGACCATCCCTCTCTTCTTCAGCTCTTCACTCCAGACTTGCAGGTTGAATTGGAGATGTGCCTCTGATTTAGCAATCAGGGCAACATCATCAGCAAATGCCAGCTCCGAAATACAGACCTGTCTCATCTTCCAGTACCCCACTGAATACTTTCTTGTTCTCTCCTTACATGCCTTAATGACATCGTCCATGAGGAGTATGAAAAGGTAAGGTGACAGGATATCACCTTGTCTTATACCAGTGGTGGTCCTGAACTCTTCTGACTTATGGTTTGCTGTCCTCACATAATTTCTGCAAGACTTGTAGAAGCTCTGTATAGCATGAATCAGAGGTGCTGGAATGTTCTTCCTTGCCAAACAATCCCAAAGTTTGCTCCAGGGGACCCTGTCAAACGCCTTTTCCAGATCTATGAAACAAAGATTGATCTCACTCTTATACTCAAGGGCCTTTTCACTCAGCTGTCTGAGTGTGAAGATTAGGTCTTGAGTACTTCCGTTCGTTCGGAATCCGCACTGAACCTCATCCAGTTGTGGCTCAGCTAGGCGTCGGAGTCTCTGCTCTAGGATTCTAGAGTAGATTTTACCAGGGACACTGAGAAGGGATATGCCTCTATGGTTTCCACACTGTCGATTGTCGCCCTTTTTGAAAATTGTTGTTATGATGGCAATCTCCCAATCCTTTGGTATGGTCTTGTTGTACCACGCTGCCTGTAGAACCCTTAAGAGTAATAGGTCGCCTGATGCTCCCATGTACTTAACCATTTCTGGTGTTATACCATCATGCCCTGCTGCTTTGCCCATCTTGATTTTCTCCAGTGCTGCCTTCAGTTCTTCCATCTTTATGTCATCTTCACCATCATTGGTTTTCTCTTCTGTGCTAGTGGTTATCATTTCTGATGCTTCATCATGCTCACCATCCAGGAGTTCTGAGAAATATTCTTTCCATCTTTCCATTACTTCCTTCGGGGCAGTAAGCAATTTGCCTTGCTTGTCCTTTATAAATTTGAGAGGGCATTGTTTTTCCTTTCTCATGTTCTTTAGGGTCTTATAGAACAATTTCTGGTTTTCTTGTGCATCTTTTTCTAGCTTTTCTCCAAATTCTTCCTAGGACTTCTGTTTCGCTGCTAGCACTTTGTTCTTTGCTTCTGTTCTGAGTGTCACATATTCTCTATATTTTTCCATCTGTCCTGTTGTGTTTTTAGCTCCTAAGTATTGTTTCCATGCCATTTTCTTCTCTCTTACTTTCTCTTTGACTTCCTCTGTCCACCAAGGTGTCCTCTTTCTCTTGTTCCCAAGTCGGACTTCACCGCATGCTTCTGCTGCAGCTGTCTTTATGATATCCTTGAATTTATTCCAGAGGGTTTCCAAGTCATCAAGTCGTTCTTCTGTGTTGCTCACCGCTGCAGCAATAAGCCCCTGGTATCTGGTCTTAATTTCTGGCTCTTTCAGCTTGTAGGTCCTAATGCTCATTTGTCCCGCTCGTTTACTTGGTTTCTTGCGTGATGTTGGGCAGTTCCTAGGCTGAGCAACTCTTTCAGTTGTTCTTTTGATTGTTAGCAGGTAGTGATCACTTCCAATCTCTGGCCCCCTCCAGACTCTAGCATCCCGGACATATTTGAATGAGCTTCTCCTAACAATGGCATAGTCGATCACTGACTTCTCATTCTTGGTTGGTTCCCATCTAGTGTATGCATGTATGCGCTTATGGGGGAACTTTGTGTTTGTGATGATCAGATTCTGCTCTCTGCAGAATCTAAGGACTCGCTTTCCATTGTCATTGAGAGTATCTTCTCCATATCTTCCGATAACTCCACCCCATCTAGCATGGTCATTTCTAACTCTGGCATTAAAATCTCCGAGCATGATAACTTCATCTAGGCAGTCATCCACTGTCCTTTGAAGCAGCTCGAAGAATTCCTCCTTGACCTCTGCTCTCTCATCCTCATTTGGCCCATACACTATGACCAGGTTGACTATGGTTTCTCCTTCTTTTAGTTTTACAACCATAATGCGCTCCGAGACAAAGTTCCATCCCTTGATACTATCTTTCTGGTTTTTGGCCACAATGCAACCCACGCCCCCTTTAGCTCTTTCAGATGTGGGTACACCACTGTATAACAGCGTGTTGCCCTCGAGATCCATGACTCCTTGTCCCTTTTTCTTTGTTTCGGTAATAGCCAAGATTTCTAATTTTGCTTTTCTCATCTCTTCCATCAGCTCCACTTCTTTCCCATTTATACTTCTTGTGTTCCAAGTTCCATAAGTCGTAGTCCGTAGTCCGTCCCAGTTCGTCGCCTTTAGAATCAGTCCGGTCTCTCTCTCTTATATTGCTCGTAATCATAGTTTAAAGCAAACAGGTGATTGGCCTGTTGTGCCTTTGCATGGTGGAGGGGCTGCATCCTTACGGCCTCCATGCAGGCCGCCCTCCTCCTTTTTCATCCGGGCTTTGGACCGCCATACAATCTGTTTCATGTAATCATTCTTTCTCTGTGTTGATTCAATGCTTGGGTCCCTCGTTCATGTTTGGCTTCCATACAATAATCATGGCAAGTATAATATAACATGTGACCTATTGATTACTTCATGTTAACCTTCCCTATATGTTTATCACATGATCTTTGAACAGTGTGTCACTCCAGAAGAGAATACAAAATTAAACCACTACTAACACTTATTGACACAAATTTGTTGCCAATTTGCAAACACTATACACCACTTTTTCATTTCGAACAAGCCTGCTTACTACACACATTCCTATCTAGGTCAGCGTGACCAAACACATCCCGCCAGCAGTATTCGAATTAATATGGAACACAATAGCCTGTTTACTTACAAGTCAATTTTCTTAACAAAGTATGCAAATAAAATTATTTTTCTTACCCTCAGGTAAATACGTTCTCACACACACAAGCTGACTGGCCGTAAAAGGGCTCTTAGCACCGCTCTTTCAGTCCAAAAGGCAAAGGCTTGGTCAAACTGTCTTTTAGGATACGTCAGCTCGGCGTGGTTTTTATGATTAAATGGCGGAAAACTACAAGAGGTTTTTACTATTTATAGAATTACCCCCAACCAATCAGAGGAAAAGTCAAAAAGTTAATTTTTGAGACTAGTACTTATGCGGTTCTAAGCGTGTCTGTATAATCTAACCAAATTTGAATATTTTATATTATAGTTATTAGTGGACCGATTTTAATTATCAAAAGTGATAATTAAACGGCCAATTTTTCTTTATCGTTCTATATATTTTTCCCTTAGTTATTCCTTTGCATTTTAATCTGGGTAATTTTTAAGTAATTAAATTGAGCCTTACCCTGATGTGAAAATATCACTAAAATAAAATTTTTTAAGTTAATATAATTTTATTATGAGGGAATCTTTATGTTTAGGTGTTAAGCAATGTCAGCGCTATAATTCGAGATATCCCTTTCATTTTAATTATCTTTAGTTATTAAGAAATAACTTATCTACGTTCGGTCAAAAACACAAAATAAGCATTATTTCCACTTCAACCAAAATTTTCTTGTCACTACAAGAAAAGGAAACGATTTGATTGGTTATTACATTTGTACTATGCTCTTAGATAAATTTTGGTGGGCGGTAACTTTTGACTTGTGTCCTAGACAAATTCAAATCTACTAGAGAAATTGTTGGCGGTAAATTTGACTGGGCCCGCAGACAAATTTCAAATACTGTAGTTATTTATAGATTTTAGAAACACATTGTTGCGTGATAAATTCTCGCAACATCGTTTTATTTCAATATCTGTTTTATAACGCAAGGGCAACAACTGCTTGGAATTTATAGTCACTTTTCTCGGTAAGCATTTGTCTTCTCGCGTTGGTATCGAATGCAGTTGAGTTTGAGCTGTGGTCATTTTGCGCTGGACTGCGCATGACTTGTCTTGCTTCTTGGTCGATCGGTTTCCGCCCACCACTAGTGGGAGTGAGCGATTTGGAATGGCGAAAGAGATGCCTCGTTGAAGAGGGGATCTCCGCTATTTTTGTTCTGTCAGGGATGTGTAGTCCTCTTAATGGATATTTCGTTTATTCGAGATAATACCTCTAGTGTTTCCCACATGTCGGGAGGCGTGATATTTCTGTGTATTTCATGAAAGCAAGGTAAATTGACTCTTTCATTAACTCTATTGATTTTGGGTCGTGAGCGATTTCGATTCATAGCCTGTCTGCGAAAGTCGTCGTCACGAGATGTTTTCCTAGCTCACATGTCGCTGCATTGTACTGCATCGGTTGATGCAGGTACCAAGGACCATTACTTGCTACTTTGTTAAATGAACTAGGTTTGGAAAACCTTTATTATCTAGAGGATATTTTTGAGGACATTATTTATACTTCGGCAGACGTGTCTGTCTTGCTGAAGTCAAACTAAGGAGAGTGAACTGATCTCATACATCTGGTTATCTCCTGGCTGTTATAGAAAAGGATGGAGTTGTTCACCTGACTACATTTACAGCACTTTGAAATATAACATGCATCTGACTCATCATTGTAATGCTGTCTACCGTTTATTGCTGTATTGAATGTTGCTGTGATAATGACTGTTTGATGTGCCTACACATTTGCGTAACCATTTTGTCACTGTGGCGTCCACAATAAATAATGAAGAAAAACGTCAACGGCTGTTTCAAGACTCATTGACTTTATACGTCGTGAGTTTACTGACGTCCTATGTGGATTGCCCTGTTATTGTTGCATGAACATTGTTTTGACTGAACACATCTACACACTACACAAAACCAGACATGCGGATGCCATCCATCATCATATGGCATCACGCATCACACATTAACTAGTTTTTGAGCGGGGAATTTTTGAGCGTGTTGTCATACAGATTTACTTCACTACATATCTCCCTCGCTAGAAAAGCGTGAACCACTAGTGCAGCTTTCATATCTGTATTACAATCACGTTCAAACTATGTCAAATTGACTCTACTCTGCCCTTAGTGTGATCCTGGATTCCTGCAGGTGGGTCAATTCAAAGTAGGCACTACTCAAGAAATTTGCCTCAGAACTCTGCAATCCAAGAATATATTGCAGGTTGTGTTAATAAAACAGCTCCAGGTGTGACTGCCTGGCAAATGCTGATTATCAATCAATATTCACCATTACTCTTCCCTGCGTCTGTCCAATGACATGTCCAGAGGTTTTTAGATGTTCCTCAAGGTTGCAATATTTATGAGGAGGAGATCTATACAATTGGTGATAGCAGAGTTATGTAGGGGATCCAGTAATTTCCTCATCAACCTGGATAAAACACTCGGAGTATTCTCAATCCAAAAACAACATATGAATTCAATGTGCCCCTCCGAAATGATCACAGCCAACAATTGGTCTGAGCTCAAGCTTGATTGGAATTTGGAAAAACCCTTTTACTAATATTCATGTATGACTCTATAATCTGCCATTCAGATAGAGGCCATATTCACCAACTGTTTTTCTCCGCCTAACGGCACTGGTGCTATAATATATAATATGGGGAAATGAATTTTTCTGCACCAGAAATCAATTCTCCCTTTAGCATTTGCTGTAATATTCTCAGTCCATGTCCGTGTCAATACTTCCAATGGACGGTATAGGGTCGGCCAACTGTCGCCGGTGCACTTCATAATGCTAAGTTAATAGCCGTATTGTAAAGCGAGCTGCACATTTTTACAATTGTCCAAACGCCAACTCCCAACTTTTCTTCTGGGGTTTCCCCGCAGTTTCAATTTCAAGGCTGGCCCAGTAACCTCATTTCTATTTTTAGTCAGTTTCAAGAATTTCGATCTACATTGTGTCGGGTTGGACTGGTCTGTATTTTTGTTTACGTTTTCTCTCGGTACCAAACGAAGAGTTGCCATAGTAACTGGCTTCCTGGAAGACGTGGTGTGAGAAGGTGCATGCCTATTCACGTTATCTACCTTATGATTTTTGTTTGTAACTACCGGCCTATGTTTGCCTGAATAATTTTCTAAGTTCATATTATTTCCCCAACTTGGGGATGTCACCTTGCTACACTTTTCACAGGCCCCACAAATTGTGCAATGTCAGCAGCTACTTGGGGCCAGTAATATTTCACTGATGTCCTTTGACGGGTGGTGCCAATCTTCTGATGTCCACCGTCTGGATCAACATGTACTTGTGCCATAACTTTGTCCCTAAATCTCCATGACAGTACTAACTGTCCATATCCGTTGGGTCCTGTTCCAGCTTTCCTGTAGAGCAGTCACTCCTTCAAATAAAATAAAGCAAGTTTTTAATGTTTTGTCTTTTGCCTGGGCCTTTTTCATCTGTTTGGGATGAATCTTTAGTGGTGGTTACTCCTCCTTACTAGGGGTTGACCTGACCTGGAGCGTTGCCATGACCACAGGTTTTATAGGGCTCCCTAGAAAGGGAGGCATCAAAGAAGAGTTGGCCACTCGAAAAGCAGCAGCTGGGAGACTTTTTCAGGCCATAAATCTAGGATTCCTCAGCAAGAAAGAGGTTGGTAAGAAAACGAAGATGGCTGTATACCGCTCCACCTATGTCCCAGTCTTGACATATGGATGCGAGTCATGGGCAATGACTACAACCCACAAAAGCCAGATCCAAACCTCAGAAATGAGATATCTGAGGAAGGTGGTTGAAGTAACAAGAAGAGACATGGTCCGCAACCAGACGATCCGTCAAGGCCTAAAATCCCACCCGCTGCAGACCCAAATAGAACAGTCCCAACTAAGATGGTTTGGCCATGTCTGCAGAATGGGAGAAGATCGGCTACCACGACAAGCATGGGAAACAAAGAGCCAGGGATCCAGACATCCAGGACGACCCAGAGTCCGCTGGGAGGACAACATTAGACAATCTTTGAAGGACCGAGGACTAGAATGGAACCAGGCCAGGAAGAATACAGCCGATAGAATAGTCTGGCGCTCTCTCTTCCAAACCTCTACACCTCACGGTAGAAGGGGAATGACTAAGTAAGTAAGTAAATTTGACTGGGTCCTCAGATAAATTTCAAATACTGTAGTTATTTATAGATTTTAGAAACACATTAACTAGTTATTGAGCGGGGAATTTTTGAGCGTGTTGTCATACAGATTTACTTCACTACAAGATCCTCCTGCACAAAGCCAACCAGGTATAAGCCGGAGTTCAGTTAAGCTCACATGATCCCCCCAAACGTTGTGTGTACTGTTGAATTCTCAACCTGTTTTACCACATGAGAAATCGTGGCTATAGCACGTTTCACTAGCTTTACCCTCAAACAAATGTAATTATCTGATTAACCGTCCAACGTATTAATGCCATTTTTTTGCATACGATGTTATATTTGGTTAGACCCAACAAATATATACTTTTTATCTGTGCATCTTGTCTAGTTTCCATAAACGAATGAAATCCTTTGATCTTTGTCGGCATACTAATTATTGTGTATCGAGAAATCTAATTTTACCACTTCAATCACAGATTCTGTGAATTGATTAGGCATAGGCGTGTCTACTATTACAATAATGTGGCCATCACGTTTGCCTATGGATACCTGTTGAAGATGATTTCTAACAATGAATCCCAAACTCCTAATAGTCCTCCATAGCGTAGATTTCGAAATATCAATGTCATTATTCTTTCTTAACCAAATTTTCAATTTCCTTAAAGTCACTGCCTCATTATTGTGAAACATATTGCAAATTTCTCTGCGGATCAATTCTCTGTCAAAATTATCCACCACTCTTGGTCTAATTTTCGTGTGCAATGATCGTCTGCTTATCCCCAAGGCATGAATAGTCCTCTTTTGTGGGTTTGGAATAGAATGATATAGTTTTCCTCGAGTAGCTTCATTGCAGAAATACTTAAAAATCCTATTTGTGATTTCCTGTAATGTCATAAAATGTACTCGCAGACTCATTTTTCCTACTTAACCACACAATACTTTTTGTAGACACGCCACTGATTGACAATGTGTGCGTAACACCGGATATAAACTGTTTTATGTTCAAGAAGTGCAATTTTACGCTAAAATCATGCAAATTGCTTGATAAACTAAAAATGTGCAAATGAGGTCGTATAATTTACTGTAGACATCTCAATATGTGTGTGTGTGTGATGTGTGTTGGCAAGTAGGATTTTGATATTATATCGCAAAGAAACGAAAATTGAAACCAAAGGCCGCATTTTAATGAAAAATTTAATTCATAAGGTCTATACCATTTCAAATTCACACACAAAATTTCACTTATATGCGTTATATAATCGCTGAGATATAGCATTTTGAAGTTGGGCAAAGCTAGTGAAACGTGCTATAGTCGATCCTTGAAGTGTTGGGGAGGCAATTCGAAGTTCGCCTATTTCCAGGATGCCCCACGCGGAGATGTTTCATGGTCTTGTTTAAAGATCCGACCCTGATTTTCATGCAAGAGTGGCGTGTATTCAGATATAGGTCTAACTCAGGATTACACACAAGAACAACTTACATTCAGAGGCCTAACCCTGGAGTTCATGCAAAAGGGGCGCGTATTCAGATATAGGTCTAACTCTGGATTACACACAAGAACAACATACATTCAGATGCATAACCCTGGAATTAATGCAAGAGCTGCGTGTATTAAGAGATAGGTCTAACTCTGGATTACACACAAGAACAACATACATTCAGAGGCCTAACCCTGGAATTCATGCAAGAGCAGGAAGCATTCATTTGCATCCCGTCGTAAGATATAAAATGAGCTGCGCATGCGTCTGGTAACCTCAGATTGTGAAACAAATTGTTGTAGACACTTCTGCTGAAAGAGCACGTGAATGCGTTGGTGCTCGCTTCCTAGAAGAAGAGCGGCTACATTGGCAAATCAAGATGTGTAAGGAGCGGGAAGGGAAATTATTATGATTATCGAGGATAATACTGAAACTTTCGGTATATTATTAATTGTTTATCAAAAGTAATATAAAAACAAATGTATTTTTTTATAAAACATGGTATATCCTAGCATTTTAATTTGTTTCTTTGCTATATAAATAGAGTGCTGAACTCTAACACTCTCGTATGTGAAAACTGTATTTATGTGTGTTTTACGTTTAAGTAAATCATCACAGATTGAAGGCAGAGCTCGTTCACTTTCATAAGTTTAAACACATGAAAACTGGAAAATAATAGTGTATCAGTATTCATACTGTCAAAATGTAGATACTGTACCACTAAATGGCATTGGATCGAAGGGCGAGAGTTCAATCGCCGCTAGATTTATAACAACAGCAAAATTTATGAAGATATGCAAAAGGACTGAATGAAAAGTACTTGTAGGTAAATATACTGACACATAAATATCAGCGTTGACACATTTAATAGGTTTGTCGGCGGGCCGACGACTGAGCAGGCAGACACATATATAACAGAAAGGCAGATGGATAGATAGATTGACACATACATAGATGGACAAGCAGACCGATTGACAGAGAGATATATAAATACAAACATACTGTTAGACAGAGAAACATATAAATAGATAGATAGATAGATAGATAGATAGATAGATAGATAGATAGATAGATAGATAGATAGATAGATAGATAGATAGATAGATAGATAGATAGATAGATAGATACATAGATAGATAGATAGATAGATAATCTTACCGACTGATAGGCTGACATGAATCTTATCTGTGCGTAACAGGATGCACGCACACAAACCAGGCAGCAAAATCCTATAGTTTTGAAGAGAATCTAAAACAGCCATGTGCATCAATTTGCAAACTTTGAATAAATAAAACCAATTTGAAAGTATAGAACGCTTTGTCGTTATGGAAAATGCTTACATACTGTCGCATCAAATAAGAATACATCAGAATCAGTCTACACTTTTAAAGGACGCTTGCACAATTGTCCAGAAAGAATTACTCCCAGAATCCCTTAAGTAGACCATGGATTTAATCAAGGTTAAGTGCTGTCACCAACGTTAGTCCATGTGGTCATGAACTTGAGGTTGAGAGAGACAAGATAGGGGAAGAAAACAGGACAAGATCGGACACTTGATAACCAACAAGGCGATGTTGGTTCGGTTTTAAGGAAGGTTTTTTTTTCCACTGCTCACGGAAAACTCCATCAGTGCTCCGATCTCCTCCCTTAGATCACTCAAGGAGGATCTCATCTCAGTGCACAAACTCCGTAGCACCAGCCAGAATCCCAGTGTTTGTAAAGAGGAATCACACATTCTATAAATATTTTTGTAGTAGGTAAATTTCTAATTTTTTAATTTTGCCAGGGATTCGGCCTGATCGGCCTACTCTTTAAGATTTCCAACTGCCATGGAATTTTTAACGTGCGCAACTTGCACACGGGACCTTCTATTTTTTCGCCCTTATCCGAGATAGCTAGGCATCCGATCTCACTACCGAGGAGATCGGGGGGGGGGGGGGGGGGAAGGGGGGGGGGGGGGGGAGTATGACATTATTAGGATCACTGGTTCTGAAAAAACTTTCCATAACTTATATTGCCTCAACTGGGAATCGAACCCGGTACCTCTAGAATTTAAAGCGGAAGCCATACCTCTTAGCCACTCCGACTTCGATGTTGCAGATGACTTGTGTCTTCTATGAAAGAAAATAGATTAAAAGTAAATGCACCAAAAACGGACTACACATTGTAAATAAACAAATCAAATGAAAATAAATAATAGGCAAACAGAATCAAGAGAGATCATAGGTAAGTTTATTAAAGACTAGCACGGCTTTACATACTTTAGACTGGTCAACACATACGTAAATTATGTTCTAACTCTATATCCCAGAAACCTAGCATATAAATGTCGCGTTCAAACTTCATTCACCTAAACATGCCTCCAATCGTATCTTCAGTCTAAAATTGTTAGTTGTAATTGCTGTTATAAACGCGAGGAACAGATTGAGATAAAACAAATACATCTGGAGATTAAATAAAAAAACAACAAACAAACGGCAGGATACACCATCACAAGACAACCAAACAATAGTACTAGACATGACCTTGACTGGAACCTTCATGGAAGAAGAAGAGTCAGAAACCATGGAGACCCTGGAGAAAAACCGAGAAGAGGATGACAAGGCAATAGGAACGTCACGTGAAGAGCTGAATAAAGACGGCAACCGGCTAGAATTAAATCCTTATCTTCTCCACGGAATACAACAGAAATGATGAAAAAGACAAAAATGATGGTGATGATAATGATGATGATGGTTACTATTTTTATCGTTTCGTAAATGCCACTTGACATTTCGCTTTCGTCAATCACAAACAAAATGTAAATGCGTTCAAAAATATTATTTATGTAATTTTTTCTCTCCACATTGTTAATCCTGAACCAAATGTGTCAGTAAAATTACACAGAAGAATCACATACGTTTTAGACTCCATTTATTATATATAATATGCGATTACATCTTCAGTTAAAGTTTTCATTTCTAAAATTGACCACGTTTTCATTAAGAGCTAAAATTGAAACAATCTCACGTCCAGAGATGTGTAGATGTGTCTTGTTAAAAACCTTTAGCATCATGGACACTGCTGAATTTTTTGTATAATTTTCTGCAGTGGTTGAAGTTTACATAAACTCAGACACGCAAATAAATAGGAAAACTGTTGCTGTTCTCTCCGCAACCAACAACGAAGTATAGGCACGCTTGGATTCCCGCTATCGTTGAAGACGAGATTTCCGCCAAATTGACTGTTGCATGGTCCGCTGACTGGAGGCCCTGAGCAGGGGAAAAAAAAGGGGGGGGGGGGGGGGGATGTTTATCCTATTTATATTATTTAACCAGGAAAGTATCAATGCTCATCATTACGTGTTAAACTGCGACTATGTCTATGATACATTGATGATATATATTATGATATTGATGATGAAAAAGATGATACTATTCTCTGTGTAGTTCTAGGGTCTCTGAAGAGACAAAGAAAGAATAGGCCTGCTGAACACTGAGGCGTGTCGTACCAGGCCACTGATAAGAAATTGTGCATGGAGCTGGCAACCTGAACATGTAAAATAAATTGCTACAGAAACAACGGCTACAAGATCCATGTGAATGTCTGCTGCAGGTTTCTTACAATGGCATCAGCTACAGTGGTGTATCTGTGCTCCGTACGGAGCGCAAAAGAAAATGCTAATGATGAATTTTGCTTTCTATGTCTATCTTCTTCTTCTTCCGTCCTTAGCCACCGACCGTCAAAGCAGTCAGTGGCCATTACGCCTAGTGGCGTCTTAGGGCAACAGCAGATAGGTTTTCTTTGCCATTGTTTCCCATCACACCTATTGGCGTCTTTAGGGCAACGGCAAATCAATCCATTTGCTGTTGTTTCCGTAATCGAAGTGACTGGCAAACGGGTGATCAGCCCGTTGGTTTCTATGTCTATACCCTCTTTTAAACTCTCATGAGACCGGGTTCGATTCCCAGTAGAGGGAATATAATTTAGATAAATTTATTTTTAGGTAGTGAGATCGGATGCCTAGCCTTCTCGGATAAGGACGAAAAGATATGAGGTCGCGTGTACAAGTTGTGAACAATAAAAATCCCACGGCAGTTGGAAATCGTTAAAAGTATGCCGTAAGGCCGCTGCCCTGGCAAAATTTAAAAAATTAGAAACCTACCAACCATAAACATATTTATAGAATGTGTGATTATTATCTACAAATATTGGGATACTCGCCGGTGCTACGGAGTTCGTGCACTGTGCTGAGTTCCTCCCTGTGTGATCTAAGGGAGGAGACCGGAGCACTGATGGAGTTGTTCGTGTGCAATGAAAATAGTCATTAAAAACAAATCCAAACCAAAACTAAGCTCTCCAGAATGATCCGACGTAAGAAAAGAAGAACTGACTTAATATGTCCACATAACAAATCAAGCACATATCAGATAGATACACGGGGCGTAATTGCAGATCAGAGATTGAATCTGAATTGACAAGTTTACATTGGATTATTTGTGGATTATGGATAGGCCGTCAACAGTGACACAGAAAATTACTTCAGAAATTGGTGCCATCTTACACAGTTCGCAGTAGTGTACTAATCTGACAAGAAAAACATGTACAGGCTTCCATACAGAAGCTAACACAACAAGCTTGGTGTGGTTAAGGGTAAACAGCAAAATCGTGCAAGAATATCAAACATTAGCTTTACACAACTTTTCCTACACCGTGCACCAAAAGCATTCACGTATTCTAACAATGGTGGTTATTGTAGTAATTTGTTCTACGTGATGACATCACCAGCTTTACGCATAATGTCATATTAGTCAACTATTCAGGTAGACGCTGGAGCTGGGTTGGCCATGTCCTCAGAAGAGACCCTGATGCCATCACAAGAACAGCTATGCTATGGACCCCTGAAAGAAAACGAAAGAGAGGCCGACCAAAAACAACTTGGCGGAGGACTGTGGAGGCTGAGATGCACGGAATGAACCAGAGTTGGGGCACTGTACGAAGGATGGCCGCCGACCGAGCAAAGTGGAATCAATTTGTTGTTGCCCTACAAGACGCCACTAGCCGTGATGGCCACTGACTGCTTTGACGGTCGGCGGCTAAGGATCAAAGAAGAAGAAGAAGTCAACTATTACAGCATGTATGAAGAAGCATTAGTCCAGCGTTTTTCCTTGTTTTTTTTTTTTTTTAAGCTCTCGGGATCTGCACTTGGCATACAAGTTAGATATAGATCCTACAGAGATGTGTGTGCTAACTAGTTGACACGTAGACTAAAGAATAGTGTCGCCTTTCGCAAATAATATGTAGATGTCTATGTAAATCGCATCCCTGAGGTGATATAATGATGTACGAACAGCCATCGATAATTTATTTTGTAAAATATATGAAATGCTTAAAACTCACATTTCCCGACAAGTAATCCCATATTTGATATCCTTTTTCTCTGCATAATATAAACGTAATTGATCAATTATTTTATGGGTGTCAGTTTATGTTGTCAATAATTCGCTTGTGATTTTGTAAAGTTTAATCATCATCTTATCCCTTTACGCTCATGGAGCCCCTGCTGCAGTTGTTCCACTAGGAGGAATCTTATACTAAAGCATTACTTTTCTCTTGCATCAGTAGTTTCTGTAGCAATGGGTTACCAGCAAGTCTGAAGCAGCTGTTCCCCTAGGAGGAAAGCTTGTACTAAAGCATTACTTTTCTCTTGCATCAGTAGTTTCTGTAGCTATGGGTTACCAGCAAGTCTGAAGCAGCTGTTCCCCTAGGAGGAAAGCTTGTACTAAAGCATTACTTTTCTCTTGCATCAGTAGTTTCTGTAGCAATGGGTTACCAGCAAGTCTGAAGCAGCTGTTCCCCTAGGAGGAATCTTATACTAAAGCATTACTTTTCTCTTGCATCAGTTGTTTCTGTAGCTATGGGTTACCAGCAAGTCTGAAGCAGCTGTTCCCCTAGGAGGAAAGCTTGTACTAAAGCATTACTTTTTTCTTGCATCAGTAGTTTCTGTAGCAATGGGTTACCAGCAAGTCTGAAGCAGCTGTTCCCCTAGGAGGAAAGCTTGTACTAAAGCATTACATTTCTCTTGCATCAGTAGTTTCTGTAGCTATGGGTTACCAGCAAGTCTGAAACAGCTCTTCCCCTAGGAGGAAAGCTTGTACTAAAGCATTACTTTTCTCTTGCATCAGTAGTTTCTGTAGCAATGGGTTACCAGCAAGTCTGAAGCAGCTGTTCCCCTAGGAGGAAAGCTTGTACTAAAGCATTACATTTCTCTTGCATCAGTAGTTTCTGTAGCTATGGGTTACCAGCAAGTCTGAAGCAGCTCTTCCCTTAGGAGGAAAACTTGTACTAAAGCATTACTTTTCTCTTGCATCAGTAGTTTCTGTAGCAATGGGTTACCAGCAAGTCTGAAGCAGCTGTTCCCCTAGGAGGAATCTTATACTAAAGCATTACTTTTCTCTTGCATCAGTAGTTTCTGTAGCTATGGGTTACCAGCAAGTCTGAAGCAGCTCTTCCCCTAGGAGGAATCTTATACTAAAGCATTACATTTCTCTTGCATAAGTAGTTTCTGCAGCTATGGGTTACCAGCAAGTCTGAAGCAGCTGTTTCCCTATTCTTCATTTGTCTACCAAGAGACCAGCGGTAATTTTTCTTGTACATTTACAGACGTCGGCTTTAATAAGTTTATGTAAAGCAGTGGTCAGCTTGAAGTTGTTTTAATCTCCACTGTTAGTCCAGGAGGATACCTGGTCACGGCAATGTGTGCGTTCTCTGCTCCTCATATGTTTGGCACTTAATCTGTTGTAGCATGTGTGATGTTCGAAGATTACCACTTGTTCACTTCTTCTGAAATGGTAATATCGTCACGAGTGGAGAAAAAAAGAGTCTTTCTGTGACAGACCAAAGCCTGAGTGAGGAGTGAGATAATAGATTTGTCTGAAATAGAGAATGTGAATGTTGTGTGGAAGTGTAACAGTCAGGAGTACAACTTGATAAACAAACTTTTATCCCGGCACTCGAACTTCTGTTAAAAGCTAACCCCCATTAACCTTCTCTTCTACATATATATCAACAATTGAATATATATTGATTAAGGGACTACACAACAAGTGACTTCACATTCAACAATAACGAATATAGAAATAGAAAGAGAATTCTGATCCGGTAATAGTTTTTCTGTGCTTATTAAAGTGGAAAAAAACAACAACACTTATGCATGAGCGATGTCAGGGAAACCAAGTAAATGCACAATCACTAACTTAAAACCACACAACAGAAAAAAAATCCTCAAACCGATTCTGGTTTACAATCCAGAATGGCAGCTTAAGTTTAATTAAATTAATAATTTAGGAAATCAACAGGAGGTGTCTGCAATAACCCAAACACCCACACCTAATCTATATAATCCGTCAACGGTCCCCAGTCTCTGTGGCGAGACGACTGTGAACTAGGCTACACATAAAAAAACAACAACCAAACACAACAAAGCCCAAAGAACCAATGCCGAGAGGTACACACACTCTCTCTCTCTCTCTTATAATCACAACCCAGCACTTCCTCGATAATTCATTAACTCCCACCCCGTCTCTGAGTCCCTGCGTCTATATTTTCCCTGTCCGCCAGTTGACATGTTATTCCTCTACACTTGAAAACTATCCTCTTTCCTTTCTCTCTTCCGATGAGGAGTGGAAATCAATTTAATCCAAGGATGACGGACATCAGTGGGGAATATATCCACGAGTGACTCAAATATAAATAAACTCTGATATCCAGCGGGTTGAACGAGTCCAAACTCAGGTTTGGTGTAGGCAATGCGCACTAATATAAAAGAGAGACGCTTGGCCAGTCAGAATGTGACTGCATGTGGAGAGAATATGGCCAAAGCTACCTACAACCGAGGTTAGGATTGGTGCACTATTCTGAAGTTTGGTGAGCTTGAACGTTGGCTGTCTCTGGAATCTTTTTACTGTAAGAAATGGTTTAGGTTTCCAAAAAAGTAGCATACTGGACCCAAATCGGGAATCCAATCGCTCCAGGAAACATCCAAACAGGGAAGGAGGTTCCGGCTGGGACTTATGGTTTCCCAGTTTTCCTTTGGTAGTGAACGGGAGCTTTACTGAAAATACAAATACATACAACCGCTATAAGCATCTGTCTTACATAAGGGTTCAATATATAGTTACAAAAGTTCATAGTACATCAGGCAAGGTACGTTCCCCATGCCCATTAGCTAGCAAAGTCGAACCAGTCCACGCCGGCTGAACCACTCACACACACAAACCTCTCCCCTTCCCGTTGTATCTACCGCTCGAACGCCGGCGACTGTGCAAACCGGGCGTACGCACACAGGGATTACGAAAATGGGTTTAAGGCTTGAATGTAAACAAACCCGGTGACCGGTTGAGTTTGACCCAAAGGCCTGTGTGAAAATTTCCGCCCACAAGGCGTCTTTCACAAAAACTAAAAACAACGCTGCAATTCCCATATCGGGTTACAACCACTGAGCCAAAAACAATATTTACATATATGCCATACGACAATAGACCTTATAAAGGTACTATTGGGTAATCCACTATATGTTGTTTGTACAAAATACTCTTAAGAGTCATCAATATAGCACAATTATTTACGTCACTAGGAAAATACTTTACAGGAGTAGCGAACTTAACAATTATTCACTTTCCCGTCATGATAAGTGATATAAAAAAACTTAACATTATACGTGCTAGCCCCTGATGAAGATTATAACTACGTTCCTAATACACCCACTATCTATTTAATTAAGAGCTCTTACCGACATGTAAAGACTTCCAATAACACCAACACTGTAGCTGGTCATCCGTACTAGTTATTGGACAGCGCCCACTCTACAGTAGAGAATTCTAGAGACATTAAGTGCTAGACAAAGTGAGTTGCCCAATTATATAGGAGGCTAAGGCCTGCAGATGTTCGTCTCACCTGCGAGTCGAAGTCTCCGGAAACGGGAAGCGTGCGTAATAATGACATAATGACGCAAGGCCCTCGGGAACTTAGTTTCCCGTGTTTCCTGGATAAAAGCAATACTAAAGCTGGACCGACATTCTCGCGTACAGTTTCTAGCCATGCACGGTCACATGAAAGGCAACTGCTTTCCCCGGGTTTAGAGAGCAGGTAATGCAGCCGCTATTCTACCAGAAAGAGCGTGCAATGACCACGCTCAGTGTCAAAGAAGTCTAGGAATGTCGCCGCCACCAGCAACAATGCCTTACAACTTATGCCGACCTGAATACAGAAGACATGAACATATTAAAAATACGCTCCCGCTCATCTGCGAAAGGGAAATGGGAGTTAACCTGTCGAATTACAAAGTGACATGCCAGTTTCCCCAATCTACCGCTGTCAAGAGACAAAATTAATAAAAAAAATGGGAGGGACTAAAAGACCATGGTGGTCTTAACCGACAGAGTGCCAGAATTTTCTTAGCTAACCGTGACAAGTATGCATTTCGTTTTTGGTGACCTATATTCTCTCTTTACCAACGGGCTGATCACCCGTTTGCCAGTCACTTCGATTACGGAAACAACAGCAGATGGATTGATTTGCCGTTGCCCTAAAGACGCCAATAGGCGTGATGGGAAACAATGGCAAAGAAAACCTATCTGCTGTTGCCCTAAGACGCCACTAGGCGTAATGGCCACTGACTGCTTTGACGGTCGGTGGCTAAGGACGGAAGAAGAAGAAGAAGAATATTCTCTCTTTCATGCATGTTTCCGTGTCTGCTTCTGATAAAACTCTTGGCCTCTTCATAAGTTATGCTCTTGGCCTCTTCATAAGTTATGCTCTTGGCCTCTTCATAAGTTATGCTCTTGGCCTCTTCATAAGTTATGCTTGTATCAGTCTCCGGCAGTTTTCCACCTTCCTTTGCCAATTTGCCATCCATGACATTGCTGAGATGTTGCAATGAGCTGAGATCTACCGTATCACATCTTTTTTGTATAGCTGACATGGTTTGTGGAGTATTACCCTTAGGTCATCCAGGTCTGCGTTATTCTGGCTCTTCAGCGTTGCAGTTATTGAAAGAGTATTTAGAAAGAAAGCTACTTGTCTGTATTTTCTTTCTTCCTTCATTAGGACTCGTGGTTCTTAAGCTGGGAACCTTAGTAAATGAAAAACATTTTATTATTTATAGTTGGGTGACACAACTTTGTCGCACTTGTTTGTGTTACTTGATTTGTTTTGTTTTAAATTGAAAGAAGTTTAGTGCGAGGTTTAAAATGCGATGTCGATATCTGAGTTATTATTTGATATCATGAATATTCCACGACATATTTGTCCAGAAGGCCCCATGCAGTACTAACAAGCCTAGAATAGTGACGTCATTATACATGCAGCGTAGAAGTTTCACTACCATTGCAGTGAACAGAAGACGCGTCAGACTTCTGCCTTGTGTGTTTTACGGACAATTTTGTGAACAATATTATGAACAGAATTCTGTTTCGCTGCAAAGTGTTCGCTGTTGCCTTCCGAATAAGTCGCGTTTTTGTGGTAGGTTGTGTGAAAGAGGTGATGGTAAGATTGTTTTTATGTCAGTATTACTCTACCCCACCAAGCCATCTTCAATTGGAGCTTCACAGTGGTTCTCATCCAGACGTTCAAAGATGATGTCTTCGAGTCTTTGAGTTTCTCGCAGATTTATGCAACTTCTTTCCAACATTTTTAGCCACTGAGTTTCTTGACCGCAATGTCACGTTTGACTTTTACCTTCATGTTCTTCGATGAATCTTTCTGTCTTTCTGTTCCCTAAAACTTATGCTGTCTTTCATCTTCGGAATAGTTATCTCAGTCTGGCCTCTTTTGGGCGTTTTGTAAATAATTTCTTCATATTTTAATTTTACATTTTTAAATGCCAGGAAATTATTGGGCCGAAACAGTTGTCTCAAAAAGTTTTCTATTTGTTGACCTCCGGAGTCTGATTTGCTTCGATCTCAATATTTGTTTGCAGAGTTCTTCATTATTCACTACACTTGTTTACATGTTCGAACCATCTGTATAAAACAGTAGTTCTTAGCCTGGGGTGCATGTACCCCCTGGTGGTGCACGACCTGGCTTCTGGGGTTACTGGACGTGTCAGATATTTTAGAAAACGAATCATGCTAAGCACAACATTATACACATAAATTACTCATAACTGTATTCCTAAGTCATGTTCCTCTAACGACCAGTTTTCACATTTTTCCAGGCCCACTACCATGATGATGAAAATAATGTTTTTCTTTGTCGAAAAGATATTTTTTTCACATTTCTGTTTTTGAGTTGTGAAAAAACTAGCATTTACTCTCTAAGAAACAGCATTGTGTTTTGAGCAATATTTAGATATGATTAGAGTGTTGACGTCTTCTTCAAGTACCATGTCTGATGGCGTAGGCGATCATACCGTTGAAAACTTCATGTCTGATTATCATTTCTGTTGTTGACTTCTTTCAATGCCGATGTCACGGGTTGCCTCCCATTTGCTCTGCAGTGATGGTCCAACAATGGCCAAAACCTAGAGTACCTAATGTGGGTCTTCAAAGGTATCTACCTTCGCGCAAGATTACTCTTGGCAGAGATATAGATAGAAGGATGATGATGCGTCTACCACGAGGGAGTATTCACAAGATATTTCAGAAGTCAAAAACAATGCTGAATGCGTCTTAGCAATGTTAACTTTTATCTGCCCGACAACTTTTGTGAAGAGGTAATATATATTGAATTTAGCTCGTACAAGCCCCCAACTGAATTAACAGTGAAATTCTTATTATTATTTGGCTCTATAGATGTAAATGACTCATCTGTGTGCACTTCTCTCTATAATAACAAATCAACTATGAATTTGTAAATAAAAACATATAACAAATTATTATGTAACATTTAAAATTAAACAAGGTTATGTTTCGATGGGGTGCAAAAGGATTATGTTATGGTCATCGATACTTGTTGGAAAGTAAATGTTCATTGCTGTGGCCTGTTTAATAAGCACTTAGCTAAAAATCGGTGAGCACTGCTGCTGTTGTTCGTCACTTCGTCTCTCTGTGATAAGGGCACGTCCCGAACGAAGGTGTAAACCTCTCCTGTTGTCAGTGTTGAGTATCTTCATAGGCACGTCAGATGTAGCCGTCTAATGTCGACAATCAGTTTTCTGAATCACAAATTCGTAGCTCGAATGGTCAGTTCTCACCTGCCCTGATTTCAGTTACCAGACAGATAAACTGGCGACATATGACTGACCACAGACTTTTTTTTTTACAGACAAACAATCTGGTCTTCCTTTGTAGTCTGACTCAGTATTCTCGCAATAAGCAATCACCACCGCATGTGTTTAATCTCTACGTCTGGGTAGGGCGGAAATTTATAAAAGGTAAAGGAACCCGTTACACGCCCATTGAGGCATATTGGGAATATGGTGTTAGGCCCATATTATCTTGACCGTCGGCACACTAGGGGTGATGTGGTCGGCATTACGCCGGCCGCCTTAACCTTCCCAGAGTTGCTCTGGTACCCAATTGGGGCTGGGTCGACCCAGAAGCCGTTTGTGGCCTAAAAAAATCCCAACTCATCTGGGGATCGAACCAGTGCACTAACCACTATATTACCGCGGCTCCACGCGGAAATATATAGTTACGTGAAAAGGCCAGTCATTCTCTCTTTGACCGTATGAAGTCACATCTGGTTCAAAAACGTAAGCAATTACAATTAAGGATGGTCAATTAGCGGTGAAATAACACTATTGCAATATGAACAGAAGTCAACCGATGATTGAGGCACGGCGGGGCGCAGGTTTGTGTGCGTAAACTGAAGAAATGAATGGAGAAAGAGAAAGAAAAGGAATATAAAGGACACAACCAAAATATCGTCACGGCCGTGATATCAAACTGTTAAATGTCTTCTCTCTTTGTCATGCTCTATTATTTTTTACAGGCTATTCATTAACTTGCAACGTATGTTACTCTCTTGTCACCTTTAAATCTTGCAATCGATTTTTCAATCACTTCCAGATGGGCAATAGCTCTGAAATTTGGCATAATTGTGTATTCCCCATGACAATACAATAATCAGTCGTAAATATAATAAAATGAGTAAATTAAAATTAATATTAATTTTGTTTCTTTGCATTGTATCATCGGTGAAATGGGCGATAACTGCAAATAATCTAGGTGTATTCTTTTCAACAAGATTGTCTATCTTGAGAGAAATATTGAAACTTCTCCCCACCCCCTCCACACACACACTATCGTTTATCGCAAACTGATAATGTCATTAGCTGATCGATTACATTTGACTTAAATTTAAAAACAACACAAAAAAACACTAAAAAGAAGAAAATATAAAATATTAAAACAAAATATTTTAAACACAGGCTTTTAATGCACTAAAAAGCCACAAATAATTTTTCAAGGAGTTTATAGCTTGCAGTCAAAAATGTAACATCAAATTGACAATAAGCCTGGGGCGCTGATTCTACATGAAATTAACTTCTGCTTTATACTTCTTTACACACTTATGGATAAAATATATGATAAGCGCTTAAGCGCCGCTCGCTTTTTGTCAATTTGATGTTAATTTTTTAACTGAAGCTGTAAACTCCTTGAAACATTATTTGTGGCTGTCGGACTAACTAATGTTGTGGATTTATCACAATCAGCATATGCATCATAATACTAGCAATATCATAACTCGTTGTCTAAGAGTACGACCACAACAAAAACTAGCTGACATAAACTCACCATCCCTTGAATATCATGCACACAACGAAGCCATACACGGCTCGAAATACAAATGAAAAAACAATGCAACAGGAATGCCAAATATCACTTGCAATACTTAACACCTCAATCTATCATTAGCAAAAACTCGCAGAGTATGTCATACTGAATAAACGACACCATGACTTTCGCTCACCGGCTAAGTTCTGTACGCTGATAACGCCATATTTAACTATCAAATGACTTCTCATCAATGAGTTACAAAAATAATACTGGTTGTAGCAAAATATGCGAGAATAAACGCTCAATTCAGTAAGATTTTGGCATAACACGATAATAAATACATTTGCCCGCATGTGTCTGACGGTTGGCCTCTTCGACGCCAACAGGCTGCTTTTTGTACAGTGCTAAGCCTATAGAACGATTTCACGGAAAAAGTCTGACACGCTTTAGTTTCGTTTTCGAGAAACACTACTAATCGTTAATTTTTGCCCAATCTGCTGCATACACTTTGTAGTCTAGCCTTACAATTAACTACTGGTGGAAGCATGCCGCAATATAGCTATCTGAAGTAACGCTTTCTGTCAACTTTAAAGCAAAATTAGTAGTAATCCTTACATTGTTTGGTAGTATTACACGATACAATACTAATTAGTAACGCAAAATTCTTAACCCGCCCCGTCTACACCCCGCTTCGATGACACAGTCTACAACGCATATATACACACTGCGAAAAAGCCAGCCAAGGCATCACCACGCAGACAATTTTATTTCCTCCTAGTGGTAGCATTTCTGACGTAACTAAAACAAGTTAGTTATTTGAAAAATACATGCTCGCAAGACGAAGGAGAGGAAAGATGGCGGACTTGTGCAAAATTTTATTTGACGATGGACGCTGACATAAATTGGAAATTTTAAACCATTATGAAGTTCCCCATAAGAATTATATGGTAGTATGACGTAGAGTTAGCTGAGTAAAAATGTACTTTAAATAATATGATAGCCACAGTATTAGATAAGTTATTGAAGAAATACTATATCTAAAGACACTCGACCAGACAAACTGGCGTTCCTGCTTATGTTTTTTTGGTAACGTTAGGGGGACGCGAGCTTGGGAGAGGCAGGGAGGTACATTCAAATTCGCTTGGGGAAAAAGAGTATGACTGACAAGGGGAGCGGTAGGAAAAATGTAATCCTAAACGTAATATCTTTTTGTATTGGGCATGACAAAAGCAGACTGGCCAATCGACCACCAGACGAAGCAATTATTTGAAATTATTTTGGTTTTTCATTCAAACTGCGTTTGAATTCAAGTAGTAGAACGTTTCGATTGGCTAGTGCTGGTAAACATTAGCAAAAGACTTCGACTATTCATTGCCAGTTGAACTAAAATTTGTATACAGATACGCTGAAAAATAGCTGTGTTAATTTTAAACTTAAATAAAGAATAAATTCACAGTCTGTGCAGTTCGGAGGAAGCTGAGGCCATTTCTTCTCAAAATCAGCGTCATTTGTTTATATATTTCTTGATTGTGGTAAGGATATTTTATGAAATTTACTATGTTTGGTCCAACTACAAAGTTAGATACTGCTATTGGGGAAAAAGTGAAGGACATGTCGGAAGCAGACATTGTTGAGTCCACACATTAAACGGTATCGGACTGATGTATGTTGTTATAATTATGTTGACATATTATTGTATTAAAATAGATTAGTAAGCCTCTGTGTTCAATGAACACTGTTTACATGCCTGAAGCAAATATAATTGAAAAGAAAAGAAGATAATATCATATCAAAGGAAATGTGGTTACTCCACATTATTGTATGGAGGAAAAGTATGTGAACGTACAGTGGCGTATCTACTATAAGGACTTGAGGTGTGGTCACAACAAGGTGGGAGTCCTGTACGATTCGGGGCGAGTGCATTTGTAAGGCACGCGAGGCTGACCCCATACCCACGTAGGAAATTAAGTGTTAGAATAATTGATCAGAGATAAAAGGCCAGGGTGTCCTTTTGTTGCAGAGGGTCTATGTTCCTGTTGCCGACTGGTGACAGGAAACCTGCTGAGTACTTATAAACGCCAACCAGTCTCAAACCAGACTTATATGCTGTCGAATATCCAGTAGGAGCTTTGGCAAGTGGTGAAAGTGAACTTTCTGCAACTACACGTTGAAATATTTTACAACAAGGACTTCCAGGTGATCAGTTAGACATCTGGGGCATCTCTGACAGTTTCTTGTGTTTCAAAATATTACACATGAACGTTTATGGGGGTAGGATGAACTACAGCCCTCATATACAGTGACTCTCCCGTTAGATAAATAAAGTGAACTCTGTAATATTTCATACAGGAAAGACATTATATCAAATACTTAATAACATTTTTAGTTATTGGGCAATTTGTCCCACCATTTTAATTGTTCTTTTCTGTAAACTATCTTGTCCTTATTTTCAAAGACCTGTCCACAAGCTATGAATGGACAGGCAAAATAAATTGTAAAAAATATGTTCAAAGAAAAAACTTAACTGATAGAGTTATTATATTCTTTATAGAAACTTAAAGTGTTTGACTGTTGTGTACCATCATTTCATTTCTCCCCTAGACACTAGGTACACCATACACCATACACTAGAGCCATAAGAGTGACCGTGTGAGACCTAGGGAGGTAGCTGTAGGTTCTCTGCACATAATTCATCATCATCATCTATAGAGTCAGAGGCCTACATTTGCTTGACCTCACACGGTTATAGCAGACACCTTTTCATTCTTTTAGGATACCATCATAACCTCCCCAGCAAAATCAACTTTGCTACACTGGTAGCAATTGCACGACTGTCCTAGACAGATATAGCCAAAATTAACCACATGAATAAATGACAAGCACCCTGAATGAACAACTATGGCATCCAAAAAATCCCAGCAAAATGCTGAAAGGGAAACGACACAGCGACCACTCCCGGTCGGTAGCCAGAAACTCAACTGCCTTTCCCCGCCAGAATTTGGGCTCACTTCCTTCCGGGTCACATTATCAAACGGGTTTTAAATTAATATCCAGGGTTGTCACTCTACAGTGTGACCAACTTAATAATTTATAATATTTATACTGTGACAGTGGCTTTTTAGTGCATTAAAAGCCTGTGTTTAAAATATTTTGTTAATGTATTTTTTATTTCATTCAATATTTCCTGTTGCTACTATACATTCCTATGTTCATATTCTCGGAACTTGCCTGAAGAAAGTAGATTGCTTTCTATTACTGTTAAGGAATAAGTTGTCTTAGGAGAGTAGCATCTTTCAGGACATTTTCATTACTCTTTCTATCTGTACATAGTTATCTTAACATCCTTTTGCAAAACCATATCTCTGTGGTTTCCTGTGCTTTACCTGCTTGTTTTGAATATTACTATCAAGATTATGTCACACCGACATTTATATTTTATCCTATTTTATACATTTACCTGATTGCAGAGACAAGTTTATGCACATAAGCCCTATGAAGCAGACGACAAGAAGTCTATTATTCATTGTTTCCGATCTTCTAATATTCACGGCAGGCTGTGTACTCCTTGGATGTCAAAAACGTTGATGCGCAGTCCGGACAGGTCGTCTTACTTTTATAACAATATTTTACCTAAATATAACTTAGCTTCATCGACTTTGTTAGTCACTTCATCTTGCCGTTCACACATTGTTACTATACCTGTTAACTTCATCGACATTACTGTCATCATTACTTCCCCTGGCCTTAACAATTCAGCGTACTGTTATCCCACAAATGCCTATATTTACTTTCTTCACACCTCACCCTCACCATTTCGTAGATTTTACCATTCTCTCATCTTCTCCACCTCTGTTTCTTGTGTCAAGAGGATGATGAGTTTCACAACACACCAAACAAAATAGAAGACAATATCATGAACATGTTCTCAGCTCTGCTCAGCGCATCCTCCAATTCCCTCGACAGGATGTCCTTAACTCCTAAAGGACGAGGTAGTTTTCCTATAATTGACTAGTAAATTTCTGTCGCTTTTTAGTTATTATATAGTCCTAAAGTTAATGATCGGGTTTTTTTATAGTATAGTACTGTTATACATAAATGTAAAGGAAATCGAAAATAAAATAGGGACATAAAAAAAAAAACAAAAAAAAACTTAGCTCACATATAAGGCCTTGAAAAGTGACCTCATGTCATGAGAGCCTGTTAAAATCTACCTGGAATACTGGCCTTTCGTTCTTTAAGACTTAATCCAAGTCAAAAACACCATTCAACAGGGTCATAGGTTGTTATTAATACACGAGTACTGCTGCTGCTAGAACGATTCTTTTCCGCCATCTGCCCCTTCTTCACTCTGATCCAGAAACTTGGGAAGTATTGAAAGATGTACTATTGGTGACTTAAAGGCGTAAATAAACATGAAAGACCTCTTGGTTCCCAGCAGTCTGAATATCGACAATATCAGCCACGGAGGTACCAAACCTTGCAACAGAGCACGGTGTCAAAGGTGTTAATATACTATACAGGTACTACGGTCTCATTTTCTAAAAGCATGAATCGGCGCGGGAAGATTGTGCTTAACGGATGATGTCGTAGATATCTGCTAACGTAAAAAAGGAAAAAGGGAGGGGGGGGGGGAGGGGGAGAGGGGAAATACATTTTAAGCTATGGAAATTTCTGAGCTTCTCCTGCCGACATTTAGAAGCGCAATGTCCCCATCATTAAAGGTGCATTTCCATGTTCCCAGTGGAAATCCACGGGAAAATTCACTGTATTTGTGAATTGCATCAAATAGGGAAAAAAGGTTTTTCCATGAAGTGAAATTAACACGCGGTAAAGTTTCATTTAGTTTGAATTGTCCACTACACAGGCACTTGACCTGATTAGCAGGGATGGGCTCTTCAAAATACTCCTGAAAATAGGTTGGTCCACTAAATTGCTGGAAATGATAAAGTCATTCCATAAAGACATGAAGGGAATAGTCCAATATGCTGTAAGCACTTCAAAGTCCTTAGACATGCTCACTAGCGCCGACCTTTATTGCTTTGCTTTTGAAATATGCATTCAATGATGCGACTCAATGAATATATCTTCACACTAGGTCAGATGGCCGACTGTTTAACCCCGCAAGGCTGAAGGCAACAACAAAAATCAGTAGGGTCACTATAAGAGACTTATTATTCGCTGATGACGCTGCAATCGTCACTCAAAATCAACAGGAGCTCCAGAGTTTGATGCATCGCTTCACCCAAGCACGCAAGAACTTTGAACTCACAATAAGTCTAAAGAAAACAAATGTGCTGAGTCAGGATATGGATGTTGCACCAGTTATCACTATGAATTGGAAGCGGTGGTCAACTTCACATATCTGGGGTCAACGACATACTATCTCAGGACACATACATTGAAAGCTGCATTGGCAAAGTTGCAGCCACTTTTACCAACATCAAAACGCGTGTTTGGGGGAGCTCCAAACTCACAACGAAGACCAAAGCAGCCGTATATAACCCCTGCGTCACCAGTACATTTCTATATGGTAGCGCGACATGGACAACCTATGCTAAGCAATAACGAAGGCTCAATACCTTCCATTTATGGTGTTTACGTCACATCCTCGGTATTTCGTGTAAGGACAAAGTGACAAATGTCGAGGTTTTGTCACGTGCTGGCCTTCAAAGAATGGATACACTGCTTAGACAGCGCAGACTAGGCTGACTTGGCTATGTCCACCGCATGGATGATGATCGCATCCCGAAAGACATCTCCTACGGACAACTGGCAGATGGCAAAAGAATTGTTGGGCGACGGCACTAGAGGTTCAAAGATGTGTGCAAGAGAGACATGAGGGCACTGGCCATAAATCCAGCAGCCTGGGAGGATGAAGCTGTCGATCGCACCAAGTGGCGATGCTCTCTACGGCATCACCTCAGACTGGGCGAAAAGAAGCTCTCACTGCAAGCAGAAGAGAGGAGGAAACGTCGAAAGGAACACCAGGAAAATAAGCAGCTGAGGCCTGTCGCCTCAGGGACGCATTCCCATAGTCAGTTATGACAGAAGGGGCTATCATTATTACAGCTGATCTCTCGCTGCAAAGGTTCCGGGTTGGATTCAAGTTGTTGTCTACCTAACTGTAAATGGATACCTGACTTTGCTTTTGAGTTAGGGAAAGAGATGCCAGTGAGGAAAAGAACTGGTCACCCCACCTCTCGATACTAGACCTAGTATAGTTAAGTCTCTAACATTTCACTCCCCTACTGCTGTATCTGCTATGGCACTACCATATTATATATACATATATATGTTAAATATGCTAATGCGTTTAGATTACCTCAATATTATTTCTTGCAGACAATGCAAGGTTCTTATATTTCCATTTTTCGTCTGAAGAGTTTCTTATTTCTGAACATTTTTTTAAACGTAATTAAAATGGACTAGTTGCAATGGTGACTCCACACTCATAATGAGCTGACAGGAAAATAATAATGCTGAGAAATTAAAGTATATTTTTTTGGATTTCCGAGCAGCGTATAGGCGTCGCTTAATTTAAAGCTATAATCACAAGCCACTGTCACAAGCATGTCGTATCAGGAGACGAGCCTGAGTTTATGGTTGGGGCTGGCAACCTCATCATGGAAATTTAATTGCTGCAGAAACATCCACCGGCTGTGGCCTAACGTTTTATAAGGAGCGAAATAAGGAGATGATGATGATGATGATGATGATAATGACTGTCGGTCCTTCTATTACTATTCTTTCATGGATTTGATCTCTGTTCCGTTTTAAAAATAGATACATTTTCTATAAGGTATTAATTGGCAATTTTTAACAATGTAATATATCTCTTTTTCTGCCTCTTCAGTGTCGCTTTCAGCCAGTCTGTATCTGCGATAATGCTATCCCTTGTAAACTGTTGTATATACGAGTATTTACTATGTTTTTGCTAACTTCTGCGTTAGCATTTGACAACTTAAGTACTGGATATATATATATATATATATATATATATATATATATATATATATATATATATATATATATATATATTTATATATATATATATATATATATATATATATATATATATATATATATATATATATATATATATATATATATATATATATATATATATATATATATAAAATAGGATGCTGTGCCAGTGCTGGGAAGAGACAACTATTCCTCAAGACATGCGAGATGCCAAGATTGTAACACTGTATAAAAATAAAGGCGACAGAAGTGATTGCAATAACTACAGAGGCATCTCTCTTCTTAGTATTGTTGGTAAGGTTTTTGCCAAAGTCATCTTAATGGGACTACACAAGTTAGCTGAGCGCATATATCCAGAGGCACAGTGTGGATTCCGAGCTGGCAGATCAACAACAGACATGATCTTCTCTCTCCGCCAGCTTCAGGAAAAATCAAGAGAGCAGAAAAGACCATTATATATCGCCTTTATAGACCTCACAAAAGCGTTCGACCTGGTTAGTAGGGATGGACTCTTTAAAATCCTCCTGAAAATAGGCTGCCCTTCTAAAATGCTGGAAATGATAAAGTCATTCCATGACGACATGAAGGGAACAGTCCAATATGCTGGAAGCACGTCACAGCCCTTTGATATACGAAGTGGCGTTAAAACAAGGCTGTGTTCTGGCTCCGACCCTCTTCGGGATCTTCTTTGCCTTACTCTTGAAACATGCATTCAGAGATGCAACTGAAGGAATATGCCTTCACACTAGGTCAGATGGCCGTCTGTTTAATCTTTCAAGGCTGAAGGCAAAAACAAAAATCAGAAGGGTCACTATAAGAGACTTGTTGTTCGGTGAAGATGCTGCAGTCGTCACTCAAAGCCAACAGGAGCTTCAGAGCTTGATGAATCGCTTCACTAAAGCATGCAAGGACTTTGGCCTCACAATAAGTCTAAAGAAAACGAATGTGCTGAGTCAGGATGTAGGTGCTGCACCAGTTATCACTATCGATAACTATGAATTGGCAGTGGTGCACCACTTCACATACCTAGGGTCTACCATCAATGACAAACTCTCACTGGATACAGAATCGACAGCCGCATTGGCAAAGCTGCAGCTACCTTTGCCCGCCTCACATCGCGTGTTTGGGGAAACTCTAAACTCACAATGAAGACCAAAGCTGCGGTATATAATGCCTGCGTCACCAGCACACTCCTATATGGCAGCGAGACCTGGACGACCTATGCTAAGCAAGAAAGAAGGCTCAATACCTTCCATTTGCGGTGTCTACGCCGCATCCTCGGCATCTCGTGGAAAGATAAAGTGACAAATGTCGAGGTGTTGTCACGTGCTGGCCTTCAAAGTATGTATACGCTGCTTAGACAGCGCAGACTTCGCTGGCTTGGCCATGTTTGCCGCATGGAAGATGGTCGCATCCCAAAAGATATCTTCTACGGACAATTAGCAGATGGCAAGAGAACAGTTGGGCGACCACAGCTGAGGTTCAAAGATGTGTGCAAGAGAGATATGAGGGCACTGGACATGGATCCAGCAACATGGGAGGATGAAGCTGCTGATCGCACTAAGTGGCGATGCTATTTGCGGCACCACCTCAGATTGGGTGCAGAGAGGCTCACACAAGAAGCAGAGGTGAGGAGAAAACGTCGAAAGGAGCACCAGGAAAATAAGCAGCTGAGGGCTGCCACCTCAGGGGCGCATTCCCATAGTCAGTTATGACTGAAGGGGCTATTATTATTATTATTATTATTATTATATATATATATATATATATATATATATATATATATATATATATATATATATATATATATATTATATATATATATATATATATATATATATTATATATATATATATTATATATATATATATATATATATATATATATATATATATATATATATATATATATATATATATGGCAGGCAAGTATCAGGCTATCTATAACATTCCCACGTTTCATTTTTCCAGGTCGTAGGGAAGTGCGTAAAATCGATTGACAGACAGACATATACACCAATAGCCTTTTATACGTCGCCATTTCAAATCTCCGAAATCACCCATCCCCCAACTTTTCTACCCTTTGGTAATGGAATTCCTGGTTGCCTTATTTGTGAGCCCCAGTTCAGTGGTTTTTCTGTAACATCAACAAATTTCAGCTTCGGGAAGAACGTAAACTCGACTGGGCCGACATTAGCATGTTATTTGTCTAGATTTCTGTTAATGGAATAAGCTATTGTCTGTCGGCCTGCAGCACGCATACGATAACACACGCAGAAGGTGATACCGAAAAATGGTTCTAACTTCCTTTACTACAAACTTAGTAAATCTCACAGGAGAGAGGTGGCCAGCTGATAGAGCGCCTGCATTAGCAGTGAAATTGTTATGTATGACAACACTAAAAAGACATTCAATTTGTGCAGAGCTAAGCTAAGATGACTGTAATTTACAAGACATTTTGAGAAAGGGAGGAGGGGGGGGGGGGGGGGGCGGATAAGCTGGCCGTGTGTTTAATCAGGAAACGATCCCGTAGAGAAGCGACGGCTCCGCTTAGACGATTCCAGCTTCGATTCCCAGGAGATCGTACCACTTTCCTGCTTTGTTGTTGTCTATGAGTACTACTTTCTTACAACTACCTGCCACAAACTCAAATTATGTTTGTTATTTATATTACATTAAACTGATGCACAAATAATGAGCGTAGAAAGTGTTATGAATGTCCACTTTGCAAGACAAAAACAATAGCAACAGAGGATATGTCGGGGAAAATAAAACTGATCAAATGCTTTCCCTGATGATGTCGTATTTCTAACGTGTTCTTCTTATGGGAAACTGACATTCAGGATGGTTTAGATAGAAGAACCAGGTGTGAGGAATATCAAAACCAAATATCACAAAACACAGTTTACTACATTGCAAGAAACATGAGCAACATAGATTATATCACATAGTTATTTCAAAATATAAATGTAGAAACGGCTTTGGGAAATGTAACTGGTACATTATGGAGCTGCAAAAGCTGGTAACGCAGTTTATCACTTGGACGAAAACTACAACAGAATTAATTAAATTTTGGAGATAAATCGGTACTTTTTTGTGGGGGGGGGGGGGTCACTATAAACGAGGGCTCAGTATAGTTTATGTCGTCACGGATAATCGAATAACCCTAATCACACATCATTAAAGTAGTCTTATCAATATCTTATCATATAGTGTAACAGTGGTATACACACTGGCCCATGATAATCAACAAGCATTGATTAATAACATACTAGCAGAGGCAACTGAAACATCTTCTTCATAACCCTCCACTCCCAAAGGAGCATAGACCTTCAACAAACACATGCCAAGTCCTCCTGTCACGGGCCATCATCTCAAGTTCTTTCCACGTTCTCCTCATCATTTTCACCTCTGTTTCCAGCTCTCTTCTCCATGTGCTTCTTGGTGTTCCTCTGCTTCTCTTGCCCTGGGGGTTTCAGAACAAGGACTGCCTTGTAATGCTATCAACAGGTTTCCTCAGTGTGTGTCCTTTCCATCGCCATCGTCTTCTTCTCATCTCTTGTTCCACTGGCACTTGTTTAGTTCTTGTTCTCAGTTCCACGTTGGTAACCTTGTCATACCATTTTAATCCCTCTATTCTACTTCTTCTTCTTCTTCTTCTTCTTCTTCCGTCCTTAGCCAACGACCGGCAAAGCAGTCAGTGGCCATTACGCCTAGTGGCGTCTTAAGGGCAACAGCGAATAGATTTTCTTTGCCGCTGTTCCCATCACGCCTAATGGCGTCTTTAGGGCAACGACAAATCAATCCGTTCGCTGTTGTTTCCGTAATCAAAGTGACTGGCAAACGGGTGATCAGCCCGTTGGTCCCTCTATTCTACGCAAGCACCCATTTATGAAAGTCTGTAACTTTTTGGTTGTTGTCTTGTTGTTCTCCATGTCTCAGAGCCATACAATAGGACTGACTTCACATTTGAGTTGAAGATTCTTATTTTCGTGTTGGATACGATTTCTCTTGATCTCCATATATTTCCCAATGCAATGAAAGCTCCTCTTGCTTTTTGTATTCTTATTTTGATATCACTATCTGTCCCTCCAACTTTGTCTATATTGCTGCCAAGATATGTGTACGATTCTACATCTTGTATTGGTGTTTCTTTAAGTTCAACCCTGTTATCATTACATGCATTTATTCTCATTATCTTTGTCTTTTCCCTGTGTATTTTCAGACCCAATTGCTGTGACTTCTCATCGAGTGTTTTCAATTTGTCCTGCATCTGATTACGGTTATGGGACAGAAGAGCCAAGTCATCAGCAAAATCCAGATCATCTAACTGCTTAGTCAGAGTCCACTGGATTCCATTTCTGTTATGTGTTGTCGATGTTCTCATAACCCAGTCTATTGCTAATAAGAAAAGAAATGGAGACAAGAGGCATCCCTGTCGCACTCCTGTTCTTATCCCAAACGGTTTTGTAAGCATGTTGTTAAAGTACTGTCCGCCCGTTCGTTTATTCCCGTGTATTAAAAGAGTTTGTCTGCATTTGATATATGTATACCATCATTATTCCCATATGTGTCTATATGAATGTTAGAACATTGGTATACAACAAAAGTGTCACGCGAATGTTTTGTTCGTGGGTGTGCCAAAAACTGCACTGTATCGTCCCTGTATTATTTATGCAGTGTTCTCTCACAAGGGATCACGAATTAGTAATGTCTCAGATATGCCCAACAGCTCAACTATAACCAGGTAAGAAGCCAATGCTGTTCCGGTAAATTAACAACACAGTTTAATGAAAACTCATGATCCATGAGACATGATGAACCGTCCTTAGTTAATGTCATTCTGTCTATTCGTAACATAGTGTTATACTCCTTGACGGTAATACATTGTTGCTTATTAGTCCCAATACTTCTATACATCTCTATGTATTGATTATATCCGTGCCCTTCTCCCGTACCTTCTGTTCAAACTCATTTAACTTCATTAACATGAATTCCCCCAAAAGTCAGTACACATTAGCGACAGAGCAGGCAGGATCTTTAAGACTCCGATTTTTACGGTGTATAGACCTGCCAGTCTAAAAAAATGCATAAGCATCACATTATACATTATTAATAGTACTCATCCTGGTATTTCACATTCCCATTCATGGCACGAATCAATTTTTTTTTTTTTTTTTTTTTTTTTTTTTTTTTTTTTTTTTTTTTTTTTTTTTTTTTTATTAACCCTTTTTTTTTTTTTTTTTTTTTTTTTTTTTTTTTTTTTTTTTTTTTTTTTTTTTTTTTTTTTTTTTTTTTTTTTTTTTTTTTTTTTTTTTTTTTTTTTTTTTTTTTTTTTTTTTTTTTTTTTTTTTTTTTTTTTTTTTTTTTCTACGGGTATTCAAACAAAACCAGCACACACAAGGCTGTTCGCGTCTTGTTTATTTCTTGGGTCCATTTTTGTTCTCCACGTCATTGTTTCAACACCCAAAAAACTCCTACGTCATTTTTTTTTACTGCGCGCATGAATAATGCACCTAAGTGTACTATTCACATATCATCAAATATTTTCCCCAAACTCAACTCAGCGCTATTTGATGCGCAACACCAGAAATGTTGTAAAAAACCATACGTAACACATGTCCTTCGTGAAGAACTCTGCATGTCATGTCTTCATATGTTTTCTTTATTAAATTAATGATCTTCAGGGGAACTCCATAATACCTCATCAATTTCCAAAGTGATTCTCTGTCTACACTGTCAAATGCCTTTTCGTAGTCCACAAATCCGATGTATAGTGGTGAATTCCATTCCAGACTTTGTTCAACTATTATTCTCAAAGTGGCTACCTGGTCTGTACAGGATCTGTTTTGTCGAAAACCTGCTTGTTCATCTCTCAGTTTCTTGTCTATGGACTCTTTTAATCTCTCAAGGATAATCCTGTTTAATACTTTTTCTGGCACTGATAGTAACATTATTCCTCTATAATTTGTGCACTCTTGTAAATTTCCCTTCTTAGGTAACTTAACCAGATATCCTTTCTTCCATTCTGCTGGTATCTCTTCCTTTTCCCAGACTTTACCAAGTAACTTATATAACATCTCTGTAGCCGTGTTGATATCTGCTTTGATGGCCTCTGCTGGAATGCCATCAGGTCCAGACGCTTGTCCATCTCTTAGGAGCTTTATGGCTTTCTTTATTTCTTCCTTCGTTGGTCTTTCACCGTTAATTTGTAGCTCTTCTTCTGCTGGCTGGATGTCTGGGAGGTTTTGTGGAGCTGATCTATTGAGGTCCTCAAAATATTCTGTCCACCTCTTCATTTGCTCTTGTATTGCTGAGCAGTTTTCCTTTCATGCCTCTTTTATGGGGCAACTTGTTTGCTTGTACTTCCCTGTTAGCTTCTTTGTGCTGTTATACAGTTCTCTCATATTTCCTTTTGGCTGCAGCATCTTCTGTCTCTCTTGCCAACTCCTCAATATACTTCCTCTTGTCTCTTTTGAAACATCTGCTGCCAAGGAACTATTTTTCTTGTAAATTTACCTCGGAGATCCGTGGTAGCCGGTTTGGAGCAGGGCCGATTATGCAGCGCAACAACAACAACAAAAAGTCCATAAAGCAACAATTCAAAAGTCCGACATTTTATTCAAATTCAATGAATATTATATATAATGTAGTCAATAACGATTTCTACAACTTTTAAAAATTCTTCTATCCAATACTGTCGGGAGCCGCGCTGGTGTAATGGCTACAACGTTGTACTGGCGACCAGGTGTTCATGGTTCAAACCCGGCCGTCGGCGTTTGAAGAAATGTTTACGACCGGAAATTTGACTGAATAATCTGAACGGCTCCTGCACATAAATCCCGTGTGGATGGGAAGGAGCGAAGCTCCTGACCGGGTTGGAAGGAAAGTCCACTGACCCCCCCCCCCCACCCCCCCCCCCCCCCCCCCCCCCCCCCCCCCCCCTCCCCCCCCTCCAGCCTCGCAATGACATGTCATTGGGCCGAAAGAGCTGGAAAGCTCGAGTGCCGCTGGTTATAAAAAAAAAAAAAAAAAAAGAATCCAATACTGTCTGCCCTTGGAGCTGTAACACATGTTCAGGATAACCTTCATTTAAGCATATGGTTTACTGAGTCTCAAGGTGAAGTGTTGCATTACAGTCATGAACACAGCCCTAGGAATTGATCTGTTCTCTTCTCTGATCGTTTATTTTATCTGCACAAAGTATATAGGCTTGTTAGCGAATACGCGGCCATTTCAATAACTCCATAGGTAGAAATCTGAAGGGTTTAAACTGGGGCTATGGGGAGACCACTCGAATTCAGACGAGACTGATTACCCGCCTCCAGAAGTGTTTTGACAATCATTCTCGTCATATTTAATGTGTGAGATGCTGCACCATCTTGATGAAACCATAATTTATTCAAAAGTGAGGAAGAAAGGGATGCCAGTTATCTCCAAAACATCTCAAGCATGTCTACGTAACGCTCCTTTATGTTGGGCATATTCCTTCTACGTCTTCAAAGAAGATGGGATCAATTTGACCTCTTGAGGAAAGTGCTACCCAAATAGTGCTTTTTCGGAATGTAAAGGTTTTTCTGCAGCATCTTGAGGTCGTTGAGGTTCCGAAGAAGTTGTTTTTAGAACTGAGTTTTCAGTGCAGATCAAAGTGAGCCTCGTCTGGAAAAAAAAAAAAAACCTAAGAAAATGTGGACTATCATCAATCTGTTAGCCAGTGCCTATTTATTTCATCCTCAATGGACATTTTGCTAGGTTTAACGGTATATGCATTTCTTGAGACCATCAACAGGAATTCTCCTGACATTTTCTCTACCGATTACCAGAGATAGTTTTCTTTTTTACTAACAGACCTGTTTTGGGCTGGATGCCACAGATTCTCGTACCATTTCAACAATTTCTTGTTCTCTTTCGGAATCTTCTTGAGTGGTCTGGACAATCATCAGATTTTGAATTAGGAATTAAAATAGTGGCATATTTTCCTGAATTTGTCCACCAACCTTTCTAAGTGGCTTTTAGGTGGCGTTTATTAGTTTGGAGTTCCGCACGAAACACCTCATTTAAAGTCTTGAACCGGAAGTAATTTTCTACACAGAAAACAGGTTGTTCTAATTTCAAATTTATTGTTAAAAGTAAATGCAAATGGGGCCTCTTATATACATAATTTATCAAATAATTGTAAATGGAGCTTGTTATTTAATATATTTTAAAAATAATTGTTAATGGGGCCTGTTACATATACATTGTTAACAATAATTGTATATGTACGACCTGTTTCTTTAAACACTGTATTTTCAATATTTTGTTTCATCTCACTGGTAGCATTTAACAACAAAAACAAATATATATCTTCATAGAGCGAAAGCCCACATGAAATTGTATAATCGAAATTTAATATTGAATACAAACCCATACACCCCTAACTCCCCCCTCTCTTTTAATTTGTTATAAAACTAAAAATATACAACATGCAGATTGTACCATTTTATGGGGAAAAAAAACATACGCAATTATACATTTTTATTTACCTTATTTAACAAAAAATATCATAAGTTGAAGGAAAACAACTACCGAATCAATCTAGCGAAAGAAACGCGAGAGACTAAAAGTATTTCGGTTTTAATTTTAGACAGCTTTTCTTTTATTCGATGTTACAACATAATGCAAAATACGAAAAGAAAGTAATAGCACATTCATGTTACTTTTAATGTGAAATATGAAAAAAGTACACGTTGTTTGAATCATTTCATACTATATTATTTACATTTTATATGTTAGTATCTTGTGTGCCCCACGCACATAAATCACTGCCCACTATCGTCTACACATGGAGCATTATAAGTCATTGAATTTGATTCTGTAGAACTTTGCTCCATACTTTAGCTTTTGCAGCAGCTAATTGATAATCTGTAGCCAGCCGCGAACACAGCTGGTTGAGCTGCCTTTATACGGCTTCCCATAAATATTAAGTCTCATTTAGGCGAAAGAAAGACCTAGATGAGGCAGCATCTTGATATTATTCTGCTTAAGGAAATCCTTTGTGACGCCTGCAGTGGGCTTCCTGGCGGTGTCCTGCTGGAAAGGATGACATATGTTATCTACAAAAAATGGGATCAGCTGTATACAATTGCTACAGGACCCAAAAATGATAGATGCCCCTAAGATTCACCGAAAGGCGGGGAGAATGATGAATCCACAGGCGCCTCATTGGAATCGACCAGACCCGTTACACGGACTTCGAGCTCTGAACAACGGCTGGAATTTATATGTGCCTGTGGTAAGAAATTCTCTACTCAGAGAGGAATGAAAATCCACAGAACGAAAAAGGGGTGTGAGAGTTCATCAGGGGGAGATAAATAGCGCTCTGTCTCGACGGGTAAGATGTTAGAAGAACGCAGCCAGGAATCAATCCACAGTACTGAGTACATTTAAGTTGATCTGCCTGATGATGATCTCACACACTTCTTGGACGGGAAGAGAGATGCAATCAAGTTTCCACCTGCCAGTGCGAAAGGGCTTTGGGAACAGCTGGACGAAGCCTTGGCAAAAGAGTTGGATAACAGCCTGAAGCAGATAACTTTGGAGAAGAAGCTGGAAATCTTCGGCGACATAATATATCTTCACTGTTGCAAAGTGTTTGGAGTCAGGGAGGCAAGGGAAGGTAGCCCACCGCGAAAAAGTAGAAGACAAATTAAAACAGAAGAAATCAGGAAACAGAAGAAGCATGCCTGAAAACTGTTCAAGAACGCAGTTGCCACAGAGAAGGAAGGGTTACGACAGGTTTGGGAGCACCTGAAAAGCCAACATAGTGCTCTTTGTAGAGCAGAAAGGCTGTGCAGGAAAAGAAGGAAGACTCGGAGGGATAGGAAAAAATTCTTCAGGGAGCCCTTCAAGTTTGCCAAAGAACTGTTTGAGCAGCCACGGTTAGGAACGCTAAACATCAGGAAAGAAGACCTGGAAAAACACCTTAGAATGACCTATTCAAATGGTCGCAACGATGAGCCACTCAGCAACATGGCAGGCCTTAAATGGCCTAGTAAGCCAGGAGCTGAATTTAACACCAAGCCCACAGCGATGCAAGAGGTAGAAAGCATTGTCCAGAAAGCTCGGTGCAAGTCAGCTCCAGGTCCTAATGGTGTTCCTTATGTGGTGTATAAGAGATGCCCTGAGGTGCTCAAACGACTGCTCCATTTACTGAAGAATGCGTGGAAAACCCAGCTTGTAAGCAAGGAATGGAGAAAGGCGAACGGAGTCTACATTCCGAAGGAACAAAATTCCACAGACATTAGTCAGTTCAGGTAAATTTCACTACTTAATGTGGAAAGGAAGATATTCTTCTCAGTGATGGCGAAAATGCTCACTACATACCTCCTGGCAAATGGGTACATTGACACTACCATTCATTAAGTAGGTATCCCAGGTACACCTGGATGTCTAGAGCAGTGGTGGCCAAGCTAAGGTAGGCCGAGGGCCAGATTATGGTAAAGGGAAACACCCGAGGGCCAGACCTATAAAATCCTTAAAAAAATAACGTTCTGATATTTAGTTTTACATATATAAGGAACCACGTACAGAAAGCAACGGCAAACTAGTGTACTGCACATCTGCCAAGACATGTATACCAGTCTTCGAATTGAAATTACTGTAAAAAAAACATATAATGAATCTGTTGTTTTAATTTGTTTTGTAATTTGTAATATGACATGTAATTATTTATTTCAAACATACATTTGTGTGGTATTTCATTGTGAAGTGTGTGGCTTTAATCAACAATAAGAGGCCGGCCAAAACAGGTTGGCGGGCCGGTCAAAACTGGTTGGCGGGCCGGATCTGGCCCGCGGGCCGTAGTTTGGCCACCGCTGGTCTAGAGCATGCCACAATGATCTGGGAAGCAATTAAAAAGGCATATTCTGACAGAACAAACCTCCATGTAATCTGGTTGGATCTAGCAAATGCTTATAGGTCCGTTCGACACCAGATGTTGTGGCAGGCCCTAGAAATGTATCCTGTTCCACAAGATATTTCAGTAATGCTGAAGCTGTATTTCGCAGGGTTCTCTGTCAGATTTTCAACCAGAGAGTACACAACGAAGTGGATTGGCCTTGAAGTTTGAATTGCAATGGGATGTACCATCTCTCCGATACTATTTGTGATGGCTATGCAGGTAATCCTCAATGCGGCTGAAGGAATGGCTATAGGTTCAAAGCTCAGTGGAATGTGCCACATGCCACCGCTCAAAGCATTCATAGATGAACCAACAGTTCTGACATCAGATGAACATCAGGCCCGGAGGATGTTAGCACTCCTGGATGAACTAATCAGCTGGTGCAGAATGAGCTTCAAACCCAAGAAGTCGAGAAGCCTATCAGTCAGGAAAAGTCATATTTATGGTTTCCAACCAAAGAATCCCTACTGTCATTGAAGAACCTGTTAAAGGTCTTGGCAGGGTGTACGATGCCTCATTAAAAGACTCGAAGGCAGTGCGACAGACAATAGAAATGGCAGACAGAGGACTGCAGATAATAGACCAAAGCAGACTCCTAGGAAAATTCAAACTGTGGTGCCCCCCGTTCATGTTGATACCTAAGTTGCTGTGGACACTACTTATATATGAAATAAGCACAAGTACAGTAAAAGCTATGTGGTAAAGTGGGATGTTATAAATATTTATAGGGGACTTAGTGTACTGACTGAGATCAGCTGTGAAGGTATTTGTATCTAATAAGTGTGGTGTATTACAGATGACCTTACTTGCTACCACATTTATACCTCAGTCAGAATTATTCTGGAATATTGTGATGACTACGTTAAATGTCTAGGGTTATGAAAATGATGAAGTGTAAGTCACAACAACAACAGACAGATAAACAATTTATTTTATTCCACAACACTTTACAATACTGTGACACTCACACACATATAACACTCTTGTCGTAGATTTTAGATAGGAGAATTAAGACTAGGTTTGGTCCCTTCTGAATAGGTTTGAATAGGTGATAGACTCAGTGAGAGTTAGTGAAAGGAAATAGAATTTCCACACACGTGAGATGATAGATTTTGATATAGTGGCTGTCTCTGAAAGCGAAAAGAATTCTTCTCTCTCTCACCTATCTTCTACAACAGTTGTTACAGCGTCAGACAGACTACACCAATATACATATTACGTATATTTCTATCACTCACAGGCACGCACATACACGTGACGACAGGTAAACACACAGACGTGGGAAAACTATAACAATGATATATATATTATCTAGAACGAGCTGACCAAACACTATTATTAAGTTCAAGAGCGATTTTAATATCAGGAAAAAATCGGCTCACAACATCAAAGAAAGTACATCAAGGAGAATACATATACACATAGTCATAAAAATTCAAGGAAATGTTGCAAGGATGATAGCCCCCTTATAGTGTTAACTCTAGGTTTAGCCCAGCCCCGTTAAGAGAACAGATGATGGCGCCAGAGTCACAGATACATAGGGTTTGATTCTAAGAGTTTTCGTTGTTTTATCTCGTAATTATATGCACAGAGTTTGAAAAAAAAAAATCTGATTTAACCTAAGACAAAAACACAAGAACTCTAGCCTTAGCAACAAATTATGCAGATTGAAAAAAAAAAATTAGGACAGCAACAGGGTGTCAAAGATATAATAGTGAAAATATCACTCAAACCAGCGTACACTCATTCATTCCGCCATGGCCTCTCATACATGTACTCACGACTTGCTCGCTGCCTCTTGGAACACACTGATTTTAGATCTTCACACAGACTCAAAAAAAAATGCAGTCTTCTGCCAAGAAGTCCCCAGTTCCAAAAGACGTATTTAACTTGGAGTCTCCGGGAACGACTACTTGGGTGTGCAAATTTGTTCAAATGTCTGATTAAGTCACCTAAAATTATTCCAGGCGCGGGAGTTAGCAGAGCACAGTGTCAATAGCGTAGGTTTCTAGAAATGATGAATGTCAGGTCGGTGCCTTCCCTCAGTATAGGATTCACTTTAGTCACACCACAGATTTGTCCACAAAAAATATATATATATATATATAGTCGGGAAATGTTAGTTAATACTTGAAGTATTTCGCGCCACCAGGCAGAAAGATTACGTAGAGTTTTTTTCTAGAAGAAATTAAGATCTGGCTCCAAGGTCCAGTATTTATCATTACAGTCTTTGAAAACCCGTTATTGGGATATAGTATTTCTGGCTAACTCGGGTTGCATATGCACTGTTAGACCAGTGGTACTTAAGAAACCCACGTGGTTCAAAATAAGGACTGTCTATTTCTTCACAAGTATGGAAACTACTACTAGGTGCTGGTAAAGTTAGGGTCACCCCAAAACTTTCACTGTGTGGAGGAAAAATAACACATATAATATAATAAACAGAATATGTACTGGTTATAACTTACATTTAAACTTGCAAGCAGAGAGCTTTGCTTATCATTTAAACTTCCCGTGACGTAAGTTATATTTAAAAAATCAGCAATCCTCATGAATTAGGAAAAAAAAAAAATAAAAAAAAAAAAAAAAAAAAAAAAAAAAAACACGTGCGTATTCCGTCACCATTCATGAGGCTCGATTCTAGAGTTTATACGTTAGTTTAGAAAAATACACTCGACTGAGTATTAGCGGTTAAATTAAATTCATAAATAGCTACAATTGCCGTTATAAGCTAGAAATTTTAATTTTATTCTGCTTTCCACTGAATGCTTCCCTAGAAAATATAATAGCCTACCACTTTATTTCTCTTCTGCGCTAAAGAAATAGATTAAAATGAATTAAGCGATTAAACACTTTAACACTCACAAAATCTATATATCTATCATATTAATTACCTCAACCACAGAATTACAGGTAGTCGCACAACTTAAGAATAAAAATGCTGAAAATATTTCTGGAAGTCTAGAAGTTCGACAAATTGCCGAAACAAACTGAGATCTTCGCTAACAGCTATTCTGTTTACGAGCAACCTATCTACTGTGAGTCTATGAGCGAGAATGAAATTAAAGTTTCAAACTTGGCCAATATCTTAAAAAATCGGACAAGGATCCTAATCTTATTTCGCCAAGCGAAATAGTCTCCCTGTCCGTATAACACCTTCGTCCGCTTATCGCGTGACGTAACAGCCATCAGTGGCCGAGGGCTTGCATGAGTTGCAAATCTCAGACCACCGTCTGCAGTGCGGAGTGGATTTTCACGCTAAGCCGGGTTTTTTTCCTGACGAAAAACCTCATGCGTTTACTGAAATGCAGACTCTCTGTCTACTTTCCATGTCCCTCGGGTGAATTTTCACGCCCCAGGCCAGAGACCCTCAGACGAATGTCTAGCGAATGCTGTAAATTCACGCCTATCGTCCGACCAGCGCGACTGACATGTACGCAATACCACCCAGGTGCGATTCTCAGTTTTAGAGAAAGGAAAACAGGTAAAGTTTGCGAATTATATGAAAATAATATTCGCAAAACGAATGGATGAAAAATATACAGGAAAAAGGAAATACAGAGATAATAAAAGAGAGAATTCGGGTGAAAGAATAGGAAGAAGATGTAGGAAATTAAATGAATATAAACCCTACGTGACAGAGCCTCCCCCCTTTAAGATATGGAAGCACTCCATGTCTACGTTATGGAGTTTAATTTCCTATAACCGTAGCTTCGGGGTGTCTGTCTTCTTCCCTCTCCTCTTCCCCCTCCATCTCTGTCCAATTCCTACTCAAGTCCACTCCTCAAAGTTTCCTTCCCCTGGAATGTCTCATATGCGCGCTTGAAAGAGCGTCGCCGCTTCTGACATTTTTGAAAGATTTCCTGTGATAGCGGTGGAATATCCCTGCCACTATCGTCATCTTCGTCAGTTTTGGCGATCGTCAGGAGATGGTCGGAGGTTGGCACTGGTTTTTCCAAGTATCTCTTTAAGAGATTTAAATGGAAAACCTTCTCCTTTCCTTCAATAGAGATCTGGTAGTTAGCCTTAGAAATCTTTTTCAGGACGGTAAACGGCCCTTGCCATCCGATCTTCAGTTGGTTGTTCTCGGTAGGGAGCAACACCAAAACTTTCTCTCCTGCTTCCAGTTCTCTCTCTTCCGCGACTTTCCTGTATCGGTTAGCGTGCTTGGTGCGTGCTCGCTTAAAGTTAGTCGTTGCTAGGTCCCACCCTAGTTTCAACCGTTCCTTTAAAACCGACACATATTTACTGGCTGAGACAACTGTCTCATCAGCCTTCTCGTCTGTCAGAGACTGAAGTAAGGCTTCAAGCGGGCCCTTAATGGGTCTGCCGAATAAGAGTGTAGCTGGCGGAAATCCTGTGGAAGTATGAGGAGATTCTCTGTAGCCAAATAATGCTGCAGGAATACAGAGATCCCAATCTTCAGGTTTCACTTGTGCCAGCTTACTTAGCATCATGGTGAGGTTTCCATTAGCACGTTCCACGAGCCCATTTCCGGCCGGAGTATATGGCTTAGTGTGGATGTGCTGGGTCCTCAAGATCTTAACGATCTCATCCATCAACAGGTTTCGGTATGGAGATCCATTATCCGTCAACACTTGCTGAGGGAATCCCAACCGAGTGAAAATCTGCACGAGGGCTTCTGCGACATGCTTGGCATCTGCGCATGTTAGCGGGATAGCTTCTGCCCATAAAGTGCATGTATCGACTAAGGTCAGGATGAACCTGTTCCTTCTTTTAGTCCTTTCGAAAGGCCCTAAAATGTCGATCACAACCCGTTCGAATGGTGTTCCCATTATTGGCATTTCACCCATGTGGACTGGGGGTGTCCGTTGCTTGGGTGGTACACGTTGGCACTGGGCACAGGATTTGACGTACCTGATAATATCAGTATTCACTCCTGGCCACCAATAATGAGTGGTTATACGTTGGTTTGTGGCGTTCTGTCCCATATGTCCGCTAAAGGGAAGAGAGTGCCCCATTTCTAGGATTTGGCTTCTGTACTGTTTCGGTACTAGGAGCTGGTTGTAACCTTGGTCAGGCTTGCCCGTTCTCCGATAAAGTACGCCATCCTCAGAAAAAATGTCCCCGTGCTGTTTGGGTTCCTTCGCCATGGGCAGTTTCCTAAAGCAGGGTGCCAAAGTAGGATCCTTTTGTTGCGCTTCTTTAAGTTCCATAGGTAACAAATTAGGCGCAGGCTCCCGTTCCTTCTTGGTTTGCCCTCTTGTAGTTACTGCTGCCACAATCGGCTCTTCCGGTTTCCCAATACACACGTATCTCCCGCCAAGTATGACTGGGTAGATGGGATCATCCATAACAGCTGCTTTGATCACACCTCTGACAAAGTCAGAGTGTATCTCCACCAATGCGATGGGAAGCGCTGTAGGTGCATCACTCTTACGAACTCCACAAAGTTTGACGGTCTCTCCTGTCTCTTGACCGGGTTTAACCAGCTTTCTGGCAACAATGCAATCATAAGAAAGCCCCGTGTCAAATAAGCAAGAAGTTTGAGAACCGTTCAAAGTAACAGTACCTCGCGTTGAGGGTCTATCCCCAACAGGTTGGGAATCACTGTCAATAATTCCGCCTTGCGAGACTGTCAATAAGCATCCGATGCGTTTTGGCTCGGTGTGCTCGGTCTGATCATATGTCCCGTGCTCAGGGGTTCTCCCTTTGCCACCTTGTCCTTTCTGGCTGCGCTGCCATGTAGGGCGGTCGGGTTGATCAGACTGTTTGGGGTGGTTGGGGTACTTGTTCTTGTAGAACTTGGATTTTTCAGGAGGGGGGTTTTGAGGTCCAGTTTCTCTGTGGTTGTTTTGGTTAGAAGCCTGAGAAGATTGCTCTAGGTTATGTTTTCGAAAATGCTCCTCTGTCGGTTTCCGCTTTGTGGCCGGTAGTTCAGCCAGCGCATTGTGATAACGCTCAGACTTTTCCAAAATGTCTTCAAGTTTTTCTGCCCCCTGCTCAGCGAGAAATCTCCGGGTATCAGCAGACAAAGTGTTCTTTATTTGTTCAGTTAGAACAAGTTCCTCAAGACCTTCATAGGTAGAGGGGAGCTGCGAAAGCTCAAGGCACTTTGTTAGATATCCCTTAAGACGAGATGAGAACTGGTGAAAAGTTTCAGAATTCTCTTTCCGGCTGTTGCGAAACAGTTGCAAAAACTTGCGAGCGTTCATTTCAAAGCGCTCCAGTAACGCTTTCTTCAACACATCGTAGTCGTCTTGTTGGCTACTTTCCAGCTTAGAATAAACATCATAAGCAGAACCTTTTAGGGCCTGGGAAAGTTTCATATTCCAACGCGACCTCTCTAACCCGTACAGAGTTGCAATTTTCTCAAATTTTTTCTAACCATGTGTCAATCTTCTCATTTGGACAAGGAAAAGATTCAAGAGTGAAAGACATAGCATTTAGTTGAAGAGATTGAGTGTTAGCAGGGTCAGTTAAGGAAGAATGAGGAGAAGACTCTCCATTGCTGGAGGTAGAGGCAGCACCACGACTTTGGAACTCTAGAGCTTTAAGTGCCAGCTCATGCTGTCTCTCCTCCCTCTCCTTCTCATGCTGTCTCTCCTCCCTTTCCTTCTCATGCTGTCTCTCTTTCTCCTTCTCTCTTTCCTCATGCTGTCTTTCCTTCTCTCTTTCGTTCGCCCTGCGAATTTCCATTTCCTCCTCAATCTTCTTCTGCTGTAATAGCCGGTCTTCCACTTCTTTCCTCCTAGCTTCTTCTTTTTCCTCTTTAGCTTCAGCTGCTTTCCTCTCCGCATCATATCTCTCAAGTTCGTCTCTGACAAAAGCTTTCGCTTCTTCTCCTTCCAGTCCCTCCTCTCTCGCTTCGTCCCTGAGGAGTTGTCTAAGCTTTGCCCTCTCGGCCATATTAAATCAGTGACTGAGACTAGTGGAGAAAGAAAATAGGAAAAAGGATACACTGGTTCCTACCACTTACGAGAAAAAAAAAAATTACCAAAAATCAAAAGATGATATATTTAACCCTGGGATACCTCCTCCAAAGTAAAATCTAACTATCGCTGCTATTATCGGCAATAAAGCACTTAATGCAAAACACGACTACGCCAACTAAATGGTAGTTAAGATTACTTCTGAAAAATAAGTTGCTACAGTGGAAAAGCAAAAGAATATTGCAAAAATTAAAGAGAAAAATAATCCCTTAATTTTTAAAAATCCACTATAAGTTCGCCCCTGAAGTCAGATCGGGTAAAGGAGGGAATTAATCTGGACAAAAAGTCCGAAACACACTCCTTAACTTAGTTCAAACGCCGTTCTGCCTCAGTACCCAGTGAATGTTATACACTCACCACTTTACCAGCATTTAGTATTACAAAATCAGTAATTAACATATATTCCGACAATCAACCTGTAACTGAAATGTATATTATTTCTAAATGCTGTGGAAAAAAAACTATCAGTTTGTGTGGTCAGCACGCCCGTAAACAGATCGCTAGTCTAGGGGGTAATTATTTTTAAAAGATACACAGTCACAAGACATCACACTCTTACTCTATATCAGAATAAAGAATCTTAAGTTCACAAACTCGATAGACGAGTCCACATTTGTCGTACTCGTCTTCCTATTCTAAGTTCAAAAATCCTACGGACGAGAACCCATTTGTCGTAGATTTTCGATAGGAGAATTAAGACTAGGTTTGGTCCCTTCTGAATAGGTTTTAATAGGTGATAGACTCAGTGAGAGTTAGTGAAAGGTAATAGAATTTCCACACACGTGAGATGATAGATTTTGATATAGTGGCTGTCTCTGAAAGCGAAAAGAATTCTTCTCTCTCTCACCTATCTTCTACAACAGTTGTTACAGCGTCAGACAGACTACACCAATATACATATTACGTATATTTCTATCACTCACAGGCACGCACATACACGTGACGACAAGTAAACACACAGACGTGGGAAAACTATAACAATGATATATATATTATCTAGAACGAGCTGACCAAACACTATTATTAAGTTCAAGAGCGATTTTAATATCAGGAAAAAATCGGCTCACAACATCAAAGAAAGTACATCAAGGAGAATACATATACACATAGTCATAAAAATTCAAGGAAATGTTGCAAGGATGATAGCCCCCTTATAGTGTTAACTCTAGGTTTAGCCCAGCCCCGTTAAGAGAACAGATGATGGCGCCAGAGTCACAGATACATAGGGTTTGATTCTAAGAGTTTTCGTTGTTTTATCTCGTAATTATATGCACAGAGTTTGAAAAAAAAATCTGATTTAACCTAAGACAAAAACACAAGAACTCTAGCCTTAGCAACAAATTATGCAGATTGAAAAAAAAAAAATTAGGACAGCAACAGGGTGTCAAAGATATAATAGTGAAAATATCACTCAAACCAGCGTACACTCATTCATTCCGCCATGGCCTCTCATACATGTACTCACGACTTGGCTCGCTGCCTCTTGGAACACACTGATTTTAGATTTTCACACAGACTCAAAAAAATGCAGTCTTCTGCCAAGAAGTCCCCAGTTCCAAAAGACGTATTTAACTTGGAGTCTCCGGGAACGACTACTTGGGTGTGCAAATTTGTTCAAATGTCTGATTAAGTCACCTAAAATTATTCCAGGCGCGGGAGTTAGCAGAGCACAGTGTCAATAGCGTAGGTTTCTAGAAATGATGAATGTCAGGTCGGTGCCTTCCCTCAGTATAGGATTCACTTTAGTCACACCACAGATTTGTCCACAAAAAATATATATATATATATATATAGTCGGGAAATGTTAGTTAATACTTGAAGTATTTCGCGCCACCAGGCAGAAAAATTACGTAGAGTTTTTCTAGAAGAAATTAAGATCTGGCTCCAAGGTCCAGTATTTATCATTACAGTCTTTGAAAACCCGTTATTGGGATATAGTATTTCTGGCTAACTCGGGTTGCATATACACTGTTAGACCAGTGGTACTTAAGAAACCCACGTGGTTCAAAATAAGGACTGTCTATTTCTTCACAAGTATGGAAACTACTACTAGGTGCTGGTAAAGTTAGGGTCACCCCAAAACTTTCACTGTGTGGAGGAAAAATAACACATATAATATAATAAACAGAATATGTACTGGTTATAACTTACATTTAAACTTGCAAGCAGAGAGCTTTGCTTATATTTAAAACTTCCCGTAAAATAAGTTATATTTAATAAATCAAACATCATGAATTAGAAAATACATACGTATTTCGTCAACACTCAATGATGTATCTAGCGTTATAAGTTTAGTTTTTTTAAACTGTATTCTCTCGTCTGATTATTTAGAAGTTAAATTAAATTTCTTTATTAGCCGACTGAATTTAAGCAAGAAATATAATTTCTGTTTTCCACTGAAACGCGTCACTAGAAAATAAACAGACTATATAGATTAAGCCCTCTGTTCAAAAGAACTAGTTTAAAATTAAATCGGCGATTAAACACTTAATCACTTCACAAAATTCTAGAGAACTACTATATAATATTACCTCTCACAGAACTACAGGTAGTCGCACAACTTAAGAATTATATGCTGAATATTTAAGGAAGTCTAGAAGTTCGACAAATTGCCGAAACAAACTGAGAAACTTCGCTAACAGCTATTCTGTTTCGAACAACCTGTCTACTGCGAATATAGGAGCGAGAATGAAATTAAAGTTTCAAACTCGGGCCAATATCTTAAATTCAGACAAAGAGGCCACAACTTATTTCGCAAAACGAAATAATCTCCCTTGTCCGTATAACACCTTCGTCCGCTTATCGCGTGACGTAACAGCCATCAGTGGCCGAGGGCTTGCATGAGTTGCAAATCTCAGACCACCGTCTGCAGTGCGGAGTGGATTTTCACGCTAAGCCGGGTTTTTTTCTGACGAAAAACCTCATGCGTTTACTGAAATGCAGACTCTCTGTCTACTTTCCATGTCCCTCGGGTGAATTTTCACGCCCCAGGCCAGAGACCCTCAGACGAATGTTATATGAAAATAATATTCGCAAAACGAATGGATGAAAAATATACAGGAAAAAATGAAATACAGAGATAATAAAAGAGAGAATTCGGGTGAAAGAATAGGAAGAAGATGTAGGAAATTAAATGAATATAAACCCTACGTGACAACTCTATAAGACTATCTTAAATGAGTCAAGTGTTTAAGTTTAAAAATGTATGTATTAATTCTTTCAATAATGGGTATCCTGATTCAACTACACAGTGAACCAGGAATCACAATCAAATGTAATTACAAGTAGTATGTACACAGTTTATAAATATAATCTTTGTATTGACATATTTTATTATTCTTATCCTATGTGTGTAAGTTGTGAAGTAGTAATATGAGGTAATACTGGTTTTGTTTTTCAAGCTAGGTTGTTGTTTGTCATCATGACTTCAAGTGTTTGATTATCGTGGAAATAGTATTGGGAAAAGTTCACAGTTCCTGTCATTTGAACCAATTTATTGTCCCTCTGTGTTTAATATAAAGTCAATTTTAGAGGGGGGGGGGGGGACATAATGTTGAGCTACTCTGCCCACAGAAGCTTATCTTTCGTGATGGCGGCAGGAAAAGACTCCTCTGCTCGATTACTTCCTGTGTTCTGGAGACACCTCACTGGTCGCTATCTTGACCAAGGAGTATGCTGTCAGCCTCTGGATTCAGCAAAACTCAGACCAGGTGCTGCTTCAATAACTTAGGACCACAGTCCCTGAAACAAGAAGGTTGTACCTCCTACTTCAGATCTAATTTATAATCTATTTCCACACTGAACACAATACATAACAAACACTGAGTTCAGAGCGACAGGCCAACTGCTAGCTTCATCTGAAACAATTTACACCAGTATACTCCTCCCTAATGGTTACTACGCCTCTGCAATTCCAGCATTAGTTCTTTCTAGTCAATAAGATAGGTGTCAGTGTACTGTTTGGCAATTCCATGCAGTTTTACTTTTCTCCGACACGTCCTGTTCAGGTTGGAGCAGTATCTAGGCCTTGCCTCATGTTTGCTACTGAACCACGCACATATACAGACATAAATTATCAATTTACATTCAATTTTCATTAAAAAGATATCAAATATGTCAAGCTTACCACAATTCATGGAAATAATACACAAATACGTTGACTGGCGATGAATATGGCACAAATTCCGATCTGCCTCTGTCCCAGGCTTTTATTTAGAAAAAATATAATCTGGATCTCAACGCACTGTTTCTTAGTAAGTTTATTTTAAAATGTGGCACTGAACTGACGCTCCTAATTGACTATATTGGCGGGTCTAACCAATCGGGCCATGTTTACACAGCTTTTCAAAAAAAGTACTCCTACTACCGTTTCCCCTAACAACAAAAAAATTAGTATTTGTAGTCCGACTAATCGTGTTTCGCCTTACATTTACTTCTATCCAATCAAATAGGATTTAACATGGTGGCCTATTTCCCGTAAAATGGTGATTTCAAAACATGCCACTGTGCGATTTTTAATTGGTGTTGTCTGACACCCTCACTATTTTCTTTTGGCTATAATTTGTTAATTCCTAGACTATTTGCGTAACACTTAACATATTCTTTGTCAGCAAGTCCTAAGGAACCCAAATATATAAGTTTTAAGGGAGCTAAGTGGCGGCGTTCAAAATATGTATTTTCTTCTAGGATAGTCGTGCTGTTACCACCTCCTCACTTCCAAACTTTATGGTGTCTGCTGTACTGTCAGACTTTCAAACGTAAACCAGTATAATGTCATGTTTCCCAATAAGCATTAATCATGTTTTTAAACCTAACTCTCGTATTGGTAGTGTTTTTTATCACTGTCTATTTGAAAAAAAGTTAGTGCTTCATGCCTTTCGCGTTGGGGGTGGCATTAATTGTATATCGCGAGACGCGTGTTAGTGTTGCATGCGTTCCGGCTTTCAGCCCTCCCTCTCTCTATCCTAATTCCATCTGTCTTTTCATTACGCAGTGTATAAAATGAAATTAATGCTAGTATTAATTTAGGTCATTAATCAGCTTGCGTATCTCAAGGTTTTCTTAGAAATGCAGTACACGTTTTATTGTTTTGTGGAAACGCGTGTATGCTGCTATAGGCTTTACTATCAACGTGGAAACGTTACAATTTGCAGACGAAGTAGAAAAAAGGAGGATTTCGAGTACAGTCATTGTGACAGCACTGTTCTTTTACCATTCTTCTTTCCCTTTTATCGAATTTATGTGTTAGGCTTTACATTTACCTTTTAATTTATATATGTGGATGTAGAATTTCACGACAAGCTATAGAGCAGAAGGTCAACAAGTTCATAAGGAAATGGCAAGGGTACCACCTGGTCTGTCAGATGTAGTACTGTACTGCAAAAAGTCAAAACATTTGCTTCCTTTCAAGTCAGTTGTTGAAGAGTACACAGTTGGAAAGGCAAGGCTTGCAATGATGCTATGCGAGTCAGCAGATGACGTGGTTAAGTCCATTCAGCCCACACTGAAAACGGGAAGGAAGTGGAGAGTGGAAGAAGCTGTTGATGCTGCCCAAGAGTCGCTCAAACTGAAGGAGTTAATAGGGTACACACAAACGAATAGACGGGGATTTGGTCATGGAGACATCCGCTGGTGGTCCAAGGCATCAAGAAGAGAGCGCAGAGACATGGTAGTTCAGGAGATACGAGGAGCTGAGAATGATAAGAGGTTGCAAAAAGCAGTGCAGCAGGCCCAACAAGGCCAATGGACTACATCGGAAGGAGCCCTGCAAAGGTCATTGACATGGAATTATATATGGCATATGGCACCTCTTAGGCTCAGCTTCGTTATTAGATCAATGAATGACCTCCTGCCATCGGCCACAAACTTTGTGAGATGGGGAAAGTCGGATGATGAGCAGTGCCCTTTGTGCCATGAGAGGCAGACACTTGAACACGTGCTTTCAGCTTGCAAGATGTCATTAGGGCAAGGGCGATACACATGGCGCCACAACAAAGTGCTAAATGAGCTGGCTGCGACAATAGATCTGGCAATGGTGAAGGCGAATAGCAGTGTCAGGCCGAACACCGTTAACACATACTTTCTGACAGCAGGAAAGTCAGCAAATCCAAAACCGAGTAAATCAGGTAGCAGTGTGCCATCTCTCATTGACTGTGCAAATGACTAGGAGATAGCGGTAGACCTACCTGGACGAGGGGCATATCCAGAGATTATCAGGAAATCTCGAAGACGGCCGGATATAGTGTTGCATTTTTCTTCATCGCACCAGGTCATATTGATTGAACTGACCATGCCATTTGAATCTAGATTGGAAGAGCAACATTTGTTCAAAGCGTCCAAGTATAGTGATCTGGCCACGGATCTAAGACACGATGGGTTCACTGCAAGGGTCATGGCTGTTGAGATGGGTGCAAAAGGGCTCGTGGCTGCATCAGTGTTTGATTTATTGAAACTGTTGGGGCTGAGGAGACAGTCGAGAACAAGGGCACTGAAGAGACTTAGTGAAACAGCGGAAAAGGCATGATGCTGGCTGTGGAAAAACCGCAATGGGCTATGGAACTCGGGACAGTAAACTCTATCCGCACCTGCGTTACAGGAAACATCCACAAAATGGAACATTTTTCTAAGTCCACAAAACATTGAGTTTTTCGTTGTATTGGTGAAGGGACGGTGGCTTACAGGCAACACCCAGCGTATATTATACATGGTGTTGGGCGCAAGTAGATTTCAGTTGCTATCGTGCTGTAGCTTCAAGCCTCGTTGGCTTTGCGCAGGTGGATCAGTGTCTGTCCCTAGTCGTGGTGTGCTGTGGCACAATAATTTGTTCTCAACATAAGGGTTACTTTCACGATTGCCTCCGACTGGCAGAATTGTGGATTTTAAAACTGTAACCAAGGTTGAGTGGGTTTATTTTCTACATAACACAACAGGAGGCGGAGACACTTGGGAGTCAAGACCCAGGTTCCCCCCCGGACCCCCCCCCCCCTCACTATTTTACCCACGTCTTGCTATTTTACACACGCCTCTCTTTTCCGCCACCACAATGGAAAAAACCCAAGGATCACAACTCTAATTTCACACTTTCCAGGCATAACACCCATTCATTATTATTTTCTGGTACTGCTCTACGATGCCCGCTCACAGCCGTGACTGCTAACTGTAACCTGTTCTGCGCCGCCCAGCAGTTCCCAACACTCCTTTGTTGGGAAAACTTTCACCGAAGGCGTAGTGTTTGATGTTGAACAGTTGCTGTTGAAGAGTGTTGGAGAGATCTTTTGCTTGTTTCTGTTTCTATCTCTAAAATTTTGAAGATTGGAGTCCAAAATGTTGCTCTATTTGCTACTGACACTGCTGTCTGTATCTCCCTGCTGCTCTGTCTGCTCCGTCTGCTCTCTTTGATCAACGTGATTTTAGTTTTTATAATTCTACTTTTTCAGTTATCGTTCTCACGCGCAGCTCTACCTATTGACAGAAATTCTATTTTCGTCAACTCTTGCTGACTGTATTATTTGATAATTTCAAGTGCATATGAATGATTCTATACATATCGTAGTTACCATCAGAAAACTTAGTTAGGGACCTTTCCTATATATTTTGAGAACCACTGCTGATGCAAACTTTTTCAGTCACTTAGTGCGACCTATCTATTAATCACTTTGACACACAGCGGGTTACAATTATATGCTTGTACTGCAGTTATCTCGCTGCATGCTTTTATTTAAAATGAAAACCTAACTGATGCTAATAATTGTCGTTCTATGTCATCTATACATTATTGTTAATCTTCTTAATCATAAATAAAATCGCCTGTGCTTTGCACGCGGCTACAACAGTGAACGAACCCAGTAGGATCATATTGTGTGTATACAGGAATCACACATTCTATAAATACTTTTGTGGTGGGTAAGTTTTCATAATTTTTGTAAATTTGCCAGGGCAGCGTTCGTATGGCCTACGCTTTCCGATTTCCAACTGCCGAGGGATTTTTAACGAGCGCAACTTGCACACAGAACCTCCCATTTTTTCGCCCTTTATCCGAGAAGGCTAATCATCTAATCTCACTATCTATGAGATTGGGCGGGATATGACATCTTTAGGACCCACTAGTTCTGAAAAAAAATTTCATCATATATATTCCCTGTACTAGGAACCGAACCCGGTACCTTTAGAATTAGAGGCGGACGCCATATCCCTTAGCCACTCCGACCCCCTTGATTGTATTTACTTTCTAAAATAACAGACACTGTATAGCAGTGCTTCGTAGCCTGTCAGACATTCCGCACATCTTTACGGCATTTTGTGAAGCCTTGCACCTCATTCTCTTCTAGCTCACAAAATCTGGAAGAAAAGCTAAAAAGTGATCATCTTCTATGTACACTCTCAGACGTCTACTTGAGTATTTTCAAAGAAAGCAGTAGTCAGCTTGAGGCTATTTGTATCCACATAGAATTTTTTCCGAAAACGAGATAAAAGGATGTATTTTCACACGAGATAAAAGAATGTATTTTCACATGGAATGAACAGAAAAATATTCTTTTATTTATATATTTAATGCATTTAGTGAGCCTGGTAAAATGGAACACTGGTCGTTATAAGCAAATGAACTAGGCGCGCTTTTACGAGCAAATTATACACCTCTGTTACACCTGGTGAAAATGGTTCTGATGAATATATCCTACGCTTATAATTGAAACTTTTTAAAGAATTTTAATATTTTAAGTACAGTATATTCATAGCAAGAATAACAGCGAAATTATTTTGAATAAGATTTAACTTCCAATACCATAATTCCCGCCGTAAGGTACTTCGGTCTGTCACACTTTTCACACCGTCATTTGCGCACTTTCTTCTATTTCAGACTTATTATAATGGATCAAAATGATAAGGTGGCTAAAAGGAAGAGATTCACAGCGAGCAAGCGAGACTATAGAAGAAGCACCAAAGTAATACGTGTAACAGAAACAACACACTATAATTAAAAACCTGCGAATTTTGGCTGGTTTTTGCTAGTTATAATAAAGATGATACATATGAAAATTATATTTTTACATTAGATAGTAATCATGAGTTTACTATAATAATGAGTCTTGTGCAGCTGCTTCTTTACAATTTTGCTTGAGAAAATGTTATAAAAGATGTGGGAATTAGGTTTAATATTGAATTCTCAATGTCAGTGTTAAATTTTGTACAAATACACATGAGTTCTGTGTGGTCTTTTGCGTTTATGATGATTCACATTGTAAAATATCTAGCATGTCTTACACCCCCAGATGTCGCACAGCACATTCCCGGAGGCTGCATGCACCCTTGTTAATAAGCTCTGCTATATAGCCAAATTATAATCCATCAAGTGAAGAACACGTTATTTTCCCATTCTATAAGACCAAATTCACTTAATGCAAACTGTCCAAGTGAAAGAATTACTGTACGATGACATCAGAATACATATACTCAGTGGGTTAAGATAAACAGTGGGTTCATTTTACTACGGAACCCTGGATTGGAAACTTGTCGAATAGACAAGACGATACAGGTAGATTTCAAAGAAGAATAAATGTCTTTTTTTTTCCCTTCCGGCGAGACCTTGATATTTTTCCAGCACTGAGAAATATTTTATGTATAAATTCAGTGGAACTGCTAATTTGTATATATATATATATATATATATATATATATATATATATATATATATATATATATATATATATATATATATATATATATATATATATATATATATATATATATATATATATATATATATATATATATATATATATATATATATATATATATATATATATATATATATATATATATATATATATATATATATGTATATATATATATATGTATATATATATATATGTATATATATATATATATATATATATATATATATATATATATATATATATATATATATATATATATATATATATATATATATATATATATATATATATATATATATATATATATATATATATATATATATATATATATATATATATATATATATATATATTAATTGTCATACCCGGCCCAGCCCGGGTACATTTCGGAATAGGTGTGTGTCCCGTCCGTGCCGTGTGTCCCGTCCGTCCCGTATGTCCCGTCCCGTATGTCCCGTCCACACTCGTCCCAAGCGTCCCGTCGTTACCGTACGTCTGTCCCGTATATCCCGTCCGTATGTCCCGTCTCCCCCGTCCGTCCCGTCGTTACTGTACGTCTGTCCCGTCCATCCCGTCTGTCCTGCCTTCCCCGTCCGTCCCGTATGTGCCATCAGTACCGTCCCGTATGTCCTGCCCGCCCCGTCTCTCCCGTCCGTCCCGTATGTTCGTCATTACCATACGTCTGATCCGTCTCCCCCGTCCGTCCGGATGTCCCGTCCCGTACGTCCCCTCAGTCGCGTCTCTGCTGTCCGTTCCGTGTGTCCTGTGCGTCCCGTCAGTCCGTCCCGTCTGTTCCGTCCGTCTGTCCCGTCTCTGCCGTCAGTCCCGTCTATCTATCTATGTATATATTTATATATGTGTCTGTCAGTCCGTCCATCCGTCTGTCTGTCCATCTATCTATTTAAATTGCTATCGAATAATGTTCGATATTATTAATTCATTACATAACCCTCCACTCCCAAAGGAGCATAGGCCTTCAACAAACACATGCCAAGTCCTCCTGTCACGTGCCATCATCTCAAGTTCTTTCCACGTTCTCCTTATCATTTTCATCTCTGTTTCCAGCTCTCTTCTCCATGTGCTTCTTGGTCTACCTCTGCCTCTCTTGTCCTGGGGGTTCCAGAACAAGGACTGCCTTGTAATGCTATCAACAGGTTTCCTCAGTGTGTGTCCTATCCATCGCCATCGTCTTCTTCTCATCTCTTGTTCCACTGGCATTTGTCTAGTTCTTGTCATCAGTTCTACGTTGGTAACCTTGTCATACCATTTTAATCCCTCTATTCTACGCAAGCACCCATTTATGAAAGTCTGTAACTTTTTGGTTGTTGTCTTTGTTGTTCTCCATGTCTAGGAGCCATACAATAGGACTGACTTCACATTTGAGTTGAAGATTCTTATTTTCGTGTTGGATCCGATTTCTCTTGATCTCCATTTATTTCCCAATGCAATAAAAGCTCCTCTTGCTTTTTGTATTCTTATTTTGATATCACTGTCTGTCCCTCCAACTTTGTCTATATTGCTGCCAAGATATGTGTACGATTCTACATCTTGTATTGGTGCTTCTTCAAGTTCAACCCTGTTATCATTACATGCATTTATTCTCATTATCTTTGTCTTTTCCTTGTGTATTTTCAGACCCAATTGCTGTGACCTCTCATCGAGTGTTTTCAATTTGTCCTGCATCTGATTACGGTTATGGGACAGAAGAGCCAAGTCATCAGCAAATTCCAGATCCTCCAACCGCTTAGTCAGAGTCCACTGGATTCCATTTTTGTTGTGTGTTGTTGATGTTCTCATAACCCAGTCTATTGCTAATAAGAAAAGAAATGGAGACAAGAGGCATCCCTGTCGCACTCCTGTTCTTATCCCAAATGGTTCTGTAAGCTATCCTTCATGAAATGTGTTACAGGGGCCCGAAAGGGGAGCAAAAAATAGTAACACTGTTCCCTGCCAAGCATGTCGTAGAAAGCGACTAAGGAGGGTTGGGCATGGGGCCGGTTACCCCATCTGTAAAAAATTTAAACCACAAAAAACTTCAACAAACATGGACAAGTCAATTAAAGAAAATAAAACACAGCCATCCAAGACAGGGGAAGGTCCTCTCGCAGGGAGGCGTATGATGCAACACAGAGAAAGCCGAAAGGAGTCTGTGTTACTGAGTAACCTTCTTTCTTCTAGGAGAACTTCCAGATTTGGCACCTGGAATGTTCGGACATTAAACGAACAAGGGAAAGTGGCACAAGTAGCAGCAGAAATGTGGGAATATAAAATCGAGGTTCTGGGACTGTGTGAAACAAAGTGGAAGGGCGTAGACAGGAAGAAACTCATCACAGGTGAATTGGTGCTGTCCTCAGGACATGAAGACGAAAGTTCACACCACAGTGAAGGGGTAGTTCTTATGTTATCTAAAGGAGCACAGAAAGCACTCATTGAATGGGAAGCTGTTGGACCCAGAATAATAACAGCTACATTTAAAACAGCTAAAAAGAAAATACATGTAAATGTCATCCAATGTTATGCACCAACTAAAAGAAGAGTCTGTGTAAGAATATTGCACCCATTGTGTAAGAAGCATTTTATACTAGATACAGGAAATTATGGAAAAAGTAAAAAGAAGAGACATCACAATTTTGATGGGTGACATGAATGCAAAGATAGGTACAGTCAACACCGGCTTTGAAGAAGTCATGGGAAAACAGGGGCTGGGAATAATGAATGAAAATGGGGAACTATTCTCAAACTTCTGTGCTTCAAATCAACTGGTTATAGGAGAAAGCATGTTTCCACATAAGAGAATACACAAGGCAACATGGATATCACCAGACCATAGAACAGAAAATCAGATTGATCATATAGGCATAAACAAGAAGTTTAGATCATCATTGCAGGATGTAAAGGTATATAGAGGAGCAGATGTGGCATCAGATCACCACTTTCTGATAGCCAAAGTAAAAATGAAACTCAAGAGATATGCAACAATGCAAAATTATAGACAACAATTTAATGTAGGACATCTAAGAAATCAAGAAACAAGAGACAAATATGCGGTCACAATATCCAACAAATTCCAAGTGCTCCAACAGCTGGAAGATGTAGAGAATACAGAAGACTATTGGCAACAAATCAAAACGGTATGGAATGAGACATGTGAAGAAATACTGGGGAAAAGGGAACGACAACAAAAAGCATGGATAACAACAGAAACCACCAATAAGATAAAAGACAGAAAAAACAAGAAAGCAGATTTAAACACAAGCAAAACCAGAAGTTCCAAAGCCAAGGCTCAAGAAGTGTACACAGAAGCAAACACAGAAGTTGGCAAGAGAGGCAGAAGATGCTGCAGCCAAAGGAAATATGAGAGAACTGTATAACAGCACAAAGAAGCTGACAGGGAAATACAAGCAAACAAGTTGCCTCATAAAAGACAAGAATGGAAAACTGCTCAGCAATATACAAGAGCAAATGAAGAGGTGGACAGAGTATTTTGAGGACCTTCTCAATAGACCAGCTCCATAAAACCCCCCAGACATCCAGCCAGCAGAAGAAGAGCTACAAATTAACGGTGAAAGACCAACGAAGGAAGAAATAAAGAAAGCCATAAAGCTTCTAAGAGATGGAAAAGAGTCTGGACCTGATGGCATTCCAGCAGAGGCCATCAAAGCAGATATCGACACGGCTACAGAGATGTTATATAAATTACTTGGTAAAGTCTGAGAAAAGGAAGAGATACCAGCAGAATGGAAGGAAGGATATCTGGTTAAGTTGCCTAAGAAAGGGAATTTACAAGAGTGCACAAATTATAGAGGAATAATGTTACTATCAGTGCCAGGAAAAGTATTAAATAGGATTATCCTTGAGAGATTAAAAGAGTCCATAGACAAGAAATTGAGAGATGAACAAGCAGGTTTTCGACAAAACAGATCCTGTACAGACCAGATAGCAACTTTGAGAATAATAGTTGAACAAAGTCTGGAATGGAATTCACCATTATACATTGGATTTGTGGACTACGAAAAGGCATTTGACAGTGTAGACAGAGAATCACTTTGGAAATTGATGAGGCATTATGGAGTTCTCCTGAAGATCATTAATTTAATAAAGAAAACATATGAAGACATGACATGCAGAGTTCGATATTTTAATGGAATACAATTTCCAGTTTGAAATTTTTTTTTTTTTTTAAATAAAGTACCCATCACGGGAGCCGCGGTAGCATAGTGGTTAGTGCACTGGCTTCACTAGCTCCGTGGCCTATGGTTCGATCCCTATATGAGGTGGGATTTTTTTAGGCCGCAAACGGCTCCTGTGTCGACCCAGCCCCAACTGGGTACCAGATCAACTTCTGGGAAGGTTAAGGCGGCCGGCGTGATGCTGACCACATCACCCCTAGTGTGCCGATGGTCAAGAAAATATGGGCCTAACACCATATTCCCAATATGCCTCAATGGGCGTGTAACGGGATCCTTTACCTCCCTACCCATCACCTTAATGATTTAAAAAAAAAAAAAAATTTTATATACCCCTTTTGGGGCGTAAAGTGAGGTCTATGACTTTATTGTGTAAAATTTGTTTGATGTAGGCCCTGGCTTAGACACTTTGATCTTAGCCAAAAGGCTTTCGTCTGAGGGTGAAGTGTCCTTTCTGTGTCTCTTCAGAGACCCTTGCAGCTTCTATGCTCATACATAAACTAACCCAAGCTTACTTCAAACATAATTTTTTTTTTTTTTAAATAATACACCTTCTGGGGCTCAAAATGAGGTCTATTGACTTTATTGTGCAAAATATGTGTGATCTCGTCCCTGGCTACCACGGAATGGCGGAGTTCAGAAATCTTCTGGAACACACACACTAATCTTCTGGAACACACACACTAATCTTCTGAGACAAACATCGTTTACAATTAATAAATCTTTTCTCTTGTCACGGATCCTGATTTACAAAATGTTATAGCACAAGGCAACGCGCTGTAATTTTAATTAACAACTTTTCATAGCTGAGGATTATTTAAGGTTAGGTGTCCTTCTCAAAACCTCTTGTTTAAAGAACGTACACAACAGAAAGCAACGCACTTTTTCTAAATTTAACGAAAAAGGATAACAATTATGACTTATGTAGTTTGTAAGTTACTGTAGCGAAATGGTTTTCTTTTGAAGGGAGAAAGTGTAAGTATGACAGACTTGATGGAAGAATAAAAGATAATCTCTAGAGGAAACTCTTCCAGACTGCAAGTTGAATGCACAGTCTCTCCTCGGGAATTAGTCCACTCAAAAAACCTCTCGAAAGGATTCTGGTGAAACTAAACAGGATATTCTCTAGGCGATAAATTCTTTATCCGATATCCTACAAAGGACTATGTATAGTACATATAGATGGATAAGAGATTTGGTGCCCAGCCACATTAAAAATATCCCGACCCAATAGTGTTTGTTAATTTTGGCTCTGCCCCCAGGTGTAGATTTATGTTACTAAAACTATACAACCCAATTAAATATTACAAAGAAAATAACAACAGACTCTGTTATGTAAAGTTTACCAAAAATGAAGATAGAATCTCACATATATTCAAATGTACAACTATATGATATGTTCCCTAATCAATGAATGATTCTGAACCATGTCAGAATTAATTTGTCATCATAGGACAATAGGAATATTCTGTAGTGGTTCTGCTGGCATGTTCAGATACTCATCTCAGATGCTGAATTTATGTAGTCTTGTGCCAGGGGTTCAATATGTCCCAGCACTCCAGGTCCAGCAAGTTCTTTTTAGGGTTTCAGAGGATGGCAAGTTGCTTCTTCTCCGTCTTGACACAGGGCTCATCACCAACTGGGATGGAGTATGTCTGCCCTTGAGAACACTGCTTTAGTCTTCTGGTATGACAACCTGGTAGGACTGGATTGACAAACAATTGGAGCTCCATAAGTAATCATGCCAGAGAAGTCATTTCCCATATCTGCTGGGCGCTAATCGTCCATCAGAAATCTAACAACATTCATAGCTAACATCACTAACAAAGTGTGATCTATTATCTATGAATTACTATAGCATAACTGACATTATAAGCATACAGGTGGGTCTCAACCTATATCCGGCTTCCAGCTTGTTTACCGCAGTGATTTCCAACATATGGGCTGTTAGCTTCACCAACTGTGAAGTTTGGGGCAGTGGTCATCAAAAGTTTGAGAACCACTGGTCTACCTTGTGCCCATAGAGCAATAAAATCAATTTGGGGTCACTGTCAACAAGGGTTTGAGAACCACTGGGTAATAGTTTTCTATTCTTCTGTAACATGTTGGGGTGTCATTGTTGCCAAGGTTTGAGAACCACTGAATTACAAGTCAGTCAACATATTCATTTATAAAATTGGCTACAGTGCTGTTGCCCATCATTACATACTTCTGTGTTTATGTGATAGGCATTCATATACCTTGATAATACCATCATAACATAGGAACATGCACATTAACACATTAAAATATAATAATGATATTTGCAGAAATCAGTTCAGGATTAAAATATGACAAGGATAATCATGGCTGAATTCATACAGTAGAATTAGTAGAAATCATTCAGTATAAAACAGGACAAGGGTAGTTCATACATGAAACTTTCAGTATACATAATGTTGTTGTCTCCTGTACACAATCAAGGATATTAATTTCTGTCACAGTGAAAAACAAAAGATACTGACATGATATGTTGCAGATAAACATATGATTAATTCATGTTATTCATATAACAATATAGATCACTTACTTGCTCAGCTAAGATCCATTGCTGTTTAAAATGATCGGGCCCCTCTGTATTTCTTGGGAGCAACCATTTTGTCCCGGTCAATCTGCCGGCTAGCGAGAGAATCCCAGAATCCCGCTTACCAGAATATGCCTGCGCTTTGAGAATCGCGCCAAAATTCCTCCAGGTTTCTGTTTGGTGGCGTTAATTTTCCTACGTGAGGGGTGGGTCGCCTGACCTATTTTTGACATTACGTTCCATCCCCCCATAATAATAATAATAGCCCCTTCAGTCATAACTGACTATGGGAATGCGCCCCTGAGGTGGCAGCCCTCAGCTGCTTATTTTCCTGGTGCTCCTTTCGACGTTTTCTCCTCACCTCTGCTTCTTGTGTGAGCCTCTCTTCGCCCAATCTGAGGTGATGCCGTAAATAGCATCGCCACTTAGTGCGATCGGCAGCTTCATCCTCCCATGTTGCTGGATCCATGTCCAGTGCCCTCATATCTCTCTTGCACACATCTTTGAACCTCAGCTGTGGTCGCCCAACTGTTCTCTTGCCATCTGCTAATTGTCCGTAGAAGATATCTTTTGGGATGCGACCATCTTCCATGCGGCGAACATGGCCAAGCCAGCGAAGTCTGCGCTGTCTAAGCAGCGTATACATACTTTGAAGGCCAGCACGTGACAACACCTCGACATTTGTCACTTTATCTTTCCACGAGATGCCGAGGATGCGGCGTAGACACCGCAAATGGAAGGTATTGAGCCTTCTTTCTTGCTTAGCATAGGTCGTCCAGGTCTCGCTGCCATATAGGAGTGTGCTGGTGACGCAGGCATTATATACCGCAGCTTTGGTCTTCATTGTGAGTTTAGAGTTTCCCCAAACATGCGATGTGAGGCGGGCAAAGGTAGCTGCAGCTTTGCCAATGCGGCTGTCGATTTCTGTATCCAGTGAGAGTTTGTCATTGATGGTAGACCCTAGGTATGTGAAGTGGTGCACCACTGCCACTTCATAGTTATCGATAGTGATAACTGGTGCAGCACCCACATCCTGACTCAGCACATTCGTTTTCTTTAGACTTATTGTGAGGCCAAAGTCCTTGCATGCTTTAGTGAAGCGATTCATCAAGCTCTGAAGCTCCTGTTGGCTTTGAGTGACGACTGCAGCATCATCAGCGAACAACAAGTCTTATAGTGACCCTTCTGATTTTTGTTTTTGCCTTCAGCCTTGAAAGATTAAACAGACGGCCATCTGACCTAGTGTGAAGGCATATTCCTTCAGTTGCATCTCTGAATGCATGTTTCAAGAGTAAGGCAAAGAAGATTCCGAAGAGGGTCGGAGCCAGAACACAGCCTTGTTTAACGCCACTTCCATCCCCCCAAACACACACAAACTGGCCGGTACGTGGCATTGATACCAGGCTGATACTCCATGGTGGTTGCTGAGGTCAAAGGTCAAAAGACAATATTCTGCGCAGCCTATCCATTGGCTAAACTGTAATTATTCATGGCGAGGTTTAAAGTTCACAGCTTTTTGCTGGTAACCTCGATTAAAGAAATAGGAATTTCAGAAGGAAATGGGAGATCTCCTGATGTGTTTTGACGAGTGGTAGATATTCTAGAGAATTTAGAGAAAAGGAATGTTTTGGTATGAGAAAAGATTGACAGAGAGAAAAGAAGGCGAATACACTTCGTGACAGTTACGTCCCTTGTAACTTGAAATTTTTTTTTTTTTTCGCGAACGCACCACTATTACTCGAGGCGAAATCTCAGGTTAGTATGTCTAACCTGAGACTGATTTTTACGTGAGTATCTCTATTTTTCTTGTACAGAGACAGGAGTCCCTCGCCATTTAGGCACATACTCTCCGATTTCGGAGGTGCCCATTAGAGCTGGGTCGGCTCAGGAGCCGCCAGTCCCTGGTCGACGACACACCTTCATATGTCCTCGCCAGGGCTCGAGTTAATCCAGTCCATATCTCGGTCGACGAAAAATCTTCAGATGTCCTCGCCCGTGTTTGATCCTGGGTCACCCGGTCGCCAGCGCAGTTCGGTAACCACTACACCAGCGCGGCTCCCTTAACTTGAGATAAGAATCAATGACGTCCCTTGACATAAGGATGAATGGAGTGAAGTAAAATTCACTGCCCAGTTTCTGACTTTGTATCTTGAAGACGTATAGCCTATGTCCTTTCCGGAGAAATGTCCGATACGCTGGAGAAAACCGCATCAAGATGGGTTGAGCCGTTCTCTAGTTATGAGGTAACAGACACATAGACCAACTTCATTATATATATATATATATATATATATATATATATATATATATATATATATATATATATATATATATATATATATATATATATATATATATATATATATATATATATATATATAGGGGCATATATATAAAGTGGAGTCCACTTTAGCGGAACACGCTTAAGCCGAATTTCGCTTAGTAGAAGCATTTCTGAAGATCTCGGCGAAATGTCTTTGTTTAAAAAAATTCCGGTTAGTCTTATTCTGATAACTAGAATTTTCCGATAAGTCGAGGTAATTTGTCTGTTCCAACTCAAATTTGGACTCGGATAGATAGAAGTTTTGCCTTCATCGCCTAAGTTACAGAACAAAATGGCCGCACATAATTTTGTTGGTGAACAGGCGAAAACAGGTTAATAAAATCTTCCTGAGCCGACATTGGTTCACTTTTCTTTGAGAGAAAAAGGCTTGCGTTAAACTGACGGCAACGGGACTACACGTTTGAGTTATAGAATTAATACAGAGTGAAACCCGAGGCTTGTGAATAGTAAATAATAAACATAAACCAATATGTGGCAGGCACTCGTAACTAAGAAAGAAGGAAGGAAAACACGAGAGAACAGGTAACTCTTACATCGGTTTACTTGTCGTGCAATAGTTATCGCTCTGGAAACCGTGTAAGAACAGCTACCAGAGTATGTAATAATAATAAACACGACACGCGATTCGAACGTTTTTACTACTTACTACTATGGTATTAGCAATTAACTTGACACTTTATTCTAGGCTTCGCTAAACTGCTTTTGAAAACTTTAAAAGACGCATAAATGAACTTTTAAAATCAAAATACCTGTTTCTGAATGATTAAAGTAATTAGTCAAGCGTGTCTATTATTCTGACGTAAATGTCCATCTTTAAGCAGAATTCTGACAAGTAGAATTTCGGATAAGTCAAAGTATTTTGGGGTATTGTGAAGTCAGTCCTATTGTATGGCTCTGAGACATGGAGAACAACAAAGACAACAGCCAAAAAGTTACAGACTTTCATAAATGGGTGCTTGCGTAGAATAGAGGGATTAAAATGGAATGACAAGGTTACCAACGTGGAACTGATGACAGGAACTAGACAAATGCCAGTGGAACAAGAGATGAGAAGAAGACGATGGCGATGGAAAGGACACACACTGAGGAAACCTGTTGATAGCATTACAAGGCAGTCCTTGTTCTGAAACCCCCAGGGCAAGAGAAGCAGAGGAACACCAAGAAGCACACGGAGAAGAGAGCTGGAAACAGAGGTGAAAATGATAAGGAGAACGTGGAAAGAACTTGAGATGATGGCACGTGACAGGAGGACTTGGCATGTGTTTGTTGAAGGCCTATGCTCCTTTGGGAGTGGAAGGTTATGAATGAATGAAAGTATTTTAGATGGACCCAGCGACTTCTACTTATCCGGACTGTACTATATATATTTATATGTGTGTGTGTATATGTGTGTTTTTGCCATATGAGAACCTGGCGAGATAGTGGGAAGAAAAGAATAGGAATGCTTCACCCTACCAAACATATCATTAACATATCATTAAAGACAACTTAGAGAGATTGTGCCTGGATATAGCAACCCCACCATATTTAAAAAAAAATAATTACAGGCGCCAGTAGTGCAAGAGTACGCGAAATGTTAGGTCGGAGGTTTCACACAATGAAGTCAATTGTAATTCTGGCCCCATGCTCCATGCTGAACACTACTAGAATAAACCACTTCTGTGTGTTGTAGGCATTGATGATGTGGGATTATTTTAAAAAGTAAGTCGTGTTATTCTTATTTGTGTTTTTTAAAACAATCTATAGACATATAGACTCCTATGCACCACAACATTTGTGGTTCATATTTACTGCAGTTACCGATAATTTGTTCAGACGAGTAAAAGCCGGTCTGCTAGTATATATTTGCCGGTATCTGATGGAACTATTGCGGGTAAAGCCCCAGTTAGTTACAGAATGACGGTGTGGTAATGTCTAGCGACAAGTCTGGACAGACACCAAGAACACAAGAGATAAAGACATGCGAAGAACAGAACAAGAGTCGAAAAATAAGGGAATTTGATCAAAGATAGAAACTCCCTACGGAAAAAAATATGAATAGAAGAGATTAAAATGGAAAAGAGATGGTTCTAGCATAGTTTGGAAGTTTTTCCTGTAAGGAATATCTAATGTAGCAGAAATTGGTGTCTCGCGTGACGAGAGAGATAGGAAGAGGTTTGGGAGTAACTAAAGTTAGCGCATTTTTCTTTTCAGATTCCAGGGATGGCGTTTGTGGTTATGATGTTTTGTGACGGTGACTTAGAGTGTGAGGAATTGACTTTATTATGTTAGCAGAGAATATTCTGGACTGTGAGACACTGTGATTTTGATGCGTGAGGAATATTTGGACAGTGAGGGTTTAATTCTACGGCTATGGTTATGTGAGGGATGTTTTGAACCGTTATATTCCAACGTTATAAATACGAGCGAAAAAACATATTGGTTTTGTCAGATCAAATAAATTTGCAGCTCTTTTTTTCTACAGTGGAAATTAGAAGCCGCAGTGTAAAAATAATTAAATGTTTTAGACTTCAGAATTTAGAAGCAGTTATTTTTATAAAGAAGGAGTTAGAAAAATACGTATGTGGATACTGGACACACAATGACAGAATGATGTTACTAAAGATGAGAGCAAAGCCATTCGACATATCAATCTTCCAAACTTATGCACCAACTAAAGATCATAGCGAGGAAGAAATAGAATAATACTATGAAGACCTACAACTCACACTTAAACCAGTAAAATCTACAGATGTGTTGATAGTAATGGGTGATATGAATGCAAAAGTAGGAAAAGGAAAATACAAGAAAATAGTAGGATAGTATGGATTAGGGACAAGAAATGATAGAGGAGACAGACGTATCCAGTTCTGTGAAGAAATCCAGCTAGTCATATGTAACACCTTTTTTGAACACCACCCAAGGAAATTATACACATGGAAAAGCCCAGGAGATGTGACAAGAAATCAATTGACTATATCATGATAAAACATAGATTTAAGAACAGTGTCACAAGTGCAAAGACACATCCTGGCGCCGACATAAATTCAGATCACAATCCGGTCGTCATCAAAGTAAATATACAGCTAAACAGAACAGGAAACAGAAGACAGGAGGAACCCCAGATAGAAATATCAGCACTGAAACAACCAGATATGAAACACAAATATCTAGTCCACGTCAAAAATAAATATCAACAGTTACTGACAGAAAGCATGGAGCAGTATAGAAGAGAAAACCCAGAAGAAAAAGTAACCACAAGATGGGAATGTGTAGCAAAGTTGATTTTGCTGGGGAGGTTATGATGGTATCCTAAAAAGAATGAAAAGGTGTCTGCTATAACCGTGTGAGGTCAAGCACATGTAGGTCTCTGACTCTATAGATGATGATGATGAATTATGTGCAGAGAACCTAACGCTACCTCTCTAGGTCTCACACGGTCAATCTTCTGGCTCTAGTGTATGGTGTATGGTGTACCTAGTGTCTAGGGGAGATATGAATGATGGTACACAACAATCAAACACTTTAAGTTTCTATTAAAGAAGTTAATAACTAGCAGTTAAGTTTTTCTTTGAACAAATATTTACAATTTATTTTGCCTGTCCATTCATAGCTTGTGGACAGGTCTTTGAAAATAAGGACAAGATAGTTTACAGAATAGAACAATTAAAAATGTTGGACAATCTGCCCAATAACTAAAAGTTATTATGTAGTTATAAATGTCCTTCCTGTATGAAATATTAAATTAGTTCACTTTAGTTATCTAATTTATAAATGTCCTTCCTGGATGAAATATTACAGAGTTTACTTTAGTTATCTACCGGGAGAGTCACTGTGTATGAGGGATGTAGTTCATCCTACCCCCATAAAATTCCTGTGTATTATTTTGAAACACAAGAAACTGTCAGAGATGCCCCAGATGTTTTACTCTTCACCTGGGAGTCCTTGTTGTAAGATAATTCAATGGGTAGTTGCAGAAATTTCAAGTTCAACACTCGCCAAAGCTCCTACTGGATATTCAACAGCATATAAGTCTGGTTGGAGACTGGTTGGCGTTTATAAGCACTCAGCAGGTTTCCTGTCACCAGCCGGCAACAGGAACATAGACCCTCTGCAACAAAAGGACACCCTGGCCTTTTATCTCTGATAATTTATTCTAACACTTAATTCCCTACGTGGGTATGGGGTCAGCCTCGCGTGCCTTACAAATGCACTCGCCCCGAATTGTACAGGACTCCCACCTGGTTGTGACCACACCTCAAGTCCTTATAGTAGATACGCCACTGTACGTTCACATACTTTTCCTCCATACAATAATGTGGAGTAACCACATTTCCTGTGATATGATCTTCTCTTCTTTTCTTTTCACTTATATTTGCTTCAGGCATGTTAAACAGTGTTCATTGAACACAGAGGCTTGCTAAACTATTTTAATACAATAATATGTCAACATAATCATAACAACATACATCAGTCAGATACCGTTTAATGTGTGGACTCAACAATGTCTGCTTCCGACATGTCCTTCACTTTTTCCCCAATAGCAGTATCTAACTTTGTAGTTGGACCAAACATAGTAAATTTCATAAAATATCCTTACCACAATAAAGAAATATTTAAACAAATGACGCTGATTTGGTGAAGAAATGACCTCAGCTTTCTCCGAACTGCACAGACTGTGAAATTATTCTTTATTTAAGTTTAAAATTAACACAGCTGTTTTTCAGCGTATCCGTATACAAATTTTAGTTCAACTGGCAATGAATAATCAAAGCCTTTTGCTAATATCTACTAGCACTAGCCAATCGTAACGTTCTACTACTTGAATTCAAAAGCAGTTTGAATGAAAAACCAAAATAATTTCAAATAACTGGTGGTCGATTGGCTAGTCTGCTCTAGTCATGCCCAATACAAAAAGATATTACGTTTAGGATTACATTTCTCCTACCGTTCCCCTTTCCCATTCATACTCTGTTCACCCCAAGCGAATTTGAATGTACCTCCCTGCCTCTTTTCCCAGCTCGCGTCCCCCTAACGTTACCAAAAAAACATGAGCAGGAACGCCAGTGTGTCTGGTCGTGTGTTCTTAGATATTAGTATTTTTTCAATAACTTCTCTAATACTCGGACTATCATATATTTTAAAGTACATTCTTACTCAGCTAACTTTACGCCATACTACCATATAATTCTTATGGGGAACTTCATAATAGTTTAAAATTTCCAATTTATGTCATCGTCCATCGTCAAATAAAATTTTACACAAGTCCGCCATCTTTCCTCTCTTGCGAGCATGTATTTTTCAAATAACTAACTTGTTTTAGTTACGTCAGAAATGCTACCACTAGGAGGCAATAAAATTGTCTGCGTGGTTATGCCTTGGCTGGCTTTTCCGCAGTGTGAATATATGCGTTGCAGACTATGTCAGCGAAGCGGGTGTAGACGGGGCGGGTTAATAATTTTGCGTCACTAGTTAGCAATGTATCGTGTAATACTACCAAAAATGTAAGGATTACTACTGATTTTGCTACAAAGTTGACAGAAAGTGTTACTTCAGATAGCTATATTGCGGTATGCTTCCGCCAATAGTTAATTGTAAGGGTGGACTACAAAGTGTATACAGCAGATTGGGCAAAAGTTAAATATTAGTAGTGTTTGTCGAAAACGAAACTAAAGCGTGTCAGACTTTTTCCGTGAAGTCGTTCTATAGGCTTAGCACTGTGCAAAAAGCAGCGCTGCTGGCTTCCAAGATGCCAACCGTCAGACACATGCGGGCTAATGTATTTATTATCGTTTTATGCCTAAATCGTACTGAATTGAGCGTTTATTCTCGCATATTTTGCTACACACCTCCCATCCTAAAACATGCATTCATTTGCAGGTTATAATATGCGAGATAACTTAGTTCTATGAAGTCTTACTCGTTTTTCTGATCTTCATCATAAGGATGTCTGCTCAAAAAGTCTGCGCCAACGTTCAAAGGGCCGGGAATGTATTCTATTACATATGAGTATGGTTGCGAGAAGAGAGACCATCTCAATAATCTAGAATTTTCATGCTTGGCCTATGATAAGAACACGAGGGGAGAATGATCCGTTTGGACCACAAATGTCCGGCCATATAAATAAATCTGGAATTTCTTTATAGCCCATATTAAAGCGAGACTTTCTTTTTCACTGGTTGAGTAATTTTTTCCGCCTTGTTCAACTTGCGGCTAGCATACGCGACTGGGTTCAATTCCCCATCTTGTGAGGAGGAACTTTGTAATAATGTAGCGCCCAGGCCTAAATTGCTTGCGTCACTTCTCACAATAAATTCTTCAGTCAAGTCAGGCAATTGCAACACTGGCCTGCTTGTAAGCTTCTCTTTTAACTCCTGGTAAGCCAATTCACACTGTGCTGTCCAAATTATAGTATCAGGTTGACCTTTGCGGGTTAAATCCGTGAAAGGAGCACATATAGAATTAAAATATTTGATATACTTTTGGTAAAAACCACACAGAGACACGAAAGATCGCACATCTTTTTTTGTTTGTGGTCTAGGTGCTCTTTTTAGTTTTTCCAGATTCTTGGGATCAGGGGTCATGCTGCCCTGATGTACTGTATGTCCCAAGAATTCTAATTCTGTACAACCAATACAGCATTTTGTTGGCCTAGCGGTTAAGTTAGCCTCTCTGAGTCTATCAAACAGCATATTCAAAGAGGTAACGTGTTCCTCAAATGTTTCCGTAGCAATGAGGATATCATCCATAAAATTCGAAATACATGGATTTTTCAGGGCATCCAGCAATTTTCGCATCATCCTAGAAAACACACTCGGGGCATTTTTCAAACCAAATGGTAACATGTTGAACTCATAATGACCTTCCGAGGTGCTAAAGGCCAAATAAGGTCGAACCTCAGGCTTTACTGGAATCTGGTAATAGCCTTTGCTAAGATCCACCTTAGAAAAATATTTTGCCTTGTTCAGCCTGGCAAAAAGTTGAGTAGTATCAGGTAATGGATCCACCTGACCTTCTGTGACAGCATTCAGTTTCCTGTAATCTATGCACAGTCTACGTTCTCCTGATGGTTTCCGCAACAGAACCACACAGGAACTGTAAGGAGACTCACTGTGAGAAATAATCCCTTCTTTTAACAGATAATTGTGGTGAAGTGGGATGTTATAAATATTTATAGGGGACTTAGTGTACTGACTGAGATCAGCTGTGAAGGTATCTATATCTATTAAGAGTAGTGTATTATAGATAACCTTACTTGCTACCACATATCTATATATCTCAGAATTATTCTGGAATAGTGTGATGACTACGTTATGTGTCTAGGGTATGTGTATGATGAAGTGTAAGTCACAACAACAGACAGATAAACAATTTAATTTAATCCACTACTCTTGACAACACTGTGACACTCACATACATATAACACTCTATGAGAATATCTTAAGGAGTCACTGATAACTTTTCAGATAACAATATGTATTCATGGTTATCATAAAGGTATATGTGTCCTGATTCAAATACAAAGGAACCAGGAATCACAATCAATTTTAATTACAAGTATATGTACAGACTTTATCAATATGAATATTGTAGTGACATATATTATTAAAATATCCTATGTGTGTCAGTTGTGTAGTGGTAATATGAGGTAATACTGGTTTTGTTTTGTTCAAGCTCTGTTGGTATTTGTCATCATGACTTCAATAGTTTGTCTTTTGGGACTAGTATTGGAGATGTTCTCAGTTCCTGATATTAAGACAATTAAATTCCCCTCTGAATGTTATTTTTATAAAGTCATTTCAAGATGAGGGGACATAATGTTGAGCTCAGCTGCCCAAATCAGCTTATCTTGCGTGATGGCGGCAGGAAAGGACTCCTCTGCTCGAATTCTCCCCTGGGCTCTGGAGACACCTCACTGATAGCTAAAAAGACCAAGGAGTATGCTGTCCGACTCTGGATTCAGCAAAGCTCTGACCAGGTGCTGCTCAGTACCATCAAGACCACGGTCCCACAATTTCATGGAAATAAACACAGATACGTTGATTAGCAATGAATTCTGGCACAATTACTGGCACAAATTCCCATCTGCTTATGTTCCAGGCTTTTATTTAACACAAATATGAGCTGGCTTCAACGCACTGTTGCTTTATCAAGATCATTTGCACTAGTGGTCTCGAACTAACGTTCCTAAGTGAGTATATCAGCGAGTCTAGCCAATGAGGCCACGTTTCGACAAGTGTTTGAAAAAATGTTACCTTTTCACGTCTCCCCTAACAACGAAAGATAGTATTTATAGCCCGACCAATCGTGGTTAGTCTTTCATTTGTTGCGCTCCAATCAATTTGGAGTTTACATGGTAGGCTAATTCTGTAACGTAAGATTTTTTTCAAACACGTTATAAAAAAATTTTATGAGCAGAAATGATTCCATGCTGTCAGGCATCCCCACTATTTTATTTTGGGTATAATTTATTAATTCCTGGACTATTTGCGTAACGTTTTACATATTCTTTGTCAGCAAGCCCCAAGGAACCCAAATATCCAAATTTAAAAGAGCTACGTGGCTGCGTTCAAAATATGTATTTTCTACCTCCTGTTTCGAAGATGTGCTGTCTGGGTACTGTTATGTTTTCAACCGTAAACCCATCTATTGTTATCTTTCCTAATAAGCGTTTTTTGTGATTTTAAAACCTAACTCTGGGAAGGGTAATGTATTTTATCACTGTCCGTCTGAAAAAAAGTTAGTGCATGTAGTCTTACACGCGTGATGGCAGCATTTGTGTATCGCGCGACGCGTGTTGCATGCGTTCCTGATTTTCAGCCCTCCCTCTCTCTTTATCCTTTAGTCCATCTGTTCGTTCGTTTTGGTAACGCAGTATAATTAATGTTAGGATTAATTTAGGTCATTACGCAGTCTGCCTCTCAATGTTTTTCCAAGAAATACAGCACACGTTTCATTGAAGAAAGCGGGTATAATACAGTAAGCTTTTACTATCAACGTGAAAGCGTTACAATTTGCAGACGAAGCAGAAAACAAGGGGGATTTCGAGTACAGTCATTGTGACAGCACTGTTCTTTACCATTCTTCTTCCTTTATTTATTATATGTATTTATTAGGCTTTATATTTACTTGATAATTTATATATGTGGATTAGAATATTCCACGACACCTCCCCTCTTAAAACAGACATTATATGTCAGTCCTTTATTCTATATTCACATAGAGAAATTTATTATTATTTCTGGGGTTTACGGTGATTCTCATCACACGGATGGCGGCTTAAAAAATCCGCTCCCAAATTGGTTTTTCCAGATATATACTCAATGCTAAAATTATATGGAGCCAGAAGTAAAGACCATCGGAGTAACCTAGAGTTCTCATGCTTAGCCTGTGCTAGAAACGATAACGGTTTGTGGTCTGTTTGCAACTTAAATGCCTTCCCATATAGATAAATATTGAATTTCTTTATCGCCCATATTACTGCAAGACATTCTTTTTCGCTAGTTGAGTAGTTGATTTCAGCTTTATTCAACTTTCTGCTAGCATATGCCACTGGGCTTAATTCTCCATCCAATGCATCTGATTTCTGTAGTAGAGTTGCACCTAACCCAATATTACTTGCATCCGTCCTTACTATGAATTCTTGACTTAAGTCAGGTAATTTCAAAATGGGTTTACTTGTGAGCTTTTCCTTCAATTCTTGGTAAGTCATTTCACATTGTGGTGTCCATGTAATGCGATCTGGATGTCCTTTACGTGTCAATTCAGTTAACGGTGCACATATGGAATTAAAGTTTTTGATATACTTCTGGTAGAAACCACATAATGAGACAAAGGATCTCACGTCCTTCTTGGTTTGTGGTCTCGGGGCTTTCTGTAGTTTCTCTAAATTCTTTGGGTCAGGGGTCATGTTTCCCTGATAAACTGTGTGTCCCAAAAATTCCAATTCTTTACATCCAACGCAACATTTGGTTGGTCGGGCTGTTAAATTTGCCTCCCTAAGTCGATCAAACAGCATGTTCAGAGAGTCAATGTGTTCCTCAAATGTTTCTGTTGCTATAAGGATATCATCCATAAAATTTGTTATACAGGGATTATTCAGAGGATCCAATAATTTTCTCATCATTCTAGAGAAGACACTAGGCGCATTCTTCAATCCAAATGGCAATCTATTAAACTCATAGTGTCCTTCTGAGGTACTAAAAGCTAGGTATGGTCTAACCTCAGGCTTTACTGGAATCTGATAGTATCCTTTACTCAGATCCACTTTTGAGAAATATTTAGCTTTATTTAGCCTGGCAAACAGCTGATTTGTATCCGGCAATGGATCCACCTGTCCTTCTGTAATAGCATTCAGTCTCCTGTAATCTATACAGAGTCTATGTTCTCCAGAGGGCTTCCTTAAGAGTACAACACCGGAACTATACGAAGATTCACTGTGCGAAATAATTCCTTCCTTCAACAGATAGTCTATCTCTTCCTTCAAAGCTTTCTCCTTAGCAAACGGAATCGAATATGGTTTCATACAGACAGGTGTGGAGTCTATTAGTTTCATATCATATTCCAATAGGTTTGTATGCCCTGGTCGGTCTGTTAACACCTCTGCATGATTATTTAGAACCTGTTGCACTCTCTCTTTCTGAGTTTTCGTTAAATGTGTACTGATTTTCACCTGTGCGGCTGTCTCACAGGGGTGTAATGGATATTCAAATGATGAAAGTGGTTCCTTTTTCATCTCCATGGCGATGGACAAGGTCAACAAGTGTGTCTCTTCCTGATGTTCTCTTTCCAAATATTTCTTCAGGAGATTCACATGATAGATTTTTTCTTTCCCCTTCTTATCTATCTTATAATTTGTTCTAGACACCTTCTCTAGAACTGTATATGGACCCTGCCATCCAATTTGTAACTTATTCTGACTCCCGGGCAAAAGAAGCAGTACTTTCTCTCCCACAGCCAAATTTCTGTCTTTCGCCTTCCTGTTATAATAGGCAGCATGTTTCTTCCTGGCTTGTTTCAAATTTTCATTGGCAAGTTTCCAGCCAGTTTTTAACCGAGTGGTCAGCTCATTCACATATTGGTATGAAGATGTAATGTTTTCCTCTGCCTTTTCATCAGTCCACGTTCTTAACATAGCTACATATGGACCTTTAATTGTGTGGACCTATTTGTCCATGCACCGGTATGGTCTCTTCCACTCGAAGCTTTATAGTGATGATTTTTCCTCCCAGAATTATCATTCACAAAACGACCGCTACCAATTTTTCTTTTGGGGCTTTCTCCCCACTTAAAATTCTTGATGAGAGATTTCCTCTCTACATCTTCTTCCTCCAGTTGGTTTAAGTCCGATTGAGGGATTGTCGGCTTATCCTGGGGTAAGACATCTTTTTGCACTCTCCGCATAGTGGCCATTGTAAAACAGTTAAGTGAAGCTTGTCCGTGAAAAGGGGCTTCCCATTCCATTTGGTCCACTTTATCAAATCTATTTTTCTTTTTATTATCAGGCCTGATTTTGCCCCATGGCGTGTCCAGGTCCTGATCCATGTTCCCACTTGTGGGTGTTCCCTCATGTGCTATGCTACACCTTTCTACAAAATTCTCAATGTCCCATCTTGCTTTGGGCCAATAATAATTGTGAGCCACCTTTTGAATGATGGTACCTATCTTCTCATGGTCCCCATCTGGTTTCACATGTAGACTCCTTATTAAGTCTGCCCTATATCTTTTTGGAAGTACCAGCTGTCCGTGACCTTTGGATCTAGCTCCAGTCTTCCTATACATCAACTTGTTTTTCATGTAAAAATCTCCCTTGCCTGGAGTTGTATGACAAGTTGACAATTTTCTGAAACAAGGCTTGAGTGTTTTATCCCCAGCCTGTGCCTTCCTCATCTCTTCTGGAGTGGTATCTAACATAATATCCTCCTCCTGTCTTGAGGTCGACCTGACCTGAAGGGTTGCCATATACACAGGTTTCCTTCTGCAACGGTCAGTGTCATGATTGTCCATCTGACAATTCTTACACCACCTTTTTCCTTGGTTGAAAGATTTTCTTTCATCATATTTCCTTTCATCGAATTGTGGGAATTTATTTTTATTGTCATACCGTGGCCTATCAAATTGGTGCTTACCTTTATTTTGATCCTTAGGATCAAATTTATTAAAGTTCTGTGGTGCCCTAAAGTTATCCACTTGTTTCTTTTTATTACCTGTTACCTCTGCTTGAGCTGCTTGATACCTTTCAGCAACATTTAGCAACTCATCCAGCCTCTCTGCACCTTGTTCCATGAGAAACTTTCTCAGGTCTGGAGCCATGGACTCTCTTAATTGCTCTATAAGGACCATTTCCTTAAGATCTTGGGTTTTCCCCAGAGAAGTCCATTTCTCCAAGTATGTCTCTATTCGTGCAGAGAACTGGTGATAGGTTTCACCTGACAGTAGTTTAGCATTCCTAAATTTTTTCCTATAGAATTCTGCATTCTTTTCATACCTTAACAAAAGAGCCTGCTTTAGCATGTCATAATTTTCCTGATCACCTCTGCTCATTTTTGCAAAAACTTCATAAGCTGCCCCACGAAGTCCCTGAGATAACTTTAAGCTCCACCTTTCTCTCTCTAACCCATACGTGGTAGCTAATAGCTCATACCTATTTAGGTAGCTCTCTATATCATCGTCTTTCTCAACAAAATGATCTAAATGAAAATTCATAGCTGAGGTTGAGGCTCCTTGAGTAACCGTAGCATCAGAGGCAAAGGGACTGGCACCATTTTCAGGAGCATGGCCTTGAAACTCAAACTCCCTTAGTCGTAACTCATGTTCCCTTTGTAATCTTTTATCTTCTGCTTCCCTTTCTGCAGCTAATTTCCTCTCTTCCCTTTCTGCAGCTAATTTCTTCTCTTCCCTTTCTGCAGCTAATTTCTTCTCTTCCCTTTCTGCAGCTAATTTCTTCTCTTCCCTTTCTGCAGCTAATTTCTTCTCTTCCCTTTCTGCAGCCTGTCTTCTTTCCTCGGCTTCCAATGCTTTAGCCTCTTTGTCAGCCTCAATCTGCAACCTCTTAGTCTCAGCCTCAGCTTGCAACCTCTTAGTCTCAGCCTCAGCTTCAAACTGTAACTTCTTAATTTCCCTTTCAGCCTCTAACCTTCTTTCGGCTTCTTTTTCTAATCTTCTTTCTTCGCGTTCAATAAATTTGTCACATTCCGTCGTGACATAGGCAACCATAACTTGCCCATCTAATCCTAACTCTTTTGCAGTCTGAACAGCAGCAGATCGAAACTTGGCCAGGTCCGCCATTGTCTATCAGGTAAATTTCTACAATGTCTAACCAACAATTTAATCTCTAAATATATCTAATGGACAACACAGGCACCGTGAGCTCAACCTTATTTAATTCCACCCAAGGATACCTTTTAATTCTTATATTCCCTGAAGTGAATTACCCCCAATATTTTTAATAGGGAAAGATTCAAAATCCCAAGAGCGAGCCCCCAATATATGTGGTGAAGTGGGATGTTATAAATATTTATAGGGGACTTAGTGTACTGACTGAGATCAGCTGTGAAGGTATCTATATCTATTAAGAGTAGTGTATTATAGATAACCTTACTTGCTACCACATATCTATATATCTCAGTCAGAATTATTCTGGAATAGTGTGATGACTACGTTATGTGTCTAGGGTATGTGTATGATGAAGTGTAAGTCACAACAACAGACAGATAAACAATTTAATTTAATCCACTACTCTTGACAACACTGTGACACTCACATACATATAACACTCTATGAGAATATCTTAAGGAGTCACTGATAACTTTTCAAATAACAATATGTATTCATGGTTATCATAAAGGTATATGTGTCCTGATTCAAATACAAAGGAACCAGGAATCACAATCAATTTTAATTACAAGTATATGTACAGACTTTATCAATATGAATATTGTAGTGACATATATTATTAAAAAATATCCTATGTGTGTCAGTTGTGTAGTGGTAATATGAGGTAATACTGGTTTTGTTTTGTTCAAGCTCTGTTGGTATTTGTCATCATGACTTCAATAGTTTGTCTTTTGGGACTAGTATTGGAGATGTTCTCAGTTCCTGATATTAAGACAATTAAATTCCCCTCTGAATGTTATTTTTATAAAGTCATTTCAAGATGAGGGGACATAATGTTGAGCTCAGCTGGCCAAATCAGCTTATCTTGCGTGATGGCGGCAGGAAAGGACTCCTCTGCTCGAATTCTCCCCTGGGCTCTGGAGACACCTCACTGATAGCTAAAAAGACCAAGGAGTATGCTGTCCGACTCTGGATTCAGCAAAGCTCTGACCAGGTGCTGCTCAGTACCATCAAGACCACGGTCCCACAATTTCATGGAAATAAACACAGATACGTTGATTAGCAATGAATTCTGGCACAATTACTGGCACAAATTCCCATCTGCTTATGTTCCAGGCTTTTATTTAACACAAATATGAGCTGGCTTCAACGCACTGTTGCTTTATCAAGATCATTTGCACTAGTGGTCTCGAACTAACGTTCCTAAGTGAGTATATCAGCGAGTCTAGCCAATGAGGCCACGTTTCGACAAGTGTTTGAAAAAATGTTACCTTTTCACGTCTCCCCTAACAACGAAAGATAGTATTTATAGCCCGACCAATCGTGGTTAGTCTTTCATTTGTTGCGCTCCAATCAATTTGGAGTTTACATGGTAGGCTAATTCTGTAACGTAAGATTTTTTTTCAAACACGTTATAAAAAAATTTTATGAGCAGAAATGATTCCATGCTGTCAGGCATCCCCACTATTTTATTTTGGGTATAATTTATTAATTCCTGGACTATTTGCGTAACGTTTTACATATTCTTTGTCAGCAAGCCCCAAGGAACCCAAATATCCAAATTTAAAAGAGCTACGTGGCTGCGTTCAAAATATGTATTTTCTACCTCCTGTTTCGAAGATGTGCTGTCTGGGTACTGTTATGTTTTCAACCGTAAACCCATCTATTGTTATCTTTCCTAATAAGCGTTTTTTGTGATTTTAAAACCTAACTCTGGGAAGGGTAATGTATTTTTATCACTGTCCGTCTGAAAAAAAGTTAGTGCATGTAGTCTTACACGCGTGATGGCAGCATTTGTGTATCGCGCGACGCGTGTTGCATGCGTTCCTGATTTTCAGCCCTCCCTCTCTCTTTATCCTTTAGTCCATCTGTTCGTTCGTTTTGGTAACGCAGTATAATTAATGTTAGGATTAATTTAGGTCATTACGCAGTCTGCCTCTCAATGTTTTTCCAAGAAATACAGCACACGTTTCATTGAAGAAAGCGGGTATAATACAGTAAGCTTTTACTATCAACGTGAAAGCGTTACAATTTGCAGACGAAGCAGAAAACAAGGGGGATTTCGAGTACAGTCATTGTGACAGCACTGTTCTTTACCATTCTTCTTCCTTTATTTATTATATGTATTTATTAGGCTTTATATTTACTTGATAATTTATATATGTGGATTAGAATATTCCACGACAATAATCAATCTCCTCTTTCAAAGCTTTTTCCTTAGCGAACGGAATAGAATAAGGCCTCATACAGATGGGAGCTGGGTCTAGTAGTTTCATATCATATGACAACAAATTTGTGTGTCCCGGTTTATCAGTTAACACATCTGTATGTTTCTCAATGACCTGTTGAACCTTCTCCTTCTGTCCTTTTGTCAGGTGATTACTGATTTTCACCTGTGCAAACGTTTCACTGGTTTTCAGTGGATATTCAACCGAGGAGAGAGGTTAATTCTTCATCTCGGTTGCGATAGACAAGGCCATTAAATGTGTTCCCTCCTGGGTTTGTCTGTCCAGATATTTCTTCAAAAGGTTCACATGATAGACTTTCTCCTTTCCCTTTTTGTCTATCTTATAATTTGTTCTGGATACCTTTTCCAGAACTGTATATGGCCCTTGCCATCCGATCTGAAGTTTATTGTTGCTGCCTGGCAATAGAAGAAGTACCTTCTCCCCTACAGCAAGTTCTCTATCCTTCGCTTTTTTATTATAATAAGCAGCATGCTTTTTCCTGGCTTGTCTCAAATTTTCATTTGCCAGTTTCCAACTGGTTTTTAAACGAGTGGTCAGTTCGTTCACATATTGGTATGATGAGGTAACAGTCTCCTCTGCCTTCTCATCTGTCCAGGTCCTTAGCAAAGCTACATATGGACTTTTAATTTTTCTGACATAGTATTCATGGCACCTGTCAGGTCCTTTACATTGGAAGCTTTGTTTTGCAGACATTTCTTTCTTGTGTCACCACACAAGAATCTACCACTACCAATTTGTTTCCTGGGGTTGTCTCCCCTCAGGTTCACATTCAAATTGAGAGAACTTCGCTCTCTTTTTTCTTCCTCCCGTTTACATAAGTCCGACCGAGGGATCGTCGGATTATTCTGGGGTATAACAGTTCTTTGTACTCGCTGCATAGTAGCCATTGTAAAACATTTGAGCGAAGACTGTCTGTGAAACGGGGGTTCCCATTCCCCTTCATCCACTTTATTATAATTATTTTTCTTTCCAGGCCTAAGTTTGCCCCGTGGCGTGTCTAGGTCCTGGTTCCTTTTCCCACGTGTGGGTGTTCCCTCTTTATTTTCTGGTCCCGGTTTGCCATAATGCTTCTCTTGCATTTGGTTCTTATTTTTCCACCCTGTGGAATTTTTCTCGCTGCACTGTTCGCAGTCCTCGACAAATTTTCTTATGTCATCAATTTCTCCGGGCCAGAAATATCCAACAGATGTTCTTTGGCATGTGGTACCCATCTTCTGGTGTTCACCATTTAGAACATGTGTTTGTCTCATAATTTGTGCCCTATATTTCGATGGCACTACTACCTGTCCACACCCGGATAATCCTGCTTTATCCGCCCTGCAAAGCAGTCCATCATCCAAATAGAAGTCTCCTTTCCTAGGGGGGTATGGAGTTTTTGGAGTTTTTCAAAACACGGCTTCAGTGACCTATCTTCAGCCTGTGCCTTTCTCCACTGTTTACGAGACATTGTTTTTGGTGGTTCCTCCTCTTTTTTAGGAGTCGACCTGACCTGGAGCGTGGCCATTACTACAGGTCTCCTTCCACAATTTTCAGTGTTATGGTTGTCCATCCGACAATTTTTACAATACCTCTTTCCTTGGTTAAAAGGTTTTCTTTCATCATTTCTTCTATCATGGAATTGTGAAGGTCTATTCTTAAATTCATTTCGAGGCCTATCAAAATTCTGCCTATTTCTATTATCGAAGTTATTATGGGTTTGAGGGGCCTTACTCTGATCTATTTGTTTCTTCTTCGTGCCAGCTACCTCTGCCTGGGCTACCTGATACCTTTCAGCGACATTTATTATCTAACCCAGCCTCTCTGCACCCTGTTCCATGAGAAACTTTCTCATGTCTGGAGCCATGGACTCTCTCATCTGTTCAATGAGTATCATCTCTTTGAGATCTTGGGTTTTCCCCAAAGTAGCCCATTTCTCCATATACGTTTCCAACCGGGCGGAGAACTGGTGATAGGTCTCACCCGACAGTAGCCTGGCATTCCTAAATTTCGTTCTATAAAACTCTCCGTTCTTTTCGTATCTTAACAGAAGAGCTTGCTTTACATGTCATAGTTGTCTTGGTCATCCCTGCTCATTTTGGAAAACACTTCATAAGCTGTTCCCCGAAGTCCCTGAGACAACTTTACCCCCCCCCCCCCATCTTTCTCTTTCTAACCCATAAGTAGTAGCTAAAAGTTCAAACCTGCTTAAATATCCTTCTATGTCATCGTCTTTCTCAACAAAATGGTCTACATGAAAACCCATAGCTGAGGTTGAGGCTCCCTGACTAGTAGTGGCATCTGAGGCAAAGGGACTAGCACCATTTTCAGGAGCATGGCCTTGAATTTCCAACTCCCTTAGTCGTAACTCGTGCTCCCTCTGCAATCTTCTATCTTCTGCTTCCCTTTCGGCAGTCAATCTCTTTTCTTCTCTTTCTGCAGCCTGTTTCTTTTCTTCTGCCTCCATATGTAACTTCTTAGTCTCAGCCTACAATGCCCTAGCCTCATTGTCAGCCTCAATCTGCAGCCTCTTAATTTCTTTTTCAGCCTCTAACTTTCTGCTTCTAACTTCCTGTCTTCCCTATCTCGTTCAATAAATTTGTCACATTCTACCGTCACATATTGAACCAACTCTGGTCCATCCATGCCCATCTCTTTAGCAGTCTGTACAGCCGCAGAGCGAAACTTGGCCAGATCTGCCATTCTAATAAGTACAAAATGTTCTAACAAAATCTCTAACTAATTATAAATTTACTTAATTAAATCTGGGCTCTGACACTTTCTTTACTTCCCAAATCTTGGGAAATACTATATGGGGATTCCCTGGGAAAATTAGACTGTTGTTAAAGCTAAACCCCAGACCCCAATGTATGTAGTACTAAGAGAAATTCAGATGCCCGGACAAGCCTACCAATTTATGTAGCAAAGTTGATTTTGCTGGGGAGGTTATGATGGTATCCTAAAAGAATGAAAAGGTGTCTGCTATAACCGTGTGAGGTCAGGCACATGTAGGTCTCTGACTCTATAGATGATGATGATGAATTATGTGCAGAGAACCTAACGCTACCTCCCTAGGTCTCACACGGTCAATCTTCTGGCTCTAGTGTATGGTGTACCTAGTGTCTAGGGGAGATATGAATGATGGTACACAACAATCAAACACTTTATGTTTCTATTAAAGAAGTTAATAACTAGCAGTTAAGTTTTTCTTTGAACAAATATTTACAATTTATTTTGCCTGTCCATTCATAGCTTGTGGACAGGTCTTTGAAAATAAGGACAAGATAGTTTACAGAATAGAACAATTAAAAATGTTGGGACAATCTGCCCAATAACTAAAAGTTATTATGTAGATATAAATGTCCTTCCTGTATGAAATATTAAATTAGTTCACTTTAGTTATCTAATTTATAAATGTCCTTCCTGGATGAAATATTACAGAGTTTACTTTAGTTATCTACCGGGAGAGTCACTGTGTATGAGGGCTGTAGTTCATCCTACCCCCATAAAATTCCTGTGTAATATTTTGAAACACAAGAAACTGTCAGAGATGCCCCAGATGTTTTACTCTTCACCTGGGAGTCCTTGGTGTAAGATAATTCAATGGGTAGTTGCAGAAATTTCAAGTTCAACACTCGCCAAAGCTCCTACTGGATATTCAACAGCATATAAGTCTGGTTGGAGACTGGTTGGCGTTTATAAGCACTCAGCAGGTTTCCTGTCACCAGCCGGCAACAGGAACATAGACCCTCTGCAACAAAAGGACACCCTGGCCTTTTATCTCTGATAATTTATTCTAACACTTAATTCCCTACGTGGGTATGGGGTCAGCCTCGCGTGCCTTACAAATGCACTCGCCCCGAATTGTACAGGACTCCCACCTGGTTGTGACCACACCTCAAGTCCTTATAGTAGATACGCCACTGTACGTTCACATACTTTTCCTCCATACAATAATGTGGAGTAACCACATTTCCTGTGATATGATCTTCTCTTCTTTTCTTTTCACTTATATTTGCTTCAGGCATGTTAAACAGTGTTCATTGAACACAGAGGCTTGCTAAACTATTTTAATACAATAATATGTCAACATAATCATAACAACATACATCAGTCAGATACCGTGTAATGTGTGGACTCAACAATGTCTGCTTCCGACATGTCCTTCACTTTTTCCCCAATAGCAGTATCTAACTTTGTAGTTGGACCAAACTTAGTAAATTTCATAAAATATCCTTACCACAATAAAGAAATATTTAAACAAATGACGCTGATTTGGTGAAGAAATGACCTCAGCTTTCTCCGAACTGCACAGACTGTGAAATTATTCTTTATTTAAGTTTAAAATTAACACAGCTGTTTTTCAGCGTATCCGTATACAAATTTTAGTTCAACTGGCAATGAATAATCAAAACTTTTGCTAATATCTACTAGCACTAGCCAATCGTAACGTTCTACTACTTGAATTCAAAAGCAGTTTGAATGAAAAACCAAAATAATTTCAAATAACTGGTGGTCGATTGGCTAGTCTGCTCTAGTCATGCCCAATACAAAAAGATATTACGTTTAGGATTACATTTCTCCTACCGTTCCCCTTTCCCATTCATACTCTGTTCACCCCAAGCGAATTTGAATGTACCTCCCTGCCTCTTTTCCCAGCTCGCGTCCCCCTAACGTTACCAAAAAAAAACATGAGCAGGAACGCCAGTGTGTCTGGTCGTGTGTTCTTAGATATTAGTATTTCTTCAATAATTTCTCTAATACTGGGACTATCATATATTTTAAAGTACATTCTTACTCAGCTAACTTTACGTCATGCTACCATATAATTCTTATGGGGAACTTCATAATGGTTTAAAATTTCCAATTTATGTCATCGTCCATCGTCAAATAAAATTTTACACAAGTCCGCCATCTTTCCTCTCTTGCGAGCATGTATTTTTCAAATAACTAACTTGTTTTAGTTACGTCAGAAATGCTACCACTAGGAGGCAATAAAATTGTCTGCGTAGTTATGCCTTGGCTGGCTTTTCCGCAGTGTGAATATATGCGTTGCAGAATGTGTCAGCGAAGCGGGTGTAGACGGGGGGGGGGTTAATAATTTTGCGTTACTAGTCAGCATTGTATCGTGTAATACTACCAAAAATGTAAGGATTACTACTGATTTTGCTGCAAAGTTGACAGAAAGTGTTACTTCAGATAGCTATATTGCGGTATGCTTCCGCCAATAGTTAATTGTAAGGCTAGACTACAAAGTGTATACAGCAGATTGGGCAAAAGTTAAATATTAGTAGTGTTTGTCGAAAACGAAACTAAAGCGTGTCAGACTTTTTCCGTGAAATCGTTCTATAGGCTTAGCACTGTGCAAAAAGCAGCGCTGCTGGCTTCGAAGATGCCAACCGTCAGACATGCGGGCTAATGTATTTATTATCGTTTTATGCCTAAATCGTACTGAATTGAGCGTTTATTCTCGCATATTTTGCTACAGAATGCTTAAAAACAAGCATACAATCAGCAAATGCAAATTTACCTAAAAAGGAGCCTAAGAAAAATCAAATTTGGATGACAGATGACATCTTGAATAAAATGGCAGAAAGAAAGAAAGCAAAAAACACTCCAGAATATAAAACAATAGACAATGACATACGTACTATGTGTAGACAAGCAAAAGAACGGTGGATAGAAACAAAATGCAAGGAAATAGAAGACTTAGAAGCAAAGCACACGACAAGAGATATGCACGAAGAAATAAAGAAATTATCAAATAGGTCGCGGTTTGCCCAAGGAGGAGGCTGTATCAAAAACAAAAATGGTGTAATCTTAATTGATGAGAAAGAAATATCAAACAGATGGGCAGAGTACGTAAAAGAACTATTCGAGGACAACAGAGGTAAAAAACCATCACCAGATTCTAATGAAGGCCCTAACATTCTCAGATCAGAAGTAGAGAATGCAATACATATGATACAAAAAGGAAAATCAGCAGGCATGGACAACATAAAAATTGAAATGATAGAAACCCTGGAGAGCTTTGGTATAGATACAATCACAGATCTATGCAACTATATATGCAATACAGGATATATACCACACGACATGAAGACATCAGTCTTTATAACATTGCCCAAAAAACCTAACGCAACAGAATGTTCAGACTTCAGAACAATCAGCCTGATGAGTCATGCAATTAAGATACTGTTCAAAATCTTACAGGAAAGAATAAAAAGTAAGGTAGACAGCGAAATCGAAGAAGAACAGTTTGGTTTTAGACGGAACAGTGGAACAAGAGAGGCAATATTTTGCCTAAGAACATTAGCAGAAAAATATACAGAGGTCCAAAAAAGTATGTACATGTGCTTCATTGACTATAAGAAGGCTTTTGACAGAGTCCATCATGAGAAAATAATTGAATGCCTCGAAGACACAAGTATTGATGGAAAATATATAAGAATGCTCAGTAACTGTTATTGCGAGCAAACAGCTACAGTAAGATCTAGAAGGAATTATTCACCATACATAGACATAAAAAGAGGTTTGTGTCAGACAAGGTTGTGTGCTGTACCCCTGCCTATTTAATCTATACACCGAAAAAATTTTTCAAACAGATACAGGAAATACCAGGACTGAACATCAGTGAAAGGTCAATAAACAACCTTAGATATGCAGAAAGTTAGCTGAAAGTGAACAGGAGTTACAAGAACTAGTGAAGCAAGTGAACAGTATAAGTCATGAATATGGATTGGACATTAATAGTGAGAAAACAAAAACTATGATAATTAGCAAAACAGACGATAAGCCCACTTTAAAGATAAGCATAAATGGGAAAATCCTGGAACAAGTCAAGAGCTACGTATATCTTGGTCATATAATAACAGAAGATGGCAGATGTGAAACAGAAATCAAGAAGAGAATAGGAATGGCCAAAGCTACATTCAACAACATGAAAAATATACTGACATCTAAACAGTTAACTCACAAATTAAAACTGAGAATCATAAAGTGTTATATATATTCTGCATTACTGTATGGTGCAGAAATATGGACGATGAATAAGCAATTGGCAGAAAGAATTGAGGCTCTTGAAATGTGGATATATAGAAGAATGGGGCGCATCTCATGGAAAGAGAAGAGAAATAAGGAGGTGAGGGAGATCAAAGTTCGGCAGCTAAAATACTTTGGCCACATAAAAAGGCATAGCACCTTGCAGAAGACCATAATAGAAGGGAGAGTTGAAGGCAAACGTGCAAGGGAAAGACAGCGCTATGTGGGAAGATAACATCAAGAGATGGACTGGAAAGTCTATCAGAGTGCACCACCAAGACAAGAGACATAAGACGTTGGAGATCCATTACAGCCAATCTTCGTTGTGGAATGTCAGCTGATCATTATGTTTATAACAAATGTTTTTATCATAATTTTCCTGTGCACTCTTAACGGATCATAGCGCCACTACAGCAGGTTGTCCCCTTCCAAGAAGCCTGCAACAAGCAGTCAAATTCTCTTGTAATGGCGGTTTCTGTGGCAATTTGTTGTTTATGATGAGGTTACCAGCCGCATGCTCAACTTCATATTAGTTGTCTTGTACTGAGAGTGAGGTAGGCCCTTTCTTTCTTTGACTCTTCAGAGACCTCCGGAAACTACACGGGGGAAAAATAATGGTGTAGACATATATATCTGTTTTAGGCCATGATTTCTTAACCTGTGGTCTACAAACCTCTTGGGGGTTCCTGAATGTATTCTAGGGTCCGTGTCCATAACCTAACATTTAAAATGACAAGTTTTTAAAAAAAAAATTATGCTTTTATGTAAATTTTTTTTCTAGAAGGTCCATAGCCTTCATTGGACAACCAACGGGGTCTACATCCTTCCTCGAACAATCAAAGGAGTCCATGGAAACAAACTAGGTTAAGAAATCCTGTTTTAGACAATAGGTTTCAGCTGTTATAGCTGCCCTGGCAAAATTTAAAACCTACCCACCACAAAAATATTGATAGAATGTGTGATTTCTATATTCACACATTGGGATTCTCGCCGGTGCTGCGGATTTCTTGCACTGTGCTGAGATCCTCCTTGTGTCATCTAAGGGAGGAGATCGGAGCACTGATGGAGTTGTTCGTGTGCAATAAAGATAAAAAGCAAACAAAACCAAAATGTGATGACTGAGACTATAACCTCAGACCTCAGGGTCTTTTATATTTGGACATGCGCCCTAATATAACCGACTAGGTTGAACGGGACGCGCCTCGCCAAAACGAGGCACAACTTTACAAAAAAAAAAAAAAAAGGACATTGGTGTTGATTGATACATGACGTTTGCATTTTATTGTTTACATTCTTCTTCGTTCTTTTTTGAAGCATCCTGAATGTCTGTGTCAGACAAGAAGAATACGTGCAGAAATACAACATCTTTAAGGACAACCTTTTTTATACTTTGTTTTTTTCCCCCAGAAATATCTCCAGTTGCTATTATATTGCGCCTTTGCAAAAACTAACTTTCGCTATACTTTTTACATTTATTTTTTAAAATGGATTGGATAACTGTAGTCTTATATTAACAAGGTAAACTTAGTTCTATAAAAGATAATGCCGAGGGGCGTGGGATGTTAGAGATTTCATTATGCTAGGTCCATCTTTATGAGGTGGGGTGACCATTTCCTTTCCTCGCTTCCTGTGTCTTCCCTAAATCAAGAACAGGTTCAGGCATCAATTTACACCTGGTTAGACTAGAGCGTAACGCTACCAGGTTTCGATCCCTGAATCAGTCACTTCCCTCCGCGCAAGGCAAGCGCTCTAACCACTTAGCCAGTGGGACACAGTATTCAGAATGTTGAGTCCAAAGTTAGTATTTTATTATATCACAAATTGCCCTGCTAATGCAAACATTCTGACACTATCCACCTTGTCGCTCGTTATTTCTCCTGCTATGCAGTAGTGGTCTACTGATGGCTAACGTCGAATAAAAGGATTAGGGTTTTCAAAGGTAACAACGTTTGCTCAAGATTACTCTTGGCACAAATATAAATAGAAGGATGATGCTTCTATTTCAGGGAGTCTCACGGGGATTTGTAGAATGGCAAGTATAACAACTGAGTCATCTAAGTTGTCTTAAACTTTGCATTCTCCGCCCACTTCTATGAGAAAATATGTTTGACTCATATTTTATGAGCCCCCAGCTGAAGGTGATTCAGCAAAGTATTAATTTAATAGCTCTATATATGTGTATGTATTTAACAAAAGAAGTCATACTGGTTGTGGTGAAGTGGGATGTTATAAATATTTATAGGGGACTTAGTGTACTGACTGAGATCAGCTGTGAAGGTATCTATATCTATTAAAAGTAGTGTATTATAGATAACCTTACTTGCTACCACATATCTCTATATCTCAGTCAGAATTATTCTGGAATAGTGTGATGCTACGTTATGTGTCTAGGGTATGTGTATGAAGAAGTGTAAGTCACAACAACAGACAGATAAACAATTTAATGTAATCCACTACTCTTGACAACACTGTGACACTCACATACATATAACACTCTATGAGAATATCTTAAAGAAGTCACTCGTAACGGTTCAAATAACAATATGTATTCATTACCAGCATGAATGAATATGTGTCCTGATTCAACTACAAGGGAACCAGGAATCACAATCAATTTAAATTACAAGTTATGTACAGAATGTATTTAATATGAATATTGTAGTGACATATCTTAGTACAAATGTTCTATGTGTGTCAGTTGTGTAGTAGTAAAATGAGGTAATACTGGTTTTGTTTTGTTCAAGCTCTGTTGGTATTTGTCATCATGACTTCAATAGTTTGTCTTTAGGGACCAGTATTGGAGATGTTCACAGTTCCTGATTTTAAGACAAGTAAATTCCCCTCTGAATAGTCTTTTTATAAAGTTATTTCAAGATGAGGGGACATAATGTTGAGCTCAGCTGGCCAACTCTGCTTATCTTGAGTGATGGCGGCAGGAAAGGACTCCTCTGCTCGAATTCTCCTCTGGGCTCAGGAGACACCTCACTGATAGCTAAAAAGACCAAGGAGTATGCTGTCCGACACTGGATTCAGCAAATCTCTGACCAGATGCTGCTCAGTACCATCAAGACCACTGTCCCACAATTCATACGAATAACACAGATACGTTGATTAGCAATGAATTTCTGGCACAAACTGGCACAAACTTCCATCTGCCTATGTTCCAGGCTTTTATTGAGCCAAATATATGCTGGCTTCAACGCACTGATGCTTTATCAAGCTATTTTAAACAAGTGGTTTCGAACTAACGCTCCCAAGTGTGTATATCAGCGAGTCTGACCAATGAGCCCCGTTTCGACAAGTGTTTGAAAAAATGTTACCTTTCCCCGTTTCCCCTAACAACCAAGATAGTATTTATAGCCCGACCAATCGTGGTTAGGCTTTCATTTGTTGCGCTCCAATCAATTTGGAGTTTACATGGTAGGCTATTTATGTAACGTAAGGTTTTTTTCAAACACGTTATAAAAAATTTTATGAGCAGAAATGATTTCATGCTGTCAGGCAGCCTCACTATTTTATTTTGGGTATAATTTATTAATTCCTGGACTATTGGCGTAACGTTTTACATATTATTTGTCAGCAAGCCCTAAGGAACCCAATTTTCCCACTTTAAAAGAGCTACGTGGCTGCGTTCAAAATATGTATTTTCTACTACCTCCTGTTTGGAAGATGTGCTGTCTGGGTACTGTTATGTTTTCAACCGTAAACCCATCTAATGTTATCTTTTCTAATAAGAGTCTGTTATGATTTATAAACCTAACTCTGGGAAAGGGTAGTGTATTTTATCACTGTCCGTCTGAAAAAGTTAGTGCTTGTAGACTTACACGCGTGATGCCAGCATTTGTATATCGCGCGTCGCGTGTTGCATGCGTTCCTGATTTTCAGCCCTCCCCTCTCGCTATCCTTTTGTCCATCTGTTCGTTCGTTTTGGTAACGTAATATAATTAATGTTAGGATTAATTTAGGTCATTACGCAGTCTCTCAATGTTTTTTCCAAGAAATACAGCACACGTTTCATTGAAGAAAGCGGGTATAATACAGTAAGCTTTTACTATCAACGTGAAAGCGTTACAATTTGCAGACGAAGCAGAAAACAAGGGGGATTTCGAGTACATTCCTTGTGACAGCAATGTCATTTTACCATTGCTCTTCTCTTTATTAATTTTATTTGTTAGGCTTCATATTTACCTAATAATTTATATATGTGGATTAGAATATTTCATGACACCTCCCCTCTTAAAACAGACATTATATGTCAGTCCTTTATTCTATATACACATAGAGAAATTTATTATTATTTCTGGGGTTTACGGTGATTCTCATCACACGGATGGCGGCTTAAAAAATCCGCTCCCAGATTGGTTTTTCCAGATATATATTCAATGCTAAAATTATATGGAGCCAGAAGCAAAGACCATCGGAGTAACCTAGAGTTCTCATGCTTAGCCTGTGCTAAAAACGATAAAGGTTTGTGGTCAGTTTGCAACTTAAAGGCCTTCCCATATAGATAAATATTGAATTTCTTTATTGCCCATATTACTGCAAGACATTCTTTTTCGCTAGTTGAGTAGTTGATTTCAGCTTTATTCAACTTTCTGCTAGCATATGCCACTGGGCTTAATTCCCCATCCAATGCATCTGATTTCTGTAGTAGAGTTGCACCTAACCCAATATTACTTGCATCCGTCCTTACTATGAATTCTTGACTTAAGTCAGGTAATTTCAAAATGGGTTTACTTGTGAGCTTTTCCTTCAATTCTTGGTAAGTCATTTCACATTGTGGTGTCCATGTAATGCGATCTGGAAGTCCTTTACGTGTCAATTCCGTTAAAGGTGCACATATGGAATTAAAGTTTTTGATATACTTCTGGTAGAAACCACATAATGAGACAAAGGATCTCACGTCCTTCTTGGTTTGTGGTCTCGGGGCTTTCTGTAGTTTCTCTAAGTTCTTTGGGTCAGGGGTCATGTTTCCCTGATAAACTGTGTGTCCCAAAAATTCCAATTCTTTACATCCAACGCAACATTTGGTTGGACGGGCTGTTAAATTTGCGTCCCTAAGTCGATCAAACAGCATGTTCAGAGAGTCAATGTGTTCCTCAAATGTTTCTGTTGCTATAAGGATATCATCCATAAAATTTGTTATACAGGGATTATTCAGAGGATCCAATAATTTTCTCATCATTCTAGAGAAGACACTAGGCGCATTCTTCAATCCAAATGGCAATCTATTAAACTCATAGTGTCCTTCTGAGGTACTAAAAGCTAGGTATGGTCTAACCTCAGGCTTTACGGGAATCTGATAGTATCCTTTACTCAGATCCACTTTTGAGAAATATTTAGCTTTATTTAGCCTGGCAAACAGCTGATTTGTATCCGGCAATGGATCCACCTGTCCTTCTGTAATAGCATTCAGTCTCCTGTAATCTATACAGAGTCTATGTTCTCCCGAGGGCTTCCTTAAAAGTACAACACCGGAACTATACGAAGACTCACTGTGCGAAATAATTCCTTCCTTCAATAGATAGTCTATCTCTTCCTTCAAAGCTTTTTCCTTAGCAAACGGAATCGAATATGGTTTCATACAGACAGGTGTGGAGTCTATGAGTTTCATATCATATTCCAATAGGTTTGTATGCCCTGGTCGGTCTGTTAACACCTCTGCATGATTATTTAGAACCTGTTGCACTCTCTCTTTCTGAGTTTTCGTTAAATGTGTACTGATTTTCACCTGTGCTGCTGTCTCACAGGGGTGTAATGGATATTCAAATGATGAAAGTGGTTCCTTTTTCATCTCCATGGCGATGGACAAGGTCAACAAGTGTGTCTCTTCCTGATGTTCTCTTTCCAAATATTTCTTCAGGAGATTCACATGATAGATTTTTTCTTTCCCCTTCTTATCTATCTTATAATTTGTTCTAGACACCTTCTCTAGAACTGTATATGGACCCTGCCATCCAATTTGTAACTTATTCTGATCCCCGGGCAAAAGAAGCAGTACCTTCTCTCCCACAGCCAAATTTCTGTCTTTCGCCTTCCTGTTATAATAGGCAGCATGTTTCTTCCTGGCTTGTTTCAAATTTTCATTGGCAAGTTTCCAGCCAGTTTTCAACCGAGTGGTCAGCTCATTCACATATTGGTATGAAGATGTAATGTTTTCCTCTGCCTTTTCATCAGTCCACGTTCTTAACAAAGCTTCAAGTGGACCTTTTATTGGCCTTCCAAACAATAATGTTGCCGGGGCCATACCGGTTGAACTATGGGGTACCTCCCGATAAGCAAAGAGGGCGGCGTGCAGGTACTGGTCCCATGTATCTGGTTTTTCGTGTGCCAACTTTCTCAGGATCGACATCAATGTGCCGTTAAATCTTTCCACTTGGCCGTTCCCTTGGGGATGATACACACTACAATGGAAGTGTTTGGCCTGGAAGATCCTGAAAACTTCTTCAGTTAGTTTCCCCTTGAACTGAGAGCCATTATCAGTCAAGATTTGATTGGGAAAGCCTAACCTTGTGAAAATTGTGAGCAATGCCTCTGCCACATGTTTTGAATCAATCGATGACAGGGCTACTGCCTCTCCCCACATAGAACAAGTGTCCACCAGAGTCAGAATGTAGCTGTTCCTTCTCTTGGTTCGGGTGAGAGGTCCCACAAGATCCACGGCAACTCTCTCAAAGGGTGTTCCCACTATGGGCATTTCCCCCAGAGTTGCTGGTGCAGTCCAATGTTTAGGTGCTACTCGTTGGCACTCTGGACAGGATTTTACATATCGTTTGATATCTTCAGTTATTCCTGGCCAGAAATAGTGACAAGCTATTCGCTGTCCTGTTGCGCTGATTCCCATATGACCACTGAAGGGAATCGCATGCCCTAGTTCCAACACTTTAGTCCTATATGAAGTGGGAAGGACCAGCTGTCCGTGACCATTGGATTCAGATCCAGCCTTCCTATATATCAATTTGTTCTTCATATAAAACTCTCCCTTGCCTGGAGGTGTATGAGATTTGGGCAACTTCTTGAAACATGGCTTGAGTGTTTTGTCCTCAGCCTGTGCCTTCCTCATCTCATCTGGGTGAGTATTTATTGGATTATCCTCCTCCTTTTTAGTCTGTGATCTGGTCTGCACTGTTGCCAATATCACAGGTCTCTTGGGATTCCCCAAGAAGACATATCTACACCCCAATATTAGAGGGTAGATTGGCTCATTTATCACTGCTGCTTTTATGATTCCTTCCACATATCGCGTTTTCACTTTTATTCGGGCGACGGGAAGTGTCATGGTAGCTACATCCTTGGTTGCAGTTTGAATCTCCACTGTTTCTGTGGTGTATTGATCGGCCTGCACCAGGTGAGAACTCACAACGGAATCGTAATCTAAACCGGTATCATATAAACATCTTATAGTGACACCATTACAGATGACATCTTCACACACTGGGGGGTGGTATGGTTCCTGTAATTCTTCAGGTTTGCCCTTCTTTTCCTTTTTCCCCGATGTCATAGCAGCAAAATGAGGAGGTTTCCTTCTACAATGGTCAGTGTCATGATTGTTCATCTTACAATTTTTACACCACCTTTTTCCTTGGTTGAAAGATTTTCTTTCATCATATTTCCTTTCATCGAATTGTGGGAATTTATTTTTATTGTCATACCGTGGCCTATCAAATTGGTGCTTACCTTTATTTTGATCCCTAGGATCAAATTTATTAAAGTTCTGTGGTGCCCTGAAGTTATCCACCTGTTTCTTTTTATTACCTGTTACCTCTGCTTGAGCTGCTTGATACCTTTCAGCAACATTTAGCAACTCACCCAGCCTCTCTGCACCTTGTTCCATGAGAAACTTTCTCAGGTCTGGAGCCATGGACTCTCTTAGTTGCTCTATAAGGACCATTTCCTTAAGATCTTGGGTTTTCCCCAGAGAAGTCCATTTCTCCAAGTATGTCTCTATTCGTGCAGAGAACTGGTGATAGGTTTCACCTGACAGTAGTTTTGCATTCCTAAATTTTTTCCTGTAAAACTCTGCATTCTTTTCATACCTTAACAAAAGAGCCTGCTTTAGCATGTCATAATTTTCCTGATCACCTCTGCTCATTTTTGCAAAAACTTCATAAGCTGCCCCACGAAGTCCCTGAGATAACTTTAAGCTCCACCTTTCTCTCTCTAACCCATACGTGGTGGCTAATAGTTCATACCTATTTATATAGCTCTCAATATCATCGTCTTTCTCAACAAAATGATCTAAATGAAAGTTCATAGCTGAGATTGAGGCTCCCTGAGTAACCGTAGCATCAGAGGCAAAGGGACTGGCACCATTTTCAGGAGCATGGCCTTGAAACTCAAACTCCCTTAGTCGTAACTCATGTTCCCTTTGTAATCTCTTCTCCTCCTTTTCTGCTTCCCTCTCTGCAGCTAATTTCTTCTCTTCCCTTTCTGCAGCCAATTTCTTCTCTTCTGCAGCTAATCTTTTGTCTTCTCTTTCTGCCTCCAATTTCTTAGCCTCAGCCTCAATCTGCAACCTCTTAGTCTCAGCCTCAGCTTCAAACTGTAACTTCTTAATTTCCCTTTCAGCCTCTAACCTTCTTTCGGCTTCAAACCTTCTTTCTTCGCGTTCAATAAATTTGTCACATTCCGTAGTAACATAGGCAACCATAACTTGCCCATCTAATCCTAACTCTTTTGCAGTCTGAACCGCAGCAGATCGAAATTTGGCCAGGTCCGCCATTGTCTATTATGTAAATTTATACAATGTCTAACCAACAATTCAATCTCTAATATCTATATCTATTAAGAGTAGTGTATTATAGATAACCTTACTTGCTACCACATATCTCTATATCTCAGTCAGAATTATTCTGGAATAGTGTGATGCTACGTTATGTGTCTAGGGTATGTGTATGAAGAAGTGTAAGTCACAACAACAGACAGATAAACAATTTAATGTAATCCACTACTCTTGACAACACTGTGACACTCACATACATATAACACTCTATGAGAATATCTTAAAGAAGTCACTCGTAACGGTTCAAATAACAATATGTATTCATTACCAGCATGAATGAATATGTGTCCTGATTCAACTACAAGGGAACCAGGAATCACAATCAATTTAAATTACAAGTTATGTACAGAATGTATTTAATATGAATATTGTAGTGACATATCTTAGTACAAATGTTCTATGTGTGTCAGTTGTGTAGTAGTAAAATGAGGTAATACTGGTTTTGTTTTGTTCAAGCTCTGTTGGTATTTGTCATCATGACTTCAATAGTTTGTCTTTAGGGACCAGTATTGGAGATGTTCACAGTTCCTGATTTTAAGACAAGTAAATTCCCCTCTGAATAGTCTTTTTATAAAGTTATTTCAAGATGAGGGGACATAATGTTGAGCTCAGCTGGCCAACTCTGCTTATCTTGAGTGATGGCGGCAGGAAAGGACTCCTCTGCTCGAATTCTCCTCTGGGCTCAGGAGACACCTCACTGATAGCTAAAAAGACCAAGGAGTATGCTGTCCGACACTGGATTCAGCAAATCTCTGACCAGATGCTGCTCAGTACCATCAAGACCACTGTCCCACAATTCATACGAATAACACAGATACGTTGATTAGCAATGAATTTCTGGCACAAACTGGCACAAACTTCCATCTGCCTATGTTCCAGGCTTTTATTGAGCCAAATATATGCTGGCTTCAACGCACTGATGCTTTATCAAGCTATTTTAAACAAGTGGTTTCGAACTAACGCTCCCAAGTGTGTATATCAGCGAGTCTGACCAATGAGCCCCGTTTCGACAAGTGTTTGAAAAAATGTTACCTTTCCCCGTTTCCCCTAACAACCAAGATAGTATTTATAGCCCGACCAATCGTGGTTAGGCTTTCATTTGTTGCGCTCCAATCAATTTGGAGTTTACATGGTAGGCTATTTATGTAACGTAAGGTTTTTTTCAAACACGTTATAAAAAATTTTATGAGCAGAAATGATTTCATGCTGTCAGGCAGCCTCACTATTTTATTTTGGGTATAATTTATTAATTCCTGGACTATTGGCGTAACGTTTTACATATTATTTGTCAGCAAGCCCTAAGGAACCCAATTTTCCCACTTTAAAAGAGCTACGTGGCTGCGTTCAAAATATGTATTTTCTACTACCTCCTGTTTGGAAGATGTGCTGTCTGGGTACTGTTATGTTTTCAACCGTAAACCCATCTAATGTTATCTTTTCTAATAAGAGTCTGTTATGATTTATAAACCTAACTCTGGGAAAGGGTAGTGTATTTTATCACTGTCCGTCTGAAAAAGTTAGTGCTTGTAGACTTACACGCGTGATGCCAGCATTTGTATATCGCGCGTCGCGTGTTGCATGCGTTCCTGATTTTCAGCCCTCCCCTCTCGCTATCCTTTTGTCCATCTGTTCGTTCGTTTTGGTAACGTAATATAATTAATGTTAGGATTAATTTAGGTCATTACGCAGTCTCTCAATGTTTTTTCCAAGAAATACAGCACACGTTTCATTGAAGAAAGCGGGTATAATACAGTAAGCTTTTACTATCAACGTGAAAGCGTTACAATTTGCAGACGAAGCAGAAAACAAGGGGGATTTCGAGTACATTCCTTGTGACAGCAATGTCATTTTACCATTGCTCTTCTCTTTATTAATTTTATTTGTTAGGCTTCATATTTACCTAATAATTTATATATGTGGATTAGAATATTTCATGACACTGGTACAGACATCAAATATACTCATATTTTTATAATTACATATAAAACAAAGTCAGTATATTGGTGAATTATTTGGGTAACAGGGTTAAAATGAGTATAACTGATTTTGTCAGAAAAAAACCCGTTTAATTTATCTTCATAGGAAGATATGGTGGTTTGGAAAAAAATAAAGTGTCCATAGGCTGAGCTAGTACTGGGTACTTAGTTTGAAATGTAGTCACAATGGTTGCCGTTGACTTCTGGTTTAGTCACTGCTGGTTCCAAGTGTAGTTCTGACTGGTCCTTTTCTTCAACGTCGAGTTGTTTTGGCAGCAGCACGTACGTCGCAAAGCCGGGATAACTGCTCAGGTTGCCTGGTCATGTATCCTGGACCCGTCTGTTGTAGGTGTTGAGCGTCGACTTCTGGCAACTTGTACCAAAAACTGAGAGAAACAAATGTCTTTTTTAAGTCTCATATTTCCTGATGTAAAACTCAGGCGACCTCCGCTTCCCTCCATCAGTTCACCTTCCTCAGAATATTTTGCCCGATGCCCCAATAAGCCGGATGAAAAAGTTTTAGTTGAGCGGAAGACGACAAATGTATCATATATATATATATATATATATATATATATATATATATATATATATATATATATATATATATATATATATATATATATATATATATATATATATATATATATATATATATATATATATATATATATATATATATATATATATATATATATATATATATATATATATATATATATATATATATATATATATATATATATATATATATATATAATAATAATAGCCCCTTCAGTCATAACTGACTATGGGAATGCGCCCCTGAGGTGACTGCCCTCAGCTGCTTATTTTCCTGGTGGTTTTCTCCTCACCTCTTCTTCTTGTGTGAGCCTCTCTTCGCCCAATCTGAGGTGGCGCCGTAAATAGCATCGCCACTTAGTGCGATCTGCAGCTTTATCCTCCCATGTTGCTGGATCCATGTCCAGTGCCCTCATATCTCTCTTGCACACATCTTTGAACCTCAGCTGTGGTCGCCCAACTGTTCTCTTGCCATCTGCTAATTGTCCGTAGAAGATATCTTTTGGGATGCGACCATCATCCATGCGGCGAACATGGCCAAGCCAGCGAAGTCTGCGCTGTCTAAGAAGCGTATACATACTTTGAAGGCCAGCACGTGACAACACCTCGACATTTGTCACTTTATCTTTCCACGAGATGCCGAGGATGCGGCGTAGACACCGCAAATGGAAGGTATTGAGCCTTCTTTCTTGCTTAGCATAGGTCGTCCAGGTCTCGCTGCCATATAGGAGTGTGCTGGTGACGCAGGCATTATATACCGCAGCTTTGGTCTTCATTGTAAGTTTAGAGTTTCCCCAAACACGCGATGTGAGGCGGGCAAAGGTAGCTGCAGCTTTGCCAATGCGGCTGTCGATTTCTGTATCCAGTGAGAGTTTGTCATTGATGGTAAACCCTAGGTATGTGAAGTGGTGCACCACTGCCAATTCATAGTTATCGATAGTGATAACTGGTGCAGCACCTACATCCTGACTCAGCACATTCGTTTTCTTTAGACTTATTGTGAGGCCAAAATCCTTGCATGCTTGATTCCGAAGAGGGTCGGAGCCAGAACACAGCCTTGTTTAACGCCACTTCGTATATCAAAGGGCTGTGACGTGCTTCCAGCATATTGGACTGTTCCCTTCATGCCGTCATGGAATGACTTTATCATTTCCAGCATTTTAGAAGGGCAGCCTATTTTCAGGAGGATGTATATATATAACGATTCTCTCTCTACACTGTCAAATGACTTTTCAATTTCAAAGGAATCCGATGTATAGCGGTGAGTTCCATTCCAGACTTTGTTCAACAATTATTCTCAATGTGGCTGTCTGGTCTGTATAGGATCTGTTTTGTCGAAACCCTGCTTGTTCATCTCTCAGTTACTTGTCTATGGACTCTTTTAATCTCTCAAGGATGATTCTGTTTAATACTTTTCCTGGCACTGATAGTAACATTATTCCTCTATAATTTGTGCACTCTTGTAAATTTCCTTTCTTAGGCAACTTGACCCGATAACCTTCCTTCCATTCTGTTGGTATTTCCTCTCTCCCAGACATTGCCAAGTAGTTTGTATAATATCTCTGTAGAGGTATCAATATCTGTTTTGATGGAATGAAATCTGGACCAGCTGATTTTCCATCTTTCAGAAGCTTTATGGCTGTCTTTATTTCTTCTCTACTTGGTCGTTCACAGCTGATTTGTAGCTCCTCTTCTGCTGGCTGGATGTCTGGGGGATTAGTTGGAGATGGTCTATTGAGAAGTTCCTCAAAATGTTCTGTCCATCTCTTCATTTGTTCTTGTATATTACTAAGCAATGTTTCATTCTTATCTTTTATGAGGCCATTTGCTTGCTTATATTTCCCTGTTAGCTTCTTTGTGCTGTTGTACAGGTCCTTCATATTTCCTTTGGCTGCAGCTTCCTCTGTCTCCCTTGCCAAGTCATCAATATACAAGTGTATTTCGTCTTGTCTCTTTTGATGTTTCTTCTTACTTCTTTGTTTGCTTCTATGTACACTACATGAGCCTTGGCTTTGGAGCTTCTGGCTTTGCTTCTGTTTAAATTTGCTTTCTTGTTTTTCCTCTCTTCTATCTTATTAATGGTTTCTGTTGTTATCCATGCTTTGTGCTGATGTTCTCTTTTTCTCAGTACTTCTTCACATGTCTCGTTCCATATATTTTTTACTGGTTGCCAGTTGTCTTCCGTATCTGTTTCATCTTCCACCTGTTGGAGTACTTGGTATTTGTTGGATACTCTGATTGAAAATTTTCTCTTATTTCCTGATTTCTTAGATATCCCACAATATACTGTTGTCTATAGCTATAAGCTGTTGTAAATTTCTTGAGTTTTAATTTTGTTTTAGCCAACAGAAGATGGTGGTCTGATACAACATCTGCTCCTCTACATACTTTTTCACATCATGCAATGATGACCTAAACTTCTTACTTATGCATATGTGATCAATCTGATTCTCATTTCTGTGATCTGGTGATATCCATGTTGCTTTATGTATTCTTTTATGTGAAAATATGCTTCCTCTTATAGCTAGTTGATTTGAAGCACAGAAGTTGTCTAGCAGTTTCCCATTCTCGTTCATCATAACTAATCCATGCTTTTTCATTATTTCTTCAAAGCCAGTGTTGTCTGTTCCTATTTTCGCGTTTAAGTCCCCCATCAAAATTGTGATGTAATTTTTTTCTTATTGTCCAAGTCATTTTGTAGTCTGGTGTAAAAGTCTTCTTTCTCAGATTTTTCTTTATCGTTTATTGGTGCATAATAATGGATGATGTTTATATTTATTTTCTTTTTGGCTGATTTAAACCTTGCTGTTATAATTCGGGGTCCCATTGCTTCCCATTCTATAAGTGCCTTCTGTGCTTCCTTAGACAGCATTTGAGCCACCGCTTCACTATTGTGGGCTCTTTCCTCCTATGTCCTGAGGACAACACCATTTCTCCTGTGATCAATCTCCTCTTCTCTATGCCTTTCCACCTTGTCTCGCAGAGGCCCAGGATATCAATCCCGTAATTTGTCATTTCTGCTGCTACCCGTGCAGTTTTCCCTTGTTCACACAGAGTGCGAACATTCCAGATGCCAATCTGAGATTTTCCTAGACGAAAAAAGGTTAGTCGGCAACCCAGACTCCTTTCGGGTTTCTCTAGGCTGTTTCATGCGCTTCCTTTCCAGAGGACCTTCTTCTGTCTTAGGCGGCTGAGTTGATTTATATTCTTTTTTTGACTTGTCCAAGTTTATTGAAGTTTTTTTGGGAAAAAGTTTTTTACGGGATGGGTTAACCAGCCCCATGCCCAACCCTCCTTACTCGCTTTTTACGACATGCATAGTAGGGTACAGTGTTACTATTCTTTGCTCCCCTTTCGGGTCCCGGTAACACACGGGTGCAACTGTACATCAATAAGCTATAATACATGTCAAATGGAAATTTAAAAAAATAAAATAAATGTACTTGTTACAACTTACCCCAATATATTGTGTGATTTATAATGATATATTCAAACTTGTTGCACAATATGGCCCAAGTAAGTACTGCAGCTGTTTTAGATGTAGACATCCCTCTGTGAGTTAGGTTCCTAACTGTTGACACGTGATGTAGGTTTCTCGATATTGGGGCGCTAAGTATTAAACTCAAGTTTACTATTTTTTTAATTTTTAGAATGTACTTCTAGTTCTTTCTCTTGTCCTCTATTGGAATCCTTAGTACTACTCCGTATCCTGGCTGTATGTGATCTCCCGATAGAGGTAAGGAAATGCAGTGGAGAAATCTACAAACCGCGTTAGATTTTTAGTTAAATTTCTGCCCACATACAAATATCACCTTGTGAGGTTCTCTTGGGGGAGACCCCATAATAATTTTAATTTAGTTTAATTTATAATCTCAAACCAACCGTTAAGGTAAGATGTCACATTTTCTAGTAAACGTTACCCCCAAACAACTCATTCTAAACATTACTACCTGACCATATAAGGTATTGACCCTTACTTGTTACATTTACCAAAGTCATTATATCACCGACCTGACCTTAATTATTACATCTGATAATATCTTCTCATTTTTGTTTATTACAACAAGCCACCTGCCGGAAATCGTTACGTGGTGTGACTGTCGTTCAGATAGGTAAATCACGATAAACTGAAAGATGGATTTTTTTTCCACGTCTTTTCCACATACATCTCTTAAATGACAATAAGATTTACCACTATTAGACGCCTCACCAGATGAGCGAAAGTAGTTATGCAATCTAGTGTGTGGACTGCCAGCGTAATCCGTCTGGCTTACACAATAAGTCTGGCGACCAACATCGCCAAACTAAAGGTGGCTTTGTTCTCTTCTTGCTAAGCGCAGACGGCCACAAAGAAAGATAGACAGGTCAGATGAGTAGCGGCCCGGTAAAGTACCTGGGGTCAACCCAGCAAAGTGAAGATAATATCGCAAAGCGCGGGCGTAAGCGAAAGATAATGAGCGGGTGAAAAGGGGAAAAGGAATGGCGCAGGGCAGAGAACAAAGATAGTCACAGGAAAATTACCGACTGAAATATGACTCGTCACACACCTCCTTTGAGGTTTACTAATTTATAGGAAAAGAAGTTAACATCATTATTCAGAATCATCGTCTACTTGCGTGAATAAGAATTTGTTGCCCGGGAAAGCGCAAAAGCTTCTCTTGTGAGACCAAATTGTACGAACAGCTTGATGTTAGTGTCACAGAGTGCCCAAAGGTTTCGTCTAGATTATGTTAAAATTCCTTACTTTTCTATTCCTTCACATTTTGTCTGTTTTCTCTACGAAATATTTGCACCTGTGATCGGTTCTTTAGCTGTTATTCAAGTCTTCACTAAAAGTCCTGTCATACGATCTTAATGTTATCTTCTCCTACCATTCACTTAAAGTATTTCTTTTAGGACGTTAATACAATTTATTCACTTGGTCGAAACAACAGTGTTCCCAGCGTATCATATTTCTGTGTTCAGTGGTCAACTGAAGACCTGTCACGATAAATCTGTTTACGTGTCTAAGCAAGAGACGGGAAATAATTAACTTGGCGTGGGAACGAAAATGTTTTAACTTCATGCGAACAAATGCTGAGTTTTAAAATCACTTGCTGATAACCGTTGGAAGAGAACGCACGCTTATAGAATAGAAGTCTCAAACTACCTCATAACTACAGTATATGTGATTGAGAGTAAACGCTACTAAAGTTCTATTTCTTAAGCTGTGGATAAGTCCTGAGCGGTAAGCAAACTCTCAGTATTCGCTTAATTAGCTAACTCTAATATTAAGGGGTTAATTAATTGATGTAAAGTGTGAAATACTAAATATTGTGGTTTTATTTCTTTACATTAGATTGATAGCTATTTTGCATTTTATGTATTATGAATGTTATTGATGTATTATAATGATGTAAGTACTGGCTGATATCTGAAAGTACTACATTCTAATTATATTGGGAATGTGATGAAGAAAGCTGTTGTGAACGCGAGAAGAACCATGTTGTTCAATGGACGAGTGAATGAAATATCATTCCTCCAATGCAGTCACGCATGGACGCACACGGCCAGGCGTCTGCTTGTAACAAAGATTGACCTGACTGACAAGACCTGTGTGAGACTACTGTTAGACAGGAATTTGTAAACAAATGGACAGTCGCCTTTAAGAAAAAGACTGACGTTACGGGTCAGGTAAATATATTATTAGGCACCATTCTGAGACGAAATGTCCAGAGTGGCTATAGTTAATATATCTGTATAAGACAGAAGATTGATTTTCTGTATTATCTTCCTCAGCGCAGTTGCAGAATCTTAGCCAGTTACTGGATTTTGATTGCTGTAAATTGTTGCGAGCCTAGTTGCTCTATGCTACAGAGAGAACTAGTGCTTACGTCTCAAACCTAGCGGTGATCACAAGTCAGCAACCCTGAGCAGTCTACAGCATTTAAGCATACAACACCTCGTCAGCACCTGAACATCATAACTCAACTTTACAATCAGGTTAACGAAAAGCCTAGTCATCTCTTGGACTGTAGCTCAACTGAAGCACATTATCCAGTTGGTAACTCCTACCTACTGAGACGCACAGGAGAAGTCCAAGCAGATAAGTCTACTTAAAACCCAGGCCAAAATCAGAATTCACTTTTCAAAGAAATAGCCATAGGAATAAACTCTCGTCAGTGAGGAAAATAGCCTCTTATTCTTATCTGAACCAAAGACACTGACAGTTCTAAATTTCCTGGTATTTCTTTTTTTTTCAAAGTACATGTCAACATTGATTTTATTTTCCACTGTAATTAAAGTAATTATGTACATTCTGTAACTCACCATCATTCTGAGTTTGACTTAGTAGATTGTATGTTCTGTTCAGAAAAACATACTCAACCCTCATTGTATTACCTGTTACTATTAGTTCATCTTTAAAAAAAGATTTGAGTAAGAAAGAGTTAGTCGTCGCCAGAAAAATACAAGAGTTGGTAGTCTAAAAGGTGAGAGAATCACTGACACCAACCTGTGCCCTTCTGTTAAACTCTTTCCCTCAACACTAGCTCACCTCTGTGAAAACTAGTGTCTAAAGGTCTATGTGCATTCTACACATCTTCCTTCCTTTATTTACATACATCTCTAAAATTAAATTCTCCGACAATTGGAGTGATCGATCATTTATTTATTATGCGACAGTCAGACAACACAGGCTCAGCTTAGTCAGCTGCTTTCTGTGGACAGTTTACATTTGAGGAATAATTCTATATAACCATTATCATCATCATTTTTATTTGCGCCTCTTACGCAGCACGGAACCACTATTTAGTTGGTCCCCTTGCAGAAAGCCTGCACCGAGAATACTCATGCCCCTTCAGTAGTGGTTTATGTGACAAGTGGTTTTACACTATGAGGTTACCAGTCCCCCATGCACAACCACGTATCACATGCTTGAGGTTACCAGTCGCCCATGCACAACCATGTATCACATGCGTGAGGTTACCAGTCCCCCATGCACAACCACGTATCACATGGCTGAGGTTACCAGTCGACCACGCACAACCACGTATCACATGCCTGAGGTTACCAGTCGCCCATGCACAACCACGTATCACATGCCTGAGGTTACCAGTCACCCATGCACAACCACGTATCACATGCCTGAGGTTACCAGTCGCCCATGCACAACCACGTATCACATGCCTGAGGTTACCAGTCGCCCATGCACAACCACGTATCACATGCCTGAGGTTACCAGTCGCCCATGCACAACCACGTATCACATGCCTGAGGGTGCGGTAGTCCTATTCTTTATTTGTCTTTTTAGAGACTGCTGGACACTACACAATGTCTCCGTACACATAACAATATACAACACTGTCCCATGACAAACCCTCCTTAGTATGAACATTTATAACACATAAGGAAGGGAAACCCGAGGCCTGTAAACAGTAAATACATATTAGACAAACATAAAGGTATGTGTTGCGCACATATTTTTGACGCACAGATTACAAATGTACGACATGACTAATTGATATGAAAAAGAGATTACTTTTGTTACAGTCAAAGTTATATCATCCATGATTTGATTTATACTTTTGATTATGTGGATGATCTCCCCTTGAATATTGATTTCGCGGATGAATACCGAATTTATGTAATTTCTCATTTGTTAGGGCCAGAAAATAGATTGATCTTGTTCAATATGTTTTTGGCCTGAATTTATATGTATTACTTGTCTAGTACAAGAAGATTCAGTCTTATATTGTATATCTTTGTATGTTTAGGTCGGACTATATTCTTTGTGCCGAACACTGGGGCAGGTATTCGTTTTCGAGGCATGCGTAGTGAGTCTCGATAATGCCGCCTGATATGGCTAAGTGTGTTTTTCTTGGGCTGGTACTTTTCAAGGTTGAAAAGTGATTTGTGCATGTTTTTTCAGGAGGAGTTAGTGTCTCTGCAAGAGTCTATTTGTCAGAGATTCTCCTCATGCACTTTGTTATTAATTCGGACTCCAGGTAATACCAGACCCTTCTTTTTGATGATCTCTAAGTGGTTAGACCTAGATGGATTTCGTGTTTCGAACATCGTTGGTCGTTGATATACCATTGAAGATGACAGGTTTCCCAACGGAGCTTATGTCTACATGTAACAACCTTAGTAATGTGGAACTGTAGGGAAACTCTAGGACATTATTGATATTCAAATTGTGAATTAACTTTGGCTTATCATTATCCTTCTGCGGGGTGAGTGAGCACAACTCAGGAAGGCAGCCATATTGTTTTCCTGTCATCGTTATGAATCACTGTCAAGAGAACAGTCTATCAAACTTATTATCGGACAGTGATATGGTGATCTCACTAATATGAAACCCCTATCGTGGTTTAACTTTATTACATAAATATTTTGATATATGTCGCTGGAGAACTTAGCCAAGGAAAAGGTTCGGCCAGTGAACTCTTTGTATGTTTACACACCCACACCCACTGATGCGTTCAGTCAGTTAGGGGATGTGGCCATAGTCTGCCAGAACATTGAATGAGTCCTTATATCTTTCATCATATTTGAATGCTGCATGAAATATGATCTAATGTTCAAATGCCTAATGATGTACCTGTCAACATGTTCCTATGACTATGTTCCGTGCTGTCCAGATGTGTGCGTCCCTAATAAACAGTACGAAACAACCACAGTAGTCTGTATCGGTGACTTGTAGCGATGAGTGAATGAGTGCCTTATACTGGTCAACACACGAACACTCCAGCATTCGCGTTATACTTTACACTCTCACCCGATATCTGCTTAATCCTGCGTCGGTTGGGTTGACCTTTGTTCTACCTGCAGCACCTATCATAATCACCACTGGTCTGCGTAAGGAGAAGAAGAAATCATCATTATTCTACAGCATCAACCTTTTACAGTGCTGGCTAACAGTGGCACCCTTTTTCAGTGGTGACCAGGGCTTTTACAGTATGTTTTCGGGCACTCGTAAGAAATAAAGAAGTAGAAAACTAAACAACAGAAAAATAACAGACGTGAGTGGCTTACCCAGGACTCGAACCCAGGACCTTCCGTGCGACAACCCCGCCTAGCTATGCAAGCGAATCACACTATCCTCCCTGTCATCTAGGCATCACAACAATGATGCTTCGATAACGGGTCATTAGTGCGACCCGCAACACATAACACCGGAAACTTACCATGGGCGATCCAGCCTATTAATGACGCAGTCACTTCTGTCGTTCCCCTATTATACAGTTTAGGTCAGATTAAACAAGACAAAGACCTTAATACTGTGTCTAGTAAATGTGCTTGGTAGGTTATTGTGTTAATATTCGTTGCCTCCTCTTCAGGCCCCGGTAACACACGACATGCAAACTCCGTATTAACAATGTTAAAACGTTTGAAATTCCACATTCATGATATAGTGACGTTTGACGCAGAAATTTAGAAGCAGGAAAGGTTATACCTTCAGAACAGTTGGAAACAAGATATACGTAATCGGTTTGCAAAAGGTCATTCTTATGTCAAATTTCTATTTCACTAATTTCTTGCTTGAAAATATTTGCTCACAAATGTAAGTGCTTCTGAAAAACCATTTAACATGTCGTTCATGCAACCCCTTTAACGTCCGTGAACACGAAATTAGGCAGGCAGTTGCACAATAGCTGTTGCAAGCTTGATTTGAAAGCATTTTGCAGTTGTGCAATAATCCGCTTGTCCACAAGCTGGGGTTATTAAATAGCTAATCAATCTATTTGGCCCTGCGTTGTTGCCGAGGTCTAATATGAGAGAAATAAATAATAGGACAAGTGATTCGACCAGGCATGTCGTAGATGGCGAAAAATGTAAGATCATGATTGTGGTCGGTAACCCTACCAAGTCAAACACATTGCTGAAGAAACATCGACTGCAAGGGCACGTAAGAGCTTTTGTACAGGCTTCTTCTGTTGGGGCTGATGAAGTGGAGAGCGGGAGAGGGAAAGATTACCAAACTCGCCAGTCTATTGATGTGCAAATTGCGTGAGGCAACCTAATACGTACTGTTGTTCTTAGTGGGTTTTCGAGATGAAAGCGTCCATGTTTTGAACATGAGATATGGAAAGCATCATTATAATTATACGTCATTACTTTAAGCTCCCTGAGGAGCACAAACTTTCAACACATCCGTGCCAAGCTCGCCTGTCCTGTATGTTTGTTCAGGTTGTGTCCTTATCTGTTGTATCCGTTTCATGTCTGCTTTTAACTCCGTTCTGCACACATTTTTGTGTGTGTAGCTTTTCTACTTCCTTTACCTTCGGTAGTCCAGAACAAGGACTGTCTGTAGCTTCTTGGAGCGCTATCAACTGGGTTCATTAACGTGTGTCACACCCAAAACCGTTATCTTCTCACCTCTTCTTCCACTGATATTTATCTAATTTTTTCCCATGAGTACAAAACTGAATCTTGTTATACATTGCAATGCTAGTATTCTACGCAGTCACTTATTTTTGAAAAAACTGTAACTTTTAATTGTAGTTTTTGTTGCTGTCCATGCTTCAGAGCCCTACAGTAGGACTGGCTTGATATTTGAATATATACTTTGTTTGTTAATATTATTTACATTTTAAAACCAGTGTTTGGTTGGCGTGCCAGGAGAAAATGCTATGTGCCGTAACCGGCTGGCCGGCAGTATAACCTTCCAACTCTGTTCTAGAACATAAAAATACAAGCAAGTGCAATGACAAATGCAATAGTACGATAATTGTTGCAGTGGTATAGTTTCTACCCAGATTGTAGTTGCAGTGGTATAGTTTCTACCCAGATTGTAGTTGCAGTGGTATAGTTTCTACCCAGATTGTAGTTGCAGTGGTATAGTTTCTACCCAGATTGTATTGTGCTGGCTGTTGATACTGCTTGTACTGGGCTAATGTCTATTGTACTTAATTATCAACAATGTACTTTACAATCACTTCGAATTACAAGCTACCGCATGAGGTGTTGAGATCGAAGAGTATATATATTACTTTAGTATTTTGCTCGTGATCTAGTGGAGTACCTTTTTCAACCTCAGACTCCAGGCGAAGGCTTCTGGGCTTCTTGTTGGTTATTGATAACTCTTTGCTTCATTTTTATAGTCTTTTATTCTTCTTATCTGTTGCACGAACGAGGACATGACAGTGAATATGAGGCACTCAAATACCTAGTCGATTAAAACGTCTTACTTACTTACTTAGTCGTTCCCCTTCTACCGTGAGGTGTAGAGGTTTGGAAGAGAGAGCGCCAGACCATTCTATCAGCTGTCTTCTTCCTGGCCTGGTTCCATTCTAGTCCTCGGTCCTTCAAAGATTGTCTAATGTTGTCCTCCCAGCGGACTCTGGGTCGTCCTGGAGGTCTGGATCCCTGGCTCTTTGTTTCCCATGCTTGTCGTGGTAGCCGATCTTCTCCCATTCTGCAGACATGGCCAAACCATCTTAGTTGGGACTGTTCTATTTGGGTCTGCAGCGGATGGGATTTTAGGCCTTGACGGATCGTCTGGTTGCGGACCATGTCTCTTCTTGTTACTTCAACCACTTTCCTCAGATACCTCATTTCTGAGGTTTGGATCTGGCTTTTGTGGGTTGTAGTCATTGCCCACGACTCGCATCCATATGTCAAGACTGGGACATAGGTGGAGCGGTATACAGCCATCTTCGTTTTCTTACCAACCTCTTTCTTGCTGAGGAATCCACGATTTATGGCCTGAAAAAGTCTCCCAGCCGCTGCTTTTCGAGTGGCCAACTCTTCTTTGATGCCTCCCTTACGGTCTATAATAGCTCCGAGATATTTAAAGTGGTCGACCTGCTCCAGGACCTGTTCTCCCAACTTAATCTGATGTTTTCTTTCTTCTCGTGATATCACCATGGATTTTGTTTTAGAGCTGCTTATGACCACCCCTCTCTTCTCCAGCTCTTCCTTCCAGACTTGCAGGTTGGATTGGAGATGTGCCTCTGATTTAGCAATCAGGGCAACATCATCAGCAAATGCCAGCTCCGAAATATAGACCTGTCTCATCTTCCAGTACCCCACTGAATACTTTCTTGTTCTCTCCTTACATGCCTTGATGACATCGTCCATAAGGAGTATGAAGAGGTAAGGTGATAGGATATCACCTTGTCTTACACCAGTGGTGGTCCTGAACTCTTCTGACTTATGGTTTGTTGTCCTCACATAATTTCTGCAAGACTTGTAGAAGCTCTGTATAGCATGAATCAGAGGTGCTGGAATATTCTTCCTTGCCAAACAGTCCCAAAGTTTGCTCCAGGGGACCCTGTCAAACGCCTTTTCCAGATCTATGAAACAAAGATGGATCTCACTCTTATACTCAAGAGCCTTTTCACTCAGCTGTCTGAGTGTGAAGATTAGGTCTTGAGTACTTCGGTTTGCTCGGAATCCGCACTGGACCTCATCCAATTGTGGCTCAGCTAGGCGTCGGAGTCTCTGCTCTAGGATTCTAGAGTAGATTTTACCAGGGACACTGAGAAGGGATATGCCTCTTACATTGTCGATTGTCACCCTTTTTGAAAATTGGTGTTATGATGGCAATCTCCCAATCCTTTGGTATGGTCTTGTTGCGATTAAAACGTCACATACATTTATTTGGTTCCATTATTTGTTCTAAAGGCATACTACAGCAATGTCTGACTTGTACGATAAGAAACCGTCTAATATTTTGTAGAATTTTACAGTGTGCTATTTCTTACAGATCGTAGCAATGCTGTCTTCGATTATGATACCATCTCTTAACTGCAATATTTCAAAGGTTGATCAAAATGTTCAACTTACTGTAAATCATGAATCAACACATAAATGGTCATGGAGATCTTGACCAGCACACATAGAAGGCAATTTGATTTCTGCTCCATAACTAGATTACTTCACGAATCTGGCGTCATACAGAGACTGTCTTCTAAATAATCAGTTTCCCGCTTTATCGTATAAAACAATTCATTTAGCACTTTAAAATGTATAAACTTTCCTTGAATTCTGCATAAAATTTAAGTCCTACAAAAGCTTACAGACACCGCAAATCACTCGCTATCTAATTACGTCTTGAAACGTTTACCTCTTCTCACGGTCTGTTTCATAGTTCTACCCATAGTCAGAGCTCCTAAGCCTACAGACAAATTCTGTACCACGAATAACTCGTTGGACTTGTACGTCCTAACTCTTCTACATCTTCTGACGGACTCCTCCGTGGAAAACAAGTTAGCTTGGTGAGTTCAATTCAGGTCCAACCAAATCATGCACACTCATTGGTTGCAGTCCTAGTAAATATCCAATCAATTTTAACGTTTCATAATTATAACCACTTTTTTTGTAATGAGCTTGACTGAGCTACGCGGCGAGAATTGCACCATTCTATTTTAATCCTATTATTTGTCTGCCAAGGTTAGTTATTTTGCTATTTCGAACTCAATAAAATCGTCGATATCTTCTAACAACATGAACTTACAATATTTCTTTATGTCTTTTTCTTCTCGTCTCGTCTTCGTGAACAATTAAAGACCAATTACGATATCTATATAATGTTTAGTTTTAGAGTTACAATTATAGGTTACCGTGCCTATGGCCTGCCGTGATGGTTCTAGTACTCTATCTTCTTAGGGCTCTATACATTCACAGCTACATAACCTTTACAAACTTTAAAAATAGCGGAGCAGCTAATAAGGATATATATATATATCCTAGAGAGATAGGGAGAGAAAAAGATAGATAGATAGATAGATAGACAGACAGACAGACAGACAGACAGATAGACAGACAGATAGATAGATAGATAGATAGATAGATAGATAGATAGATAGATAGATAGATAGATAGATAGATAGATAGATAGATAGATAGATAGATAGATAGATAGATAGAGAACAAACGAACGAAATCTGTATTTAATCATGGTAAAGAAATAGGCATAATTACTGTCGTTGTGCATTTCTGCCCTGCAATACAATTCTCAATGTTTTTGCAAATTAAAATTAAAATATTAAAAACTTCAATAACAATTAATCAATATCATCATCATATTCAGTAACTGAGCACACAAAAGTACATTTACTCACAGTCATTCACGCACACAGAGAAGAGAGAGGGATAGATAGATATATAGATAAGGAGAGAGAGAGAGAGAGAGAGAGAGAGAGAGAGAGAGAGAGAGAGAGAGAATGAGTTCAAAACATAAGTTACGTCAAAGCAATAAGGAATTCAGTGTAAGTCGATAAGAAAGTAGACAGAACAAACGATCAAGACGCCATAATGAGGAATAGAATCTCTAGATTTCTAGCCAATAGCCTTACACTATTAACCTTGTTCTCACTGACCTTCTATTCGCACGGTCTGGAAAACATAAACCAGGAAACAATAGAGAGACAACTTCTCTCGCTACATTATACATCAATTTGTTTCCCTATTTTCACTGGCAACTCGGCGGAAACAACGCATGTTGAATATTTTTTTTTTACTTCGGTCTCTTGCGAAGACAAACAGAAATCTGGCAAAAACAAAGTAGAACATCAATACACATACAGATAGAAAACTAAGGATTTTGATTACGGGATAGATGGATTGGAACTGTTTTCTGTGTTACTTGCAAGTGGTGTTAGCTTGTGTGTTCCGAGTCTGATATTTTAATTAAAGGATATTCCTGCATTGTGTTACGCAGTTATGGTCAGCGGTGATATATTTGTTGAGTGAAATCAGGCAAGTGAACAATATGGCGGCGGTGTATATTCTGTGGTCTGAGTAATCTGTGCAGGAATTGGAATGACTCACCAGGGAAGTTATTCGTTGTATTAATGTACTTTATAGTTAATTGCTTCGTTGCTAGGAATATTACATGCATACGTTTTTTTTATTGTTTGTTTTATTTTAATTATAATTGATTGCTTCATTGTTAGGATCATTACACACATAGGTAACGCAATTTGTGTTTTATTTACTTATAAAAATATCTTCTTCTTTAATTCGTCAGTGGTCATCGCGCCTGGTTACACATAAAAGTTACACAATTTGTTGTTTTGTTTACAATATAATTAATTGCTTCATTCTTAAGAATATTACATGCATAAGTTGGTAAATGTTCTCTTTAGACTAGTAAATTATATAATGACATCGCCTTGTAATGATAGCACACCAAGGGGGGTTACTAAGAATCACGGCACATAATTTACTAGTTTGAAGATAACCTTTATCCATAAGTTTTGTTACAGTTTGTTATATTTGCTTTATAATTAATTGCTTCATTTTTAGGAACCTAACATGTAAAAGTTACGTTATTCTTTGCATTATTAACATTATTATTGTTTCAAATTTAATAACATTACCTATATAAGTTACGTTGTTCTTTTTCCTTGCATTCGTTTGTTTGCTTTTGGTTTGTTAATCGTAACATTCGTTCAATGTCCGTACCTGTCTGTTTCTAAAGTTTGAAACGCTATATGCATTTTGAAACAATTTTTCTATTTACAGTTTCGTTTAGTTTACTAGTATTAGTTCTTATACCCTCTATCTACTGTGAAGTTTTCAACAAACCCAAAAATTCAAAGGAATGTTTCTGCTTGGTGCAGGCTTCCTGCAAGGGGACCAACTGTAGTGGTGTCCCCCTGCTCAGTATGCAGCGCAACTGAAATTGATGAAGTTTTTCGTTTTTTTTTTTTATTTTTAGAGATATTTTTCATGTTGAAAATTGCTAGAAGACTTTGTTATTAAGAGAAATATTGCATACGGTGATTAAAGCTAGATCAGATAGTATTATCGGAGGTGTGTGTGTTCGAGTGATATACAACAAACAAGTGAAAAAAAGGTTAATATGAAGGCAGAAAGCATAGATATAAACAAAGCAAAGGAGATATTTCCAAGTAAATGTCAGTTGAATTTAAGTAGCATTCAGAATGTGGAAGGAAGTGAAAACAGAATAGAAAAAATCAAAGCCGGCGACAGGGATTTTCAAGGTGATACTAGGTATCGTTTTGGCGTCCCCTCATCCCATTTTGTACTGTATTGTTCTCTTACGAGCGTCAACTTCATATTGTTGAGTTGACTTATTAGGTCGATTCTCTTCTACCTGAGGTTTAGAGGTTTGCCAGAGAGAATGCCTTACTATCATGTCAGCTGTCTTCTTCATGCCTGGCTCCAATCTAGTCCTTGGTCCTTCAGAAGTTGTCTAGTGTTGTCCTCTCAGCGAACTCTGGCTCGTTTTGGAGGTCTGGATCCCTGGCTCATGGTTTCCCATATTTGTCGTGGTAGCCGATCTTCTCATATTCTGCAGACATAATCAAACCATTGTTATTAGAACTGTTCCATTCGGGGCTGGCTTTTGAGGCCATGATGTATTATCTGGTTGCGGACCATGTATCTTCTTATTACTGCAACCACCTTCCTCAGATATCTCATTTCTGAGTTTTGGAGCCGGCTTTTGTGGGTTGTAGTCACTGTCCACGAGTCTCATCCGTAAGTCAAGACTGGAAAATAAGTGGAGCTGTAAACAGCCATCCGTGTCTTATTGTGTAAGTAAATAAATTAAGGGGCTGCTGTTAAACTGGTAAGGATATATATATATATATATATATATATATATATATATATAATATATATATATATATATATATATATATATATATATATATATATATATATATATATATATATATATATATCTTCTTTTCTTCTTTGATCCTTAGCCGCCGACCGTCAAAGCAGTCAGTGGCCATCACGCCTAGTGGCGTCTTGTAGGGCAACAACAAATTGATTCCACTTTGCTCGGTCGGCGGCCATCCTTCGTGCAGTGCCCCAACTCTGGTTCATTCTTTGCATCTCAGCCTCCTCAGTCCTCCGCCAGGTTGTTTTTGGTCGGCCTCTCTTTCGTTTTCCTTCAGGGGTCCAAAGCATAGCTATTCTTGTGATGGCATCCGGGTCTCTTCTGAGGACATGGCCAACCCAGCTCCAGCGTCTGCCAGCTATGATGGTGTGCATGTCCTCTTGCTTGCTCCGAGTAAGCAGATCTTGGTTGGTGATTGTCGTGGAATATTCTAATCCACATATATAAATTAAAAGGTAAATGTAAAGCGTAACAAATAAATTCTAATAAAGAAAAGAGCAATGGTAAAATAACAGTGCTGTCACAAGGAATGTACTCGAAATCCCCTTTGTTTTATGCTTCGTCTGCAAATTGTAACGCTTTCACGTTGATAGTAAAAGCCTACTATATTATTACCCGCTTTCTTCAATGAAACGTGTGCTGTATTTCTAAGAAAAACATTGAGAGGCACACTGCGTATGACCTAAATTAATTACACTACGAATGGACAGATGGACTCAAATAGAAAGAGAGAGGGGCGAATAAAGCCGAACGCATGCAAAATTAAACACGCGTCTCGCTATTAATGCCACCCCCAACACGCGTCGCGCGATACACAATTACTACTATCACGCGTGTTAGGCTACATGCACTAACTTTTTCGGACGAACAGTGATAAATTCACTACCCTTCCCAGAGTTAGGCTTTAAAATCACAAAAAAAAACGCTTATTAGGAAAGATAACAATAGATGGGTTTACGTTTGAAAACATTACAGTACCCAGACAGCACATCTTCGAAACAGGAGGTAGAAGAAATTGCATATTTTGAACGCAGCCACTTAGCTCTATTAAATATATATATATTTGGGTTCCTTAGGGTTTGCTGACAAAGAATATGTACGGCGTTATGCAAATAGTCTAGGAATTAACAAGTTATAGCCAAAATAAAATGATGGTGCTGTCAGACAACACCCAAAATCAGAATCGCTCAGTGGTAGATTTTTTTACACCACCATTGTACGGGAAATGGGCCACAAGTTACATTTGAACTGATTGGCTGGAATGATATGTAAGGCTAAACGCGATTAGTCGGACTATAAATACTATCTTTGGTTGTTAGGGGAGACGTAGGAAGTTAAAATTTTTTTTCAAACACTTGTCGAAACGTGGCTCCATTGGCTAGACTCGCTGATATACTCACTTAGGAGCGTTAGTTCGAGACCACTAGTCAAATAAGCCTGATAAAGCAACAGTGCGTTGAAGCCAGCTCATATTTTTGCTAAATAAAAGCCTGGAACATAAGCAGATGGGAATTTGTGCCAGTAGTTGTGCCAGAATTCATCGCTAATCAACGTATCTGTGTTTGTTTCCATGAATTGTGGTAAGCTTGAAACATTCAGTATCTTTTAATGAAAATTGAATGTGAATTGTTAATTTATGCCTGTATATATGTGTAGTTCAGTAGCAAACATGATGTAAAGCCTATAATGCTCCCGCCTGAACAGAAGGTGTCGGAGGAAAGTAAAACTGCATGGAATGGCCAAACAGTACACTGACACCTAGATTATTGATTAGACAGAAATAATGCTGGAAGTGCAGAGGCGTGGTAACCATTAAGGAGGTAAATACTGGTATAAAGTATTTCAGATGAAGCTGACAGTTGGCCGAACGCTCTGAACTCAATGTTTGTGATGTATTGTGCTCAGTGTACAAAGAGAGTATAAATTAGTTATGAAGTAGAAGGTACATCCTTCTTGTTTTCAGGGACCGTGGTCTTGATGGTATTGAGCAGCACCTGGTCAGAGCTTTGCTGAATCCAGAGTCGGACAGCATACTCCTTGGTCCATTTAGCTATCAGTGAGGTGTCTCCAGAGCCCAGGGGAGAATCGAGCAGAGGAGTCTTTTCCTGCCGCCATCACGCAAGATAAGCTGATGTGGCCAGCTGAGCTCAAAATTATGTACCCCCAGCTTAAAATGACCTTGTAAAAATAACATTAAGAGGGGAGTTAAATTGTTTTAATATCAGGAACTGAGAACATCTCCAATACTAGTTCCTACAAAGACAAACTATTGAAGTCATGATGACAAATACCAACAGAGCTTGAACAAAACAAAACCAGTATTACCTCATATTACTACTACACAACTGACACACATAGGATACTTTTAATAATATATGTCATTACAATATTCATATTGATAAATTCTGTACATATAACTTGTAAGTAAAATTGATTGTGATTCCTGGTTCACTTTGTATTTGAATCAGGACACATATTCATTCATAACAGCAATGAATACATATTGTTATTTGAAAAGTTATCAGTGACTCCTTTAAGATATCCTTTAGAGTGTTATATGTATGTGAGTGTCACAGTGTTGTCAAGTGTGGTGGAATAAATTAAATTGTTTATCTGTCTGTTGTTGTTATGACTTACACTTCATCATACACATACCCTAGACATACAACGTAGTCACCACACTATTCCAGAATAATTCTGACTGAGATATATATATATATGTGGCAGCAAGTAAGGTTATCTATAATACACTACTCTTATTAGATATAGATACCTTCACAGCTGATCTCAGTCAGTACACTAAGTCCCCTATAAATATTTATAACATCCCACTTCACCACAGTGATATATATATATATATATATATATATATATATAGATATATATATATATATATATATATATATATATATATATATATATATATATATATATATATCCAATACCATAATTCCCGCCGTAAGTACGTCGGTCGGTCACGTCATGCACACCGTCATTTGCGCACTTTTTCTATTTTCGAGAGAGTACATTAACTTTCAACCACAACTAAGAGGGTGCAACTGTGGTTGAAAGTTTTAGATGATAATTGTATTGTTTCCCTTATATGTACTCTCCCGAAAATAGAAAAGGGCGCAAATGACGGTGTGCATGAACAGTTTGATTATGGAAATAAGCCAACAACACAATTGATAAACAGTACATGAACTGGAGACAGGAAGGTGCGGAGATGCAGATTAAATCAACAGACAATCGAGATAATCTTTTGTCCAGTTTCATTCGGGAAACGGATTTAACTCATCATTTTCTTAAAAATAACCTTAAAATGTAAGTTTTTGATTGTTTCTTCAAGACAAAATTTTAATTTAAAGTATTGCAAACTTATTATTATGGATCAAAATGATAAGATGGCTGCAATTAAAAACCTGTCAATTTTGACGGGTTGTTGTTAGTACATATATAAACAAAAAAGCGGTATTGAATGTTTTACAAATTAACTGTACACAGGAAACACGGGACGTTTCGGGTTTCACCCTTCGTCAGCCACGGTTACAAACAGGCAACAAGGACAAGAAATATAGACGTGTAATGTATATTAACACAGATGAAGAGCAATAATAAAGCAAGGAAACTACACAACCGAAAAGAATTAATAGTAACAAGAAATACAACAATCAACGAAAATCAAAAGCAGAAAATGGAATGAAAAAACACGCAGTCCTGCTATAAAACTCCCCGCTGAAAGAATTGGGTAAGTAATGAACACTAATCCCAGTGGTGTCCAACAGCGATGAGTAAACGTCATAAAAAGTGGCAAATAGAAACATAAAACTTCATAAAAGAAAGATCGTGAAAAAAGCGACGGATGAAATAAAGAAGTCTGAAATAGAGGGAAGCCAATGAATAACAGAGTCAAGCAAAATGATGTTGGACATTAAGACCATTAGGAGAAAGGCAACCCATTTAAAAAAAGAGACGATTCTCTAGAGAACATCGACTACGGTCATCGAAAAAGCAGGGGCGTAAACCGGTTACCTTGATGTCACAGGGACCAGAATGGTCTGAGCTATTGAAATGAAGGGCCACTGGTTTCGGTTTTCTGTAATAAATGTCACTTAAGTGCTCGCGGAATCTATCTGCCACTTTCACCAATATAGGTAATGTTGCATCTTTTACAGATAATGGCATACATAAGATTCCTAGATTCACAAGCTTTCGGAACTGAAATGGAAGGAATGAAACTAGACAAAATAATTAGTGAAGATATAGATACATTTGCGAACAATTGTAGTGGTGTTTGATGGTATTGTATGATGTTGATATTACTAAATGTAATTGTATGAGGCCAGCTGTGAAGGCTCCTGAGATAAAATGTAGTTGAGAATTGTCAGAAGGCCTTTCTTGCTACCACTACGACCTCACACTTAATTTTTTTTTATGAATGTGGCTACGTAAAGTGTCTAGGGTTATGATATGTAGTGTGGTGTAATAGGTTATAGATATACCCACAGATATTTAACAAGACTAATAATATTAATAAATGTTAAAATACACTGAACTAACTCACGTGTGTAAAATTTTTTGATAGAATTATATTACATTTATTTTGTTCTGGATCAATTTTTAGGTTGACCAGAACTTAAAAAGATTTAGAGATTATGAAAGAAATGCATGGAATATTATATCATAAATGCAATAGTGTACATATATATGTACTATACTAGTTAGTTTTATTAAAATGTTCTAGTAGTCATCTACTTGGGAGGATAGTTAATGTTTGTGCTGTTGGGGTGGCCTCATCACACCTGTCTATATTGACTACACAGTGTCCAGAAAATGGTGGGAATTTTTATGGGGTATTAGTAACTACAAAGCGTTGGTGAATGTCTAGCAGACCAGAGGCTCACTCATCTTGTAGTTGTAGCTCTGGTGCTGAAATCTGGTGATCCCACCTCTCCGGGCTGGCGGGCAATAATGGTGGTCTCTGTCACAAGTACTGCACAGATACACTCGAGTAAAGTCACCAACTGAATAGACACTGCCTTGTTGACAACAGAAACTCACAGCTCTGCAATCAAAGTATGGGCCATGTGTCAAAATCTATTCTCTACCCACGTCTGGACACAACACTGACACAACAACCACATCATACAGACAGGTCAGATCTCTCTGACCAAACAGCACATTTACCATGGTGGTTTTACATCAGATAGATCCTCCCAGACTATAGATTCTGAAAAATATTTATTAGTTTTCTGCCCTAAAAGAGGATAGGTAATATGTTTCATTATTCTCAACACTTGATCTGTCTTGCATAATCCTTACTGGAGTTTATGTACATTGTTGGTCCCTAGACCCTGACTAGGGCGGGGGGTCTAGAGCAAATCCCTACTTGTTTGTAAGGTTAGATTTCGATATGGCAGTATCAAATCACTCAAACATGAAACAATATTCAAAATATATAAGGAAATAATTTCAATCTTACCAGATTATGAATAAATAACACAGAATTGCTAGCAAAACTCAGCTGAGCTGCTGGCTATAGTATGGCGTCCCTAAATTTATTTCACTTTCTTTCATATGGAAATCACCACACTTTAAAATCTGTGTCTATCACTGAACAACTATTGAAGAATGGCCCCAAAGGCGCTCTGAGCGCTAATGATATGATTGTCTGTGGCCAATCACTGCCTAGGTTTATTTTAAATTTCAAATTTCCTACACTAAAGTCATTTCAGTCATGCTTCAGTCAAGTATGGATGGTTATCTGTTAGTCTGTCCGTCTCTACTTGTGTTTCTACAAAAATGTACTTGATTTTTGAACCAACCTTTCTCTCCCCTCCAAAATTTTGTCGTTAAAAGTTATTTTTAGACACAACCACCACAATATCCCCTCTCCTCCATACCAAGTAGATTTGAACACCTGCGTCTCGAGGTCGTGTTTTTTTTTTTTTCAAATAGCGACACTTTTTATTCAATACAGTTCGTCGATGATGTGAACAACACTGTCTTTTGTCATTATCTTCAATATTATCTATCCGTCTGTAAAATTAAGAACATATTAGTTCACTGCTCAGAATGGGCCATCCGGCCAGCTAATTTTTATATTCCTAACATTAATATTAAGAAAAAAGTACTTTTTAAATTTTGTAATATTCCAAACATCTGCGTTTTAGCCGCTGAATTCAAATCAAGGGCTTGGTATTGCAAAAGCGTCCAATAAATGACTGTGGCGTAACATATCTATGGTCCCTTCTGTCGAGTTGCTTACTTTTTATGTCAACTTGGGAAACGTGACTTTTCTCAGTTTCCCCCCCAATTGCGTCTCCTTAGCCTTTCCAGTCTCACGCAATCTTTCCAGTCATATTTTTTTTCCTTTTTGATCCGCCGTTCCCCTCCTGTCTAGCAAGTCAATTATTATGGAGGATGATGACCCGCGGTCTAGGCGATCATGTACTATTCGCAGCCTACGCATTATGTTTTTATCCTTAAATGTTATCTTTGGAGGTATTTTACCGTTGTATCTCTGTCAATTTCACTACACATCTCCCCACTTGAAAACATGCCTATGGCAAGTTCCAAAACCAGCGATACACATAGGTAAAATTACTCCTCACGTCTGCCACTACTCTAATTTTACAGTTTGAGAATAGGCTTGCTAGTGAGTTTTTCCTTTAACTCTTGGAACGCTAGTTCACATTGTGCAGTCCAAATAATTTTATCTGGAAGTCCCTTGCGAGTCAGATCAGTCAGAGGAGCACAAATAGCGTTAAAATTTTTGATGTATTTCTGATAAAATCCGCATAACGACACGAATGATCGCACGTCCTTTTTTGTTTGTGGCCTAGGTGCTCTCTGCAGTTTTTTCCAAGTTCTTAGGATCAGGGGTCATATTACCCTGATATACAGTGTGTCCCAAGAATTCCAACTCTTTGCATCCAATACAACATTTTGTTGGCCTAGCAGTTAAGTTCGCCTCCCGAAGTCTATTAAACAACATCTCCAGAGCTTCAATGTGTTCTTCAAATGTCTCTGTGGCGACGAGAATATCATCCATGAAATTCGTGATACATGGGTTATTCAGGGGATCCAACAATTTGCGCATCATCCTTGAAAACACACTCGGAGCATTTTTCAGTCCGAATGGTAGCATATTGAATTCATAATGTCCATCCGAAGTGCTAAAAGCCAAATAAGGTCTCACTTCAGGCTTCACTGGGATCTGGTAATAGCCTTTACTAAGATCCACCTTTGAAAAGTATTTTGCCTTGTTCAGTCTGGCAAATAACTGTTTTGTGTCTGGTAATGGATCCACTTGTCCTTCTGTGACAGCATTCAGTTTCCTGTAATCTATGCACAGTCTGTGTTCCCCAGACGGTTTTCTCAACAAAACGACACTAGAACTAAAAGATGATTCACTGTGCGAAATAATCCCCTCCTTCAACAAATACTCTATTTCTTCCTTCAATGCCTTCTCCTTCGCGAACGGAATAGAATAGGCTCTCATACAGATTGGGTTTGAGTCTACCAGTTTCATGTCATACTGTAGCAAATTTGTATGGCCTGGTTTATCTGTTAATACATCTGTATGTTCCTCCAGAACTTGTTGAACTCTCTCCCTCTGGTTTTTAGTCAGGTGCTTACTGACTTTTACCTGTGCTGCTGTTTCACAAGGATGTAATGGGTATTCATGTGAGGTGAGTGGTTCTTTTTGCATCTGGGTTGCAATAGCCAAGGTCAATAAGGGGGTGCTTTCCTGGAGTGGTCTGTCCAGATACTTCTTTAACAGGTTTACATGATAAACTTTTTCCTTCCCCTTTTTGTCAATTTTATAGTTTGTTCTAGACACCTTCTCTAGAACCGTATATGGACCTTGCCAACCAATTTGTAATTTATTCTGGCTTCCGGGTAGTAGAAGCAGCACCTTCTCTCCGACTGCCAGTTCCCTGTCCTTTGCCTTCCTATTAAAATATGCTGCATGTTTCTTCCTGGCTTGTTTCAAATTATCATTTGCCAGTTTCCATCCGGCTTTCAAACGAGTGGTCAGTTCGTTCACATATTGATACGATGAGGTAACAGTCTCTTCCGCCTTCTCATCTGTCCAGGTCCTTAATAAAGCTACATCTGGATCTTTAATTTATCATACGTATTTTTCATGGAACCCGTCTGGTCCCGTCCCTTAGAAGCTTTATAATGAGGACTTTTCTTCCTAGAATCATCACTCACAAATCGACCACTACCAATTTTTTTCTGGGGTTTGTCTCCCCACTTTAGATTGCTTATGAGAGATCTTCGCTCTCTTGTCTGTTCCTCCAGTTTATATAAGTCTGACCGGGGGATTGTCATCTTATCCTGGGTAACATTTCTTCTTTGTACTCTTCGCATAGTGGCCATGTTAATCCATTCAAGTGAAGACTGGGTGTGAAAAGGGGGCTCCCATTCCACTTTGTCTACCCGAGTATAATTAGTTTTCCTTTCAGGTCTAAAGTTGCCCCGTGGCGTTTCTAGGTCCTGCACATATTTTCCCTTTGTGGGTGTTCCCTCATGAAATACGCCACATGCTTCTACAAAGTTTTCAACATCGACATTTACGTCGGGCCAATAGTATTTTCGAGCAATCTTTTGGCAGATGGTACCGACTTTCTCATGGTCACCATCTTTTCCAACATGTAAGCTCCTTATTAAGTTTGCCCTATATATCTTGGGAAGAACTAACTGTCCGTGACCAGTGGACCTAGTTCCTGTCTTCCTGTATAATAGTTTGTTCTTCATGAAATATTCCCCCTTGCTCGGAGGTGTGTGGCATTTGGGCAATTTTTTAAAACAGGGCTTGAGTGTCCTATCCTCAGCCTGCGCCTTCCTCATCTCCTCTGGATGAGCATTTATAGGTTCACCTTCTTCCTCCTTCTTCTGTGACCTGGTCTGCACTGTCGCCATGATCACAGGTTTCTCGGGGTTCCCCAAGAAGACGTATCTACACCCCAATATCAGAGGGTAGATTGGTTCATCTATCACTGCTGCTCTGATTTCTCCTTCCACATAGCGAGTTTTCACCGTTATCCTTGCGATGGGAAGTGTCATGAGTGGTATGTCCTTAGTCGCCCCTTGTATTTCCACTGTTTCTGTGGTATACTGACTTGGGTCCACTAGGCTAGACTTCACAACTGAATCATAATCCAAACCTGTATCATAAAGGCACCTTATGGTGACCCCATTACAAATAACATCCTCACAAACTGGGGGGTGATAAGGTTCCTGTTGTCCCTTAGGATTAACCTTTAATCTTTGCGTCCCCGACTTCATTGCAGCAATGTTTGAAGGTTTCCTTCTACAAAATTCGGTGTTATGGTTATCCTTCTTGCACCATTTACACCATCTTTTTCCTTGGTTCAACGGTTTTCTTTCATTGAACTTTTGGTCATTGAACTGTGAGTTTCTGTCGCGATAGTCATTTCTTGGCCGCTCAAAGTTTGTCCTACCTTTATTTCCCTGCTCTCTAGTATCAAATTTATTAAATTGCTGTGGAGCTTTAAAATTGTCTATGTGCTTCTTCTTAGCACCACTTACCTCTGCCTGGGCTGCCTGATACCTCTCAGCAACATTTAAAACTTCCCCCAACTTCTCTGCACCTTGTTCCATGAGAAATTTTCTCATGTCTGGAGCCATGGACTCTCTCAATTGCTCAATCATGATCATTTCTTTAAGATCTTGGGTCTTCCCCAGAGCCGTCCATTTCTCCAAATAGGTTTCTAGTCTAGCAGAGAATTGGTGGTATGTCTCCCCAGACAACAGTTTGGCATTTCTAAATTTCTTACGATAAAATTCACCATTCTTCTCGTACCTTAATAACAAAGCCTGCTTTAACATGTCATAATTGTCTTGGTCTTCCCTGTTCATTTTGGCAAATACTTCATAAGAAGTACCTCTCAATCCCTGTGATAGCTTTAAGCTCCACCTCTCTCTCTCTAACCCATATGTAGTAGCTAATAACTCAAAACGTCCTAGGTACCCCTCTATGTCATCGTCTTTTTCAACAAAATGGTCTAAATGAAACCCCATAGCTGAGTTTGAGGCTCCCAGACTGGGCGTAGCATCTGAGGCAAAAGGGCTGGCACCATTTTCAGGAGCCTGGCCTTGTAATTCCAGCTCCCTTAGTCGTAATTCGTGCTCCCTTTGCAACCTTCTATCTTCTGCCTCCCTTTCGGCAGTCAACCTTTTTTCTTCTGCCTCCCTTTGCTGTCGTTTTTCTTTTGCCTCAATTTGCAGCCTCTTAGTCTCAGCCTCTAACTTCTTCTCTTCAACCAACCTGTCAGACTCCAATTTTCTTTCAGCCTCTTTTTCTAATCTCCTTTCTTCCCGTTCAATATATTTATCACATTCAGCCGTTACGTATTGAATTAAAATTTGACCATCCATTCCCATCTCCTTCGCGGTGAGCACAGCAGCTGATCTAAATTTTGCCAGCTCCGCCATACTTTTTAGACAATATAATAATATACAAGATAAATCTCTAACCAGTAAATACACTAAGTACTTCTTATGACTATAGTCTAACCAATTCTAACTAACCAGTTAACTAATTAATTATTTCTGGCTGTGAAGATTCACCAACTTTTATCTGCAGGGACACTTTTAATTTTAAAAGGAATTTCACAATTTATTTCCCTACTTTTATTTCTCCCACCAGGAGATCCTAATATTACTGTTGGGCTAATTATCCCTGGACAAGACCCCAATATATGTAGTGGTGTTTGATGGTATTGTATGATGTTGATATTACTAAATGTAATTGTATAAGGCCAGCTGTGAAGGCTCCTGAGATAAAATGTAGTTGAGAATTGTCAGAAGGCCTTTCTTGCTACCACTACGACCTCACACTTAATTTTTTTTAATGAATGTGGCTACGTAAAGTGTCTAGGGTTATGATATGTAGTGTGGTGTAATAGGTTATAGATATACCCACAGATATTTAACAAGACTAATAATATTAATAAATGTTAAAATACACTGAACTAACTCACGTGTGTAAAATTTTTTGATAGAATTATATTACATTTATTTTGTTCTGGATCAATTTTTTAGGTTGACCAGAACTTAAAAAGATTTAGAGATTATGAAAGAAATGCATGGAATATTATATCATAAATGCAATAGTGTACATATATATGTACTATACTAGTTAGTTTTATTAAAATGTTCTAGTAGTCATCTACTTGGGAGGATAGTTAATGTTTGTGCTGTTGGGGTGGCCTCATCACACCTGTCTATATTGACTACACAGTGTCCAGAAAATGGTGGGAATTTTTATGGGGTATTAGTAACTACAAAGCGTTGGTGAATGTCCAGCAGACCAGAGGCTCACTCATCTTGTAGTTGTAGCTCTGGTGCTGAAATCTGGTGATCCCACCTCTCCGGGCTGGCGGGCAATAATGGTGGTCTCTGTCACAAGTACTGCACAGATACACTCGAGTAAAGTCACCAACTGAATAGACACTGCTTTGTTGACAACAGAAACTCACAGCTCTGCAATCAAAGTATGGGCCATGTGTCAAAATCTATTCTCTACCCACGTCTGGACACAACACTGACACAACAACCACATCATACAGACAGGTCAGATCTCTCTGACCAAACAGCACATTTACCATGGTGGTTTTACATCAGATAGATCCTCCCAGACTATAGATTCTGAAAAATATTTATTAGTTTTCTGCCCTAAAAGAGGATAGGTAATATGTTTCATTATTCTCAACACTTGATCTGTCTTGCATAATCCTTACTGGAGTTTATGTACATTGTTGGTCCCTAGACCCTGACTAGGGCGGGGGGTCTAGAGCAAATCCCTACTTGTTTGTAAGGCTAGATTTCGATATGGCAGTATCAAATCACTCAAACATGAAACAATATTCAAAAAATATAAGGAAATAATTTCAATCTTACCAGATTATGAATAAATAACACAGAATTGCTAGCAAAACTCAGCTGAGCTGCTGGCTATAGTATGGCGTCCCTAAATTTATTTCACTTTCTTTCATATGGAAATCACCACACTTTAAAATCTGTGTCTATCACTGAACAACTATTGAAGAATGGCCCCAAATGCGCTCTGAGCGCTAATGATATGATTGTCTGTGGCCAATCACTGCCTAGGTTTATTTTAAATTTCAAATTTCCTACACTAAAGTCATTTCAGTCATGCTTCAGTCAAGTATGGATGGTTATCTGTTAGTCTGTCCGTCTCTACTTGTGTTTCTACAAAAATGTACTTGATTTTTGAACCAACCTTTCTCTCCCCTCCAAAATTTTGTCGTTAAAAGTTATTTTTAGACACAGCCACCACAATATCCCCTCTCCTCCATACCAAGTAGATTTGAACACCTGCGTCTCGAGGTCGTGTTTTTTTTTTTTCAAATAGCGACACTTTTTATTCAATACAGTTCGTCGATGATGTGAACAACACTGTCTTTTGTCATTATCTTCAATATTATCTATCCGTCTGTAAAATTAAGAACATATTAGTTCACTGCTCAGAATGGGCCATCCGGCCAGCTAATTTTTATATTCCTAACATTAATATTAAGAAAAAAGTACTTTTTAAATTTTGTAATATTCCAAACATCTGCGTTTTAGCCGCTGAATTCAAATCAAGGGCTTGGTATTGCAAAAGCGTCCAATAAATGACTGTGGCGTAACATATCTATGGTCCCTTCTGTCGAGTTGCTTACTTTTTATGTCAACTTGGGAAACGTGACTTTTCTCCGTTTCCCCCCCCAATTGCGTCTCCTTAGCCTTTCCAGTCTCACGCAATCTTTCCAGTCATATTTTTTCCTTTTTGATCCGCCGTTCCCCTCCTGTCTAGCAAGTCAATTATTATGGAGGATGATGACCCGCGGTCTAGGCGATCATGTACTATTCGCAGCCTACGCATTATGTTTTTATCCTTAAATGTTATCTTTGGAGGTATTTTACCGTTGTATCTCTGTCAATTTCACTACAACAATCTAACAGTAGAAATACTAAACATTGCCGCCAAAGACATACCACAGTCCAATACGCCACCACACATATCTCCAAAGCAGAATAACAGAAAAGAGAAAACAGAACACTGGAATAAAAACCCAGTTCCTTGGTGGACAAACAAGTGTACAGAAAAAACTAAAGAAAGAAAACAAGCCCTACAAAAATATAACAGAAATAGGACCCAAGATAACTATGAACAGTATAAGAGAATAAGAAATGAAACAAATAAAATAATATTACAGGAAAAGAAAAACCTTCTGCCAAACCCTCAATCCAAGCACTTATTCCGTTACAGAGGTGTGGAAAAGATCAAAAACCCTTAAAGGGAACTCAAAACGAACAGTAATGCCTACTATCCAAATTCCAGAACGGGCAGAATCAGATAAACAAAAAGCAAATACCCTAGCAAAGTACTTAAAAATGTAAGTGCTAGGGAAAACCTGGGGCACAAAGAAATAGGGAGAAGAGAAAATCTCATAACAGAACTAAGAAAAAAAACGAGATAAGTGATGTAGGGGAGAAATCTTATCTAAACTCCGAAATTACTGTAGAGGAAGTAGAAAAGGCAATAAATGAGAAATCGAACTCAGCATCAGGACACGATATTCTAAGCTACGAAATACTAAAAAAGATACCAAAATATACCACAGAAGTAATAACCTCTCTCTACAATATTATATGGAAAAAAGGTAAAATACCAAAGTCATGGAAGGTAGCAGTAGTCATACCAATACTAAAACCAGATAAAGAGGTCCATGATGCGAGCTCTTACAGACCAATAGCTTTGACATCTCACATTGGGAAAATAATGGAAACTGTGGTGAACAATAGATTAAAGTACCACATGGAAAAGAACAATCTTTACAGCCCAACCCAATCAGGGTTTAGGGAAAACAGAAGCACTATGGACCAGCTTATCAGACTAGAACATGGACCAACTTATCAGACTAGAACATGGACCAGCTTATCAGACTAGAACATGGACCAGCTTATCAGACTAGAACATGGACCAGCTTATCAGACTAGAACATGGACCAGCTTATCAGACTAGAACATGGACCAGCTTATCAGACTAGAACATGGACTAACAAGCAAGCGTAACTAGGGTCCATTTTAGTACCCATAGCAACGCCACTGGTTTGGTTGAAGAATTGGCCATTAAACTCAACAGAGTTAAGATTAAGAACTAACTCAGCAAGGCAAAGAAGCGGACCTGTACTGATAGTAAGATATATATATATATATATATATATATATATATATATATATATATATATATATATATATATATATATATATATATATATATATATATATATATATATATATATATATATATATATATATATATATATATATATATATATATATATCTTCGACTTATTGCCAATTTCTCTTTTGCTGAGGAATTCTCGATATATGGCCTGAAAAAGTCTCCCAGCTGCAGCTATTCAGGGAGCCAACTCTTCTCTGATGTTGAGTTGAATCACACTATAATGTCCGAAATTTGTTTTTTTTTTTCAACGGCCACGAAGACGGTGACGGTATGGCCGCACCGCCGAAGAACCGGTTCTGAGAAAGGCCAATGGCGGTTCACACTGGTGAATTGTCCATAAAACATAAACAGACAGACATCAGTAATTTCCACCAAAGCAAACTATAATAGAGAGAAATTTGCAAATAACACAACAAAGGGTTTTCAGTGAGGGAAAGGTTAGAAAGATGAAAGGGGGAAATCACGATCTTAAAGAGAAAAACACATAAACACGCTCACACACACACACGTACACACAAGCCCCCATATATGGAGTTAGAAGACACTGAAATTAAGACTATTAACAATAATTCTGCTGGTTATGATGATAGATGTAATGACAGGTCTCAAATCACATACCGTTTATTGTTTATTTTACGTTAACTTTTTCAGTTAATCTCAGTCGATTTTTTGTTGTTGGTACATTGGTTTGAGAACGTCCAATTCGCTGACCGGTTAGAGCGCTTGTCTCTCGTTACAAAGTTACGGTCTTCTGGGATCAAAACCTGGCATGTTCATGCTTCAGTCTACCCAGCTGTAACTTGATACATATTGTTGGGCTAGGGAAGGGAAAGGCAACGATGAATGGAATTGTTCACCCCTACCTCGTAATATTGGACCTAGCATAGGGAAGTCTCTAACACTTCCCTCCGCTTACAGTAGTGTCTGATATGGGACTACCTTTCCAATTTTTAGTTAGCTGGTGCGAGAGAGTCGTTAATTTGTCGTGTAGGCGAGTACACAGTCGTTAATGTGTAGTGTAGGCGAGTACACAGTCGTTAATGTTGTGGTGAAGCTTTTTTTGTTGCCAGTGTGAGTGAGTCAGTATAGCTGTGGGTGTGGATGAATTCTGTTAATTGTTGCTGTAGTGAATGTCGTAAGAGGCGACTCATATCATGCGTTCCCTGTGGCTGGCAACCTCATCATGTAAAACAAATTGTTACAGAAACTATCCCTGCAAGAGCACGTGAAACCTTTGGTGCAGGCTTCCTGCCCGGGTACTAGCTGTGATTATGGCTCCACAGGGAGCGAAACAGGTAACGCGGATGTTCCCGTAGTGAATGCAAATATTTAACTCTTTGACTCCACAATTATTTTCCACCATGTGCCGTAATTTTAATTCATGATACTCTCAAAACAACGCTCAGAGAGTTGTTTTGGCACGGGTTTCAAATCTAACCAACGCTCTGAGCGTTGTTCCGGAGTTAAAGAGTTAAGAAATGTGTTTCTACGGTACAATTTGCAGTCATAATTTTTCTGCTCCTGTGGCCACTCTTCTCTGACTTTAATTTTTACCCTTGTTTCTTTTTGAGACTCCAGAACATGGACTGCCTTGTATAGCTATCATCTAGTTTTCATAATTTGTGTCCTACCCAGCAAGTGTCTTCTCGTCAGCTCATGTTCTAACGATGTTGATGGGGTTTTTACAACTATTTCCACATGTGATCTCATTCCGTTAAACATTTCTATTCTTCGGGGGATGTCAAGTAATTAGCAGTGAAAAGTAAAGTATGCTATGGCAAACAGATCTGGTTTAAGAAGGAAAACTGTGTCTCCCCACGACGCCTGACACCATGTAAAAACAGATAAAGGTAGTCCTATATCAGATACTGTCGCAGGGCAGTGAAGTGTTAGGGACTTTAACATACTAGGTTCAACATTTTTTAATGAGATTGTGTGATCAGTTCCCTACCTCGCAGCCTTTCCCTTCCATAACTATAGAGCACAGTCGGGTGCCCATTTACAGCTGGTAGACTGAAGCGTGACGATAGCAGGCTTTGATCCGGGAACCCGGTAAATGAGCCGCGAGATGAAAGCGCTTAGCCAGTCGTATGGAAAGAAAATGCAAATATTTACACGCAGGAAACCTTGTGTGTTCTCTGAAACAACCAAATAAACTGGTCATACAACAAAGGACTTAAATAATTAAATAAACCTTGCATTAACACATACATTTTCCACCCATCTAGTACCTTTGCCACTGTTCATATTTCAGAAGACGTATTCTCCTTGTTCATTTCCACGAATAGTTTATCTTATGCAAATACACCTTTGATCTCTGCATCCTCCTATCTTCATCGCCCCTTCCAAGTGTCTGACGAGTTTGGCTACGTGCTAGTTTCCCCATTACGCCATCCAGTGTATTTACAATTTTGTTTAATATATTAAGGATTTACATCTAGGCTGAGCAGGGTATCGAACCCAATTATTGTAAGTTCGAGGTCGCTCAGCTGTTTCATGTTATGGAATCTAGATGTGGAAAATAAAAGATAACTACGGTAGTTGTTCGTGGTGCTTCTTTTGGTGACGTCTGTAACAATAAGCAGAACTCCAAGTGACAATTAACTAAATGTTGTTATTTTTTAGTATGATATTTTAACGACAGAAACTAAATTATTCCTATGCACTTACTTCCAGTCTATTTTAAAAAAAAAAAGGAAATTCCGGCTCATATGTAGTTCATATTCCCGTTCATATCTGGTTCATATTACATTTTATATCTGGTTCATATCTGGTTTGTATTCCGGTTCACATCTGGTTCATATTCTAGTTCATATCTGGTTCATTTGTAGTTCATATTTCGGTTCATATCTTTTTCATATTCCGTTTAATATATATTTTCCACATCTGGAAAACATATACAGAGCAGCAGTCGGCATAAGGTAGATCTCAATCTAGTGGTAGATCACACAAATGATGTAGTAGATCTGCAGGTGACTGAAGGGGATAAGCACAGTTTTCAAGCTACAGAATTGTCCGACGCCCTCTCCAGCCGGCATTTAAAAGAGTTGAATCACCAGGATGAGAGGTAAATGTTTCCTCGTTCCTGGTGAAATCTCACGGCCTTGCTTGTAAGCATTCACGTTAATGATAAACTACATGAGATAAGAACATCATCTTTTCTGTGACGTGAAGTTTACAATGGAAAAAATATTATTTAGTTTGAATTTTCCACTTCTCTTGATGGAACTGTAGAAAGAGGATAATTTGGTAGAGATTATCATCATCATCATCATCATCTCCATCATCATCATCATCTCCATCATCATCAGCATCATCACCATCATCATCATCAGCATCTTCACCATCATCACCATCATCATCGTCACCACCATCATCATCATCAGCATCATCATCGTCACCACCATCATCATCATCAGCATCACCACCATCATCATCATCACCCCCCATCATCATCATCATCATCATCATCATCATCATCATCATCATCATCATCATCATCATCATCACCATCATCATCACCACCACCATCATCACCACCATCACCACCATCACCATCATCATCATCATCATAATCATCATCATCATCACCATCATCATCATCATCATCATCATCATATCATCACCTTCATCATTATCACCATCGTCATCATTATCACCACATCATCATCTTCACCATCATCACCACCATCATCACCTTCATCATCATCACCACCATCATCATCATCACCTTCATCATCACCATCATCATCATCACCACCATCATCACCTTCATCATCATCACCATCATCACCATCATCACCATCACCACCATCATCATTATCCCCATCATCATCACCATCATCATCATCATCATCATCACCACCATCATATCATCACCTTCATCATCATCACCATCACCATCACCATCACAATCATCATCATCACCTTCATCATCACCATCATCATCATCATCATCACCACCATCATATCATCACCTTCATCATCATCATCATCATCATCATCATCATCACCACCACCATCATCATCATCACCACCCTCATCGCCATCAACATCATCATCATCATCACTTTCATCATCATCACCATCATCATCATCATCATCACCATCATCATCATCATCATCATCATCATAATCATCATCATCACCACCATCATATCATCACCTTCATCATCATCACCATCATCATCATCATCACCACCGTCATCATCATTATCACCACCATCATCATCATCACCTTCATCATCATCACCATCATCATCATCATCATCATCACCACCACCACCATCATCACCATCATCACCATCATCATTATCACTATCATCATCACCATCATCATCATCACCACCATCATATCATCACCTTCATCATCATCACCATCATCATCATCATCACCTTCATCATCATCACCATCATCATCATCATCACCACCATCATATCATCACCTTCATCATCATCACCATCATCACCACCACCATCATCATCATCACCACCCTCATCGCCATCACCATCATCATCATCATCATCGTCACCATCATCACCATCATCATCACCATCATCATCATCACCACCATCATCATCATCACCTTCATCATCATCACCATCATCATCATCACCACCATCTTCATTATCACCATCACCATCATCATTCAGCTCCCTAACGAGCATAGGCCTCCTACAAACGTATGCCACGTCTTCCTATCCACGTCCCATCAGCTTAAGGTCTTTCTATGTCTTCTTCATCCTTTCACGTCTGCCTTTAGTTCTCTTCTCCGTGTCTTCTATGATCTCACTCTACCTGTCTTACCCTGGCAGTTCCAGGGGAAGGACTACCTTGCAGTGTTATCAGCAATTGTCCTCATTGAGTTTTCTATGGTCATGGTTTGTTTTTATAAATCTCTTGTTCCACTGGTACTTGTCTGGTTCTTGTCTTCAGTTCCATAATGGTGATCTAGTCATACCACTTCACTCCTTCTATTCTACGCAAGCATTTATGAGAATCTGCAGCTCTTTCACTGTTGTTTTTGTTGTTCTCCATGTTTCATAGCCATACAATAGAACTGACTTGACATTTGAACTGAAGATTCTTTTTATGTGTTGGACTTGATATTTTTAACTTCATATATTTCCTAGTGCAATAAAAGCTCCTCTAGCCTTTCATATTCTTATTTAGATCAACAGTTTATATATTGCTGCAAAGGTGTACTTATGACTCTATATCCTATAGCGGTATTTCTTCAAGCTGGTCTTCTTGTCGTGCTTTTTTCTTTTATTTTTTAAATAAGGTTTTGCCTCGTTTTGGCGAGGCGTGTCCCGTTCAACCTAGTTGGTTATATCAGGGCGAATGTCCAAATATAAAATTCTCCTAGGTCTGGGATTATGTCGTGTCATGTATTTATTCTCATATCTTTGTCTCTTCCCTGTGTATTTTCAGTCCCACTTGCCGTGACCTCTATTCAAGTATTTTCATCTTGTCTTGCATCTGGTTACGGCCAAGGGACAGAAGAGCCAGGTCGTCAGCGAAATCTAGATGATCAAGCTGTTTAGTCAGACTCCAGTGGATTCAATTTCTGTTGGCTGAAGGTGATGTTTTCATAGCCCAATCTATACCAAGTCAGACGAGAAATGTTGATAAGAGGCATCCCTTCGCACTCCAGTCGTAAGAGGGGACAATGAAGTGATGAGCAATGGTCTGCTTCCTGTAGACGTTTTATGTCACAAAAACTTCAACAAAAGAATATGGACAAGTAAACTAAAGAAAATAATTCGATTCAGCCATTCAAGACAAAAGCTACATATAAGCTGTACTTATTCTTAATTACAGATAAACTAAACCTTGAAAACAGACACGAGTTTATCAAGGTATATCTTTGGAGCACTCAGTGTTTTTAAAATAGATCCTCACACATCCTGGGTTGCCTACCGCTGCTTTAGAGTTTCTATGCTTTAATTAAGTCGCTGAAGAAGAAGAAACAAAAATGTGGTGGTAAACATTTATTTGTAAAACGTGTGGGTTAAAAAAAAATGTAATACATCTTACTAGGACACAAGACAAATAAAATTACCTACGTTTCGGCAGCAAGGCTTTCGTCAGGGACAAACGAACAGCAACAGAAAGGAATGAAAGCGAGAGCTCAGTGAGAAACATAAAATAAATAATAAGAAGAAAAATAACGCAGCCGGTAACAATACACGTGGCCGGGAATCTTGCTGTGAGAATTACAAAATGGCTTCTGCATCTGGGAATAGAGTAAATACTGTTAATTGTTAAACGAGAGCATTCTTTCGTTGCTGAAGAACTGGTGTGAATTTAATTATTTGATACAGGTATGATTCGCTGAAAGGAATATAACTAATGGTAACATGTGAACTTGAATTAACCATCAAAACATGGCCACAAATTAAAGCTGGCAATGTCTTTAAAAAGTCTAGAAAGCTAAGCCCGGTTGGTGTACATTGAAAGAGTAAATTTATACAAAAGTTACTTTATACCATTTTGTTGTTGTTGGTGACTTGTGAACTTCAAGGAAATATTAATATCGAACTTTTCTTCAGTGGAGACAGTAAAATCAATCTAATGTTAACTTGACTCTGTTTGCCTGTTGAGAAAAGTAAAATCAATCATATATTAACTTGACTCTGTTCGCCTGTGGTGAAAGTAAAATGAGCCAGACGTTAACTTGACACTGTTCGTCTGTGGGAAAAAAAGTACAATCAATCAAATGTTAACTTTACACCGTTCGCTCCTGGGGACCGTACGACCAACGTTAGATAAACGCTACGCTGTTCTACCTTGGGAAAAGAACAATCAGCCACCGGTTTAACCTTACGCCCTTTTGTCACTGACACAGACTGAAGAGGCAACTCATCCTCAATAACGATTGGATATCACAACAAGAAACAAGATGGCGGTAAGTACAATACGTGTTATTTGTACATGCTAGTTTTAGGCTGCTTGTTTTTAAATCCGCGAATTAAACCAGTCTAATACACCCTGTTTGTCTCTCTATTGTCTTTCGTTATGTATTTTGTTAACTCTTTCATATATTGTTTTGTATTTTATTTTTTAACGTTGAAGGCGTTAAAGCAACTGCGATAAAAAGAAATAATGATAATTAATAAAATTTGAAGTGGTTGTCTGTATTTGTAACTTCTTTTAGTTAACTTCCCACGAGGTTTATATATTTGTCGCATATCAAATCTTTGACGATCAAAACTATTAATGCTTGACTCATCGAAGAGCGCTGAAGTGGTAGACCCAGAAAACAAGGTCTTTTATGTTTGGGCTTGAGCTCTAATATAACCAACGGACCTTGTGTCTAGGCTGAACGGAGCGCCTAACCAAAACGAGGTAACACTTATATCGTTAATAAAAATAAGAGCTAAAACTGTACATGCAGCTCTCTTTGATGGTAGTTTCAAGTTTTAACGAGCATTTACCAAGCTTATTTTATATAATAACTATAAATGCTGTCAAATAAGGTGAAATGTGTAAGGGAAACAATAAACTGCGCATTTAAATTCTGTGTCGTATTGAAAGAGACCGGGTATAAAAAGGAGCGGGTATGGGATGGTGAACGGTGATGTGCCGATTTCATAAAGATATCAAACAACTAGGTTATTCGCAAGGCCGAGCAACTAGCGAGTCCTTTATTGTGTTTAAAAACAGCTGTAGTAACGAACACATTTCTCGTCAGCTTTAAACTAGATTCTCAGACTTAAAATTGTTTACTTTATTCCAAGATGAATCTCATTCGACTGAGTTGACAACGGTTCTGAAAAATTAATATTCAGTTACGTCTTAAAAATCTTACAACAAGGAAAGAAAATAACAACCAATTTTTTATTGTCTGCTTTTATGATTCATACCATACACGTTAAAATAGCAGACAATAAATGTGTCTTACCTTCCAATGATTTAGAAAAAAGTGAATGACTAATTATCATTAATAAGTAATACTTCATTTCGTTCATAATTCTAAATTATCTGTGTGAAGAATACACCGAAATACTGATTATTACAAACTGGATTCTTACTTTTATTCTATGCAATAGAACAGGAGTGTCCAATTGACAGAGTGGTTAGAGCTCTGGTCTATTACGGTGAAGGTGCCGGGTTCGATTCCCGGTATCCTCACATGCCAGTCTACCCAGCTGTAAATGGGTACCTGACTTTGCTCTTGAGTTAGGCAAGTAAAAGGCAACGAGGAAGGGAACTAGTTATTCCCTTCTCGATGCTGGACCTAGTATGGGGAAGTCTCTAACACTTCACTCCTCCTCTATGGCAGTATCTACTATGGGACTACCTTTTATCTAATAGAGCAGGGGTCGGCAACATGTCGGTGGTGATCTACTGGTAGACCTTAGGGGATGATTTGGTAGATCTTTACATGAGGTGAAATAAAGAATTGATAAGTTTAGGATTAACCCTCACCCTTCGGTATTTAAAAACGCGACAAGGCAGCCATAACTTTTGCCAAGGAAGGCAATGCTGAGAGGCATTTTAATTAAACCTGTTCATTCTACAATTGAAACAGATTTGTATCCTAACTTTGTAGCTATTATTCTACTCGTACCAAGATAGATCTTTAAAGTTCAGTGTTTCTAAAGTAGATGCACACCGTTCTTGGGTTCCTTACCCATGTATGGAACGTTTATTCTCCGCTTTTTATAGTACATGTGGTAACAAGTTTAAAAGTAGATCCGTATTATATTTGTTAGTTCCATTATTTGTTTTCTCTTGAAACTCTCGAAAAATTAAATTTTCCACACGGCTGTAAAATATATATTTAGTTTGTGCTTACGTATTAATTCTTTTTATATTTTCATCTTTTAATTCAGCTGAATGTTGTCAAATTCTAAGGGAAAAGATAACGGGCAAAATTTTTGTACAAAACATTGCTACTGTAATATTCATCATTATCATCATCATGGTCATAATCACGACTACCAATCTATCTATCTATCTATCTATCTATCTATCTATCTATCTATCTATCTATCTATCTATCTATCTATCTATCTATCTATCTATCTATCTATCTATCTATCTATCTATCTATCTATCTATCTATCTATCTATCTATCTATCTATCTATCTATCTATCTATCTATCTATCTATCTATCTATCTATCTATCTATCTATCTATCTATCTATCTATCTATCTATCTATCTATCTATCTATCTATCTATCTATCTATCTATCTATCTATCTATCTATCTATCTATCTATCTATCTATCTATCTATCTATCTATCTATCTATCTATCTATCTATCTATCTATCTATCTATCTATCTATCTATCTATCTATCTATCTATCTATCTATCTATCTATCTATTGTAGCGAAAGGTTTTCCTAGTATGATAGTAGTGGTAGAGCAGAAGTAGAATCTCTCTCCAGAAAGTATGAAGTTCCAGTGCCCGAGAAGTACACTGGTATCACAAGTGAGTTACAGCTGTGAATACTCTGAGCTGGACAATAGATTTAGGCTTCAGAAGTATAAGATGCTACTTCGCTATCGTAACCCTATGTGATATTATAATTAAATTAGAAAAAGTAACTCAAAATTTAACAGTTAAAAATTTAACAAGTCAAATGAGTACAATTATCCAATTTATTATGTACATCTATATATTCTTGTAATGATAAATGGGTGTTGGAAGATGGTAAAATGTATGATTATTTACAGTTACAAATTAAAATAACTAATAGAAAAAGTCTTGGATTTATCTTCCACTGAATTTATAAAACAAGTTTGTCACATTATCTCTTGCCATCTAGTTTTCATCATTAGAAAGTCGTTTTAGAACTGCTCACAGGATTTGTTGGATGGAAATATATAAACTCAACTTTATCCACGTCTGCTCGAGGTTCCTCCGACACACTGGAGTACGGAAGACTTTCCTTCAGCCCGCCCTATAACTACGGGGGACTAAGGTGTTGAAGTTTGGTTGACCTCTAGGCTTCAGTGAGCTGGATCAACTTCTTCAAGTCTTTAGTTTCTCGATCAGGAATGATCATAAACATTGATCATAAAAACCTGGAACAAGAAGTAATAGGTGGCCATTGTTCTAACAATCTCACCACCCTCTGCTGTTCATGATGCGACCATGTCTTCAGTGTTTGTATGTAAATGAATGAATCATGGTAGTATATTACAGAGATAGCATGATAAGATAATGTATAAGGTGCAGAATTAACAATATACATGAATAAATCACATGTTATGATACATGGGTACGATATAACCTTTGCCTTCCACTTATGGATGTCAAGTCACTTATGTACTTGCTGGTATGTCGTAAGCTTCCAGGCAAGAATTAGCCATAATATATTTGGCTAACCAATTAATGGTTATGCTTCCTGACAATGCCGGTGAAGGTTATCTCTGGTTAGCGTCATTCCCTTTTTTATTATATCTGCTACAATCAATCAGAAATAAAATCTGAAATAAAATGATATTAGTAATACATATATTTTTAATAAACTTACATACCCTCTTAGGATTAATAAGCTCACGGTGAGACTGTATTGGCTTAACTTAATCTGCCCTGCATGCAGCGTGAAAATAGAACTTTTCTTGCAGAGGCTGTCCTCCAGTTTCTCACTCTGGCTTCTGGATTTGGTGTGTGATTTACAATGCGCCGCTCTGTCCTTATATTTCAGTCTCTCGCGCGTACGAGAAAGCAGCTCCCAAATTCCCCAAAAGATTTTAGTTTCATCTCCTGTTTTGAAGCTATTTGAAACAATCTGTGCTTTTCCTGTACTCGTTTTTCTCTTCTGTCACTCACACACTTATCTCCTTCCTTCCTTCCTATATATCATTTCCTTTTCCCCATATGGGGCTTTCATTACATATAAGTTTTATACAATTCCGTTGAGGCTTGTTAGTGTAATAAATTTTTAAAGATTATTAGCTAACTTTTAGCCGATGTGATGAAGGTGAAAAATATTAATTATCTTTAAAACTATTTATATTTGAATAATATCCTTTTGGATATAATTCCTAGCCTATCTCCTTTGTTGAGTTATATTTATTTAATATTATTCCAACCATGCGTTCTCCTGTAGTGAATAATTTAATGTCCAGTAAATGCAAACTTTTAAAGTCGGCCATACATTCCTATATAGCTATTTCCTCATTCTTCAGTAATACTGTATGGCTTTTAACCGTAAGTCACATTTCCGCTGTCTACCAACTTCAAAGAAAGACCGCAGCGCTGACCTTGCGCTGGTGTGTGTGGGTGTCGCGTGGGCGTGTCGCGCTACAACCAAGCAAGTGTTTACCAAATCTCGCTACAGAGCCCTCTTCTTTAAAACAGTGCCTGCACGGTTAACTTTTTGGTAACACATGCTGCAGTTCCTCCTTAATTTTCTGTTTCTCTATATCTCCTTTGATAGGATGCCTACTTAAAAAATCGGGTCCAAGATTGTCCCGTCCTGGTATGTATCTCACATTGAACGAATATGGAGATAACAGTAAACTCCACCTTAAAAGTCGTGAATTTAATTTTTTAGACACTGCTAAAAACATCAAAGGCTGGTGATCACTTTCCACAATGAAGTGTTTCCCGTAAAGAAAAGGGGCGAATTTGTTGATCGACCAGACCAAAGCGAGGCATTCACGTTCAACGGTAGAATAATTTCTCTCAGCTGTATTTAACTTTCTACTGGCAAAAGCTACTGGTAATAGCATATGTGGCGGTGTGTCTGCCCGCTGTAGTAATGTTGCTCCGATGCCTACATTGCTAGCATCCGTTCTTAGTACGAATTCTTGTGTGAGATCGGGAAGGGCAAGGATAGGTTTATTTGTCAGCTTATTTTTCAACTCTGTATAAGCCTGTTCACACTCCACAGTCCATTGTATTTTATCCGGCTGACCTTTTTTGGTTAAGTCGGTTAATGGCGCGCACAATGAGTTAAAATGGGGTATATATTTCTGATAAAACCCGCACAGTGACACAAAGGATCTTACATCCTTCTTAGTTTGTGGTCTTGGTGCTTTTCTAATTTTCTCTACATTCTTTGGGTCCGGAGACATTTGCCCTGTAGAGATAGTGTGACCTAAAAATTCCAATGTCTCACATCCAATATGACACTTAGTTGGGCGTGCTGTCAATCCCGTTTCTCTTAATCTACCTAACAACATGGAGAGTGCTACTACGTGTTCCTCGAATGTAGTGGTAGCAATCAGAATATCATCCATGAAGTTGGTGATATGAGGATTTTGTAATGGTTCCAACAATTTCCTCATCATTCTGGTGAAGATACTTGGAGCATTCTTTAAACCAAATGGGAGTACATTGAACTCGTAATGTCCATCCGGTGTACTAAAGGCTAACAGTTTCCTAACTTCTGGTTTCACTGGTATTTGGTAGTATCCCTTGCTTAGATCCACTTTTGAAAAATACCGAGCCTTACTCAATGTAGCAAACAACTGATTGGTGTCAGGTAATGGGTCTACCTGAGATTCAGTGATAGCATTTAGTTTCCTATAATCAATGCATAACCTGTGTTCACCACTAGGCTTCCTTAATAGCACCACACTTGAGCTGTAGGGAGATTCAGACTTTGAAATAATTTTCTCTTTTAAGAGATAATCAATCTCATCCTTGAGTGCCTGTCCTTTAGCATAAGGTATAGGGTATGTCCGCATACAAACTGGTGTAGGGTCAGTAATCGTCATGTCATACTCTAACAGATTAGTACACCCCGGCTTATCTGTGAGTACATCAGCATGGATTTCTAACACCTCCTGAACCTTTTTCCTCTGCTCAAGAGTTAAATGTTCACTCACATTAACCTGAGCATAGCTTTCCGTAGTTGATAGGGGGTATTCCATGGAGGAAATTGGTTCATCCTGCATTTCTGTTGCAATGGCCAGGGTCATGATATGGGCAACTTCTGATGCTTCCCTGTCATAATACTTTTTAAGAAGGTTGACATGATACACCTTCTCCTTTCCTTTCTTGTCAATCTTATAGTTGGTCCGGGAAAGTTTTTCCAATATGACGTAGGGTCCCTGCCATCCAATTTGCAATTTATTATTGCTGCTGGGCAACAGTAACAGAACCTTTTCTCCCACCTCAAGTTCCCTATCTTTTGCTGTTTTATTGTAGTAAGCAGCCTGCTTCCTCCTGGCCTGTCTCAAGTTATCATTTGCCAGTTTCCAACTTGTTTTCAATCGAGATGTCAACTCGTTGACGTATTGGTATGAAGAAGTCACGGTTTCTTCTGCTTTTTCATCAGTCCATGTCCGCAACAATGCTTCCAGTGGACCTTTGATTGGTCGTCCAAACAACAATGTAGCTGGAGCCAATCCTGTGGAGTTATGTGGGACTTCCCTATAGGCAAATAGTGCTGAGGGTAAGTATGTGTCCCAAGTTTCAGGTTTCTCACTAGCCAACTTTCTAAGGATTGAAATGAGCGTGCCATTGAACCGCTCTACTTGACCATTCCCTTGGGCGTGGTACGGGCTACAGTGATAATGTCTAGCTTGAAATAACCTGAATACTTCTTGTGTTAGCTTTCCCACTGAGAACCATTGTCAGTCAATATTTGATGTGGGAAACCTAATCGGGTGAATATTGTTAACAGTGCCTCTGCCACATGTTTCGAATCTATCGATGACATTGCTACTGCCTCTCCCCACATAGAGCAAGTATCGACCAAGGTTAAGATATATGCATTTCTCTTCTTGGTCCTACTGAGGGGTCCAACAATATCCACGGCAACACGTTCGAAGGGCGTTCCCATGATGGGCATTTCTCCCAGTGTTGCTGGTGCAGTCCTATGTTTAGGAGCTACTCTTTGGCATTCTGGACAGGATCTCACATACCTCTTTATGTCCTCTGTGATCCCTGGCCAAAAGTAGTGACAGGCTATCCGTTGTCCAGTGGCCCCTATTCCCATATGTCCACTGAAGGGTATAGCATGTCCTAGCTTCATAACCTGCTCCCTGTATGATTTTGGCACTACAAGCTGTCCATGTCCTTTTGGTCCTGTTCCAGCTTTTCTATATAGTAGGCCTTTTTTCATATATAAGTCTCCTTTCTCTGGAGGGTTATGGCTTTTAGGTAATTTGCCAAAGCAAGGCTTCAATGTACTGTCAGCAGTTTGAGCCTTTCTCATCTCTTCTGGATGAGTATTGATGATAGTGTCCTCCTCTTTCTTAGAGCTTGCCCTGGTCTGGACTGTTGCCATCACTATGGGTCTTATAGGTTCTCCTAGAAAGACATATCTACATCCCAGTATTAATGGGTAGATAGGGTTGTCCATCACTGCTGCTTTGATCTCTCCTTCCACATAGCGAGATCTTATGTTGATTCGGGCTATGGGCAGTGTCATGGTTCCTGCTCCCTTGACTGGTCCTCTGATTTCCACTGTTTCTGTGGTTATCTGTTCCGGACTCACCAGAGAAGAGCACACTACTGAGTCAAAGTCCAAGCCTGTATCATATAAGCACAGTACTTGGGTGCCATTCAAGGTCACTTCCTCACAGACAGGGGGATGGTGGAGGTCATTCTGACTATCTGCCAGGTCCTTCCTTCCCTTGTTCTCTGTTGTAAGGCATGCAGCGTGATGAGGAGGGTTTTTCCGTCTGCATTCCGCAGTATTGTGGTTACTCATTTGGCAAGATTTACACCACTTTCCTTCCTTTCTTGGAGGTTTCTTTTCTGATCCTAGAGGGTTTTTGTCTTTATAATCAGTTCTGTGTTTGTTCTTGTTGGAATTGTCCCTGTGTTCATAGTTGGTAAAGTTTTGTGAAGGTTTGAAGTTCTCACCCTGCTTCTTCTTATTTCCTGATACTTCTGACTGAGCTGCTTGATATCTTTCAGCCATGGTTAAAATATCTTCCAATCTCTCAGCTCCTTGTTCCATAAGAAATTTTCTCATTTCTTGAGGCATGGATTCTCTCAGTTGCTCCATCATGACCATTTCTTTTATATCTTGACACTTTCCTAAGCTAATCCATTTTGTCAGATAAGTTTCCAATCTGGCAGAAAACTGGTGATAGTTTTCTCCTGGAAGTAGCTTAGCAGTTCGGAATCTCTTTCTATAAGATTCAGAATTCTTTTCGTACCTGACCAGTAAAGCTTGTTTTAAGATTTCATAATCTTCCTGGTCTTCTTTTGAGAGTTTTAAATAAACATCGTATGAAACTCCCCTCAACCCCTGAGATAGCTTAAGGCTCCATTTTTCCTTTTCCAATCCATAGGTAGAGGCCAGTCTCTCATATCTATCCAGGTACGACTCAATGGCGTCCTCTTTTTCAATAAATGGATCCAGGTGGAAACTCATGGCTCCATTTGCCGCGCTATGGTTGGAGCTACTCTCAGAGTGAGGTGAGCTAGCACCATGATTGCTAGCTGCTCCCTGGAGTTCAAGTTCCTTTAAACTTAACTCATGCGCTCTTTGTAACCTTCTTTCTTCAGCTTCCAAAATTAGTCTCTTTTCTTCTCTTTCCAGTCTTTTGGCTTCTCTCTCTGCTTCTAATTTCTTAGCTTCAGTCTCAACTTCCATTCTTTTAGTCTCTCTTTCTGCCTCTAATTTCTTAGCTTCAGCCTCAACTTCCATTCTTTTGGTCTCTCTTTCTGCCTCTAATTTCTTAGCTTCAGCCTCAACTTCCATTCTTTTGGTCTCTCTATCTAAATATTTATCCACTTCAGTTGTGATATATCGAATTAGAGCATCTCCTGTCATACCCAAGTCTTTTCCTTCCTGCATAATCGCAGCTCTAAACTTCACCAATTCAGCCATGATGCTTACTTACCAGAGGGTATATAATTTTATCTTCACTAACAAACTAACTTAATTAAAATCAATTAATTACTTTGAACAAGACAAATCCTTAAAACCTTGTGAGCGTTTCCTATTTACTTCGTACTCAATGGTACTACTATTACAAACAAATTTCTAAGTTTTTAGAATTTTTTCCAAAAAAAAAATTTTTTTTTTTTACAAACTATTTGTGGCTCAAGATAGAAGAATACATAGATAGTGGCCCAGGATACAAAATAATATCCCGCGAAAGAGCCCCCAATGTAGCGAAAGGTTTTCCTAGTATGATAGTAGTGGTAGAGCAGAAGTAGAATCTCTCTCCAGAAAGTATGAAGTTCCAGTGCCCGAGAAGTACACTGGTATCACAAGTGAGTTACAGCTGTGAATACTCTGAGCTGGACAATAGATTTAGGCTTCAGAAGTATAAGATGCTACTTCGCTATCGTAACCCTATGTGATATTATAATTAAATTAGAAAAAGTAACTCAAAATTTAACAGTTAAAAATTTAACAAGTCAAATGAGTACAATTATCCAATTTATTATGTACATCTATATATTCTTGTAATGATAAATGGGTGTTGGAAGATGGTAAAATGTATGATTATTTACAGTTACAAATTAAAATAACTAATAGAAAAAGTCTTGGATTTATCTTCCACTGAATTTATAAAACAAGTTTGTCACATTATCTCTTGCCATCTAGTTTTCATCATTAGAAAGTCGTTTTAGAACTGCTCACAGGATTTGTTGGATGGAAATATATAAAACTCAACTTTATCCACGTCTGCTCGAGGTTCCTCCGACACACTGGAGTACGGAAGACTTTCCTTCAGCCCGCCCTATAACTACGGGGGACTAAGGTGTTGAAGTTTGGTTGACCTCTAGGCTTCAGTGAGCTGGATCAACTTCTTCAAGTCTTTAGTTTCTCGATCAGGAATGATCATAAACATTGATCATAAAAACCTGGAACAAGAAGTAATAGGTGGCCATTGTTCTAACAATCTCACCACCCTCTGCTGTTCATGATGCGACCATGTCTTCAGTGTTTGTATGTAAATGAATGAATCATGGTAGTATATTACAGAGATAGCATGATAAGATAATGTATAAGGTGCAGAATTAACAATATACATGAATAAATCACATGTTATGATACATGGGTACGATATAACCTTTGCCTTCCACTTATGGATGTCAAGTCACTTATGTACTTGCTGGTATGTCGTAAGCTTCCAGGCAAGAATTAGCCATAATATATTTGGCTAACCAATTAATGGTTATGCTTCCTGACAATGCCGGTGAAGGTTATCTCTGGTTAGCGTCATTCCCTTTTTTATTATATCTGCTACAATCAATCAGAAATAAAATCTGAAATAAAATGATATTAGTAATACATATATTTTTAATAAACTTACATACCCTCTTAGGATTAATAAGCTCACGGTGAGACTGTATTGGCTTAACTTAATCTGCCCTGCATGCAGCGTGAAAATAGAACTTTTCTTGCAGAGGCTGTCCTCCAGTTTCTCACTCTGGCTTCTGGATTTGGTGTGTGATTTACAATGCGCCGCTCTGTCCTTATATTTCAGTCTCTCGCGCGTACGAGAAAGCAGCTCCCAAATTCCCCAAAAGATTTTAGTTTCATCTCCTGTTTTGAAGCTATTTGAAACAATCTGTGCTTTTCCTGTACTCGTTTTTCTCTTCTGTCACTCACACACTTATCTCCTTCCTTCCTTCCTATATATATCATTTCCTTTTCCCCATATGGGGCTTTCATTACATATAAGTTTTATACAATTCCGTTGAGGCTTGTTAGTGTAATAAATTTTTAAAGATTATTAGCTAACTTTTAGCCGATGTGATGAAGGTGAAAAATATTAATTATCTTTAAAACTATTTATATTTGAATAATATCCTTTTGGATATAATTCCTAGCCTATCTCCTTTGTTGAGTTATATTTATTTAATATTATTCCAACCATGCGTTCTCCTGTAGTGAATAATTTAATGTCCAGTAAATGCAAACTTTTAAAGTCGGCCATACATTCCTATATAGCTATTTCCTCATTCTTCAGTAATACTGTATGGCTTTTAACCGTAAGTCACATTTCCGCTGTCTACCAACTTCAAAGAAAGACCGCAGCGCTGACCTTGCGCTGGTGTGTGTGGGTGTCGCGTGGGCGTGTCGCGCTACAACCAAGCAAGTGTTTACCAAATCTCGCTACATCTATCTATCTATCTATTGGAAAACTGCTTTTAAAAACATAATACTTAGAATCACATAAGTTCATTTAACGATATCCATACAGGTAATTAACAATAACAGAATAAAGAAATACACTAATTGTACAGGTCACAGGCGATTATCTACTTCCAGAGGTCGAACAAGATAAAAAATCTGAGCCTGAAGGAACGAATAAGGTTGACACTAAAATCTGCCGTAAGGTATTTATCGTGTACACTCTAGACCCAAGGTCAAGGCAGTGTTCTAGAAGATGGGTGGATGACGTAAATATTGATCTGCTTTAGCTTGAAAGTGTAAACCTGAATGGATACCAGCAAGGCTAGACAGGAATGAACGCAGTTAATGTTTGAGACAAAGCTCCTGTGGGACTCGAAATGCTGAAGAAACTAAATCCTGGTGGAATCAAACACAGCAAAGAAGTTCCAATTGTTTCTGGAATAGACTTCTCTCCTTGAGGTTTAAATAAGCATTCACAGGGAGGAAAAAAAAGACACACACACACATACATTTAAAGATAGCTTTCCCCTGGCATCGATCGCTGACGTACAGTAAAAGAGTAAGATGGACAGGTCTAGGAACAGAGAGACAGCATAAGAGTTCTGAAGTTGCAGGATATATGAATGATAAAAAGTTGGTTTTTTATTTAACGAACCGGGGGTGAAAGCAAGCTTGCATCAGATGATCTTCACTTGCCTCTGCTCATCCACCATATTGGTCAACATGGTTCAACCTAATTATCGGTTATAATTAGGGTATTTAATGTAATTTTATTTAAGTTTTGTGATAAATTCACATACATAGTCTTTTACTATTGATTGCTTTTGATGTTCACAATTTACATTTGAATTTGTTGTTTCCTTACTTCTTGCAGTACTTTATTTTGTTTTTCATTATCTTATGATTAGTTAAATCGAGTAGTTCTTTTTTAAATGTGTTGGATCTTATGGTTCGTGGTGTGCCTGTTTTTTGCTTATTAAGTATTCGAATGTTTTGACATTTAATTTTCTGTAGCTTTTTTTTTTCTTAAATAGAATTACTATTATTACTGTTATTAATATTAATATTACTATTACGTGTACGTGGAGAGTGACTTTGTAATATTCAACCAGTGTACATTGGGTAGGGTACCACCATAATAGGAGGATTTCAGGCATCTCAAATCCTGTGTATCGGAATTGCTGACATTCAGCTGCTGGGATGCAGCTGGGAGAATCAAAGATGATGACATGAACATCTGTTTGCTTAACTTGTACAAGGCGAAGAAAGCATGCATTCGACCAATTTACATTGCAGCATGAAGTATGAGCAATATTCAATCACTCATTCATTTTCAATTTTGCCTCTTACGAAGCGTGGAGCCATTAATGCAGATAGCTCCCTTGCAGGAATCCTGCACCAAAGCGTTCATCTAATCTTTGCAGTGGTGGTTTCTGTAGTCTTTCGTTTTCCTTCAGGGGTCCATAGCATAGCTGTTCTTGTGATGGCATCGGGGTCTCTTCTGAGGACATGGCCAACCCAGCTCCAGCGTCTGCCAGCTATGATGGTGTGCATGCCCTCTTGCTTGCTCCGAGTAAGCAGATCTTGGTTGAGGATGGTATTTGGCCAAAAGATTCGGAGAATTTTTCTTAGGCATGTTGTGTGAAAAGAGGACAGTTTCGACATTTCCTTCTCGTAACTCTCCATCTCTCCGCACCATAGAGAAGCACAGAAAGCACACAGCTCTGATATAATCTTAATTTTGTGCTTGTGCTGTGCTGAGAGGACTTCCAGAAGTTGTTTAGACTAAAAAAGGCTATTCTTGCTTTGTTCATTCTGTTGTTGATGTCTTTGCTTGCTCCGCCGTCTGGTGTTACTATGCATCCTAGGTATGTGAAGGTGTCTGTTCCAGTTGCTGATTCCTTACTGATATGGGCTCAGGGTTGCTTACATTGAGCGTCATGACCTCTGTCTTCTTTAGATTGATGTTCAAGCCCACCTGTTAGCTATACTTATTAAGTCTATCCGTTTTTCCCTGGATGTGTTGATGTGAATGTGCTAGTAGTCCAATGTCATCTGCATATTCCAATGTCATCTGCATATGTTCCAATGTAGAAAATGTAGTCCATCTTATTCCTCTTGGACTGCCCTCTGTTGTCTGGCGCATCACCCAGTTTATGACTGTTAAAAATAGAGTGGTTGATAAGGGGCATCCCTGTCGTACTCCTGTCTTCACCTCAAAGGTTAGGTTGCTCTGCTCAACGCTACACGTAAAGTTGGCATAGAGGCTTTTTATGATTGACTCTATGCTGCTTAGAATTCCATAAGCCCTCAGTATTTTCCATAACTGTCCCTATCATCATCTCATCTCAACCCGCAACGCGTCATGGGTCGTAGGGGTGCCGTGGTGGAAGCATCAGCAGACAGGGTCCTCCACTGCTCTGTATCCTCAGCAATGCGTACAAGTGTGGAAAAACCGTGCCCTGCCCATTCTTTGATGTTATCAGCCCAGGATTTTCTTTGCCTTCCTCTTCTCCGTTTACCTTCGACTGTTCCCTGGAGGATCGTTTTCAAAAGGGAGTCATGACGAGTTACATGCCCAAACCAGGCGAACTTTCGACGTTTCACTACTGACAAAAGTGGTTCTTGAAGGCCTGCATAGGTGTTTATTTTCTCTCTAACATAGACATTTGTTTTGTGCTCTTTATAGCAAATGCGCAAAAATTCTTCTATAACATTTATACTCGAAAGCCTGAATCCTTCGCTCCATATCTGCAGTGAGTGTCCAGCCCTCACACCCATACAAGAGAATAGATAATACAAGTGATTTGTATAATTTGATCTTCACAGGAAAACTGATGTTACTTTTCCAGATCACATTCAGCCTTGTCATGGCAGCTGAGGCCATCTCAAGTCTTGTCTTGATTTCTTTACTTGATCTTCCATCACTACATATAGTGGGCCCCAGATATTTAAAGGTGTTAACTTCTTCTAACGTTTGCCCATTTAACGTAATGTTGGTCGGAACATATTTCTTATGGCTATTCACCAATATCTTGCTTTTTTCTATATTAATTTCCATCCCATACGTTCTTGTTACTTTCTCCAGTCTAGAGGTAAGGTCTTGAAGTTCTAATTCTGTTCCAGCTATCAGATCGATATCATCAGCAAAACGTAGATTGCAAAGAGGTCGGCCTCCAATCGATATGGTTGCTTTATAATCGTAGAGAGCCTCCTGCATAATTTGTTCTAGATATATTAAAGAGCACACCACCATAGCTGGCAGACGCTGGAGCTGGGTTGGCCATGTCCTCAGAAGAGACCCCAATGCCATCACAAGAACAACTATGCTTTGGACCCCTGAAGGAAAACGAAAGAGAGGCCGACCAAAAACAACCTGGCGGAGGACTGTGGAGGCTGAGATGCAAAGAATGAACCAGAGTTGGGGCACTGTACGAAGGATGGCCGCCGACCGAGCAAAGTGGAATCAATTTGTTGTTGCCCTACAAGACGCCACTAGGCGTGATGGCCACTGACTGCTTTGACGGTCGGCGGCTAAGGATCAAAGAAGAAGAAGAATATTAAAGAGCACTGGGGACAGGATACATCCCTGACGAACTCATACAGTTGTTTTTAAAAATTCTCCAATGTCATTGCTAGCAAAAACAGCACTGCTTGCGTCCTTGTGTAGTGCTTCAATGATATCTATGATGTTGGTGTCAAAATTGAATTTTCTCATTATTTGCCATAAGACTTCATGCCAGACTCGATCGAAGGCTTTTGTGAAATCGATGAAGTTATGGTATAAATCGCGTTGATGTTGGAGATGTTTTTCGATCAGTTATTTAATATTGAAGATTTGTTCTGAGGTACTTCTTTTTGGTCTAAAGCCAGCCAGTTCCTCGGACAAGATTTCTTCTGATTTCTGTTTTATTCTGTTCAAAAGTATCCTTAACATCATTTTACTTGGATGACTAATAAGGCTAATGGTCCTGTAATTCTTGCACATTTTTAGATTTCCTTTCTTTGGAAGCGGTATTATTAATGACTGCACCCATTCTTTTGGCCATTTTTTTAGTACTCCATATCTTCTGGCAAATTGTTGTCATGGTTTTTACTATATCTGGTCCTCCATATTTCAAGAGCTCTGCTGAGATATTATCCACACCCGGTGACTTCCCTCCTTTCATCGAATATATAGCCTCTTCCACTTCTTCCTGTAATATTGCTGCATTTCCGAGTTTCCTGTTTTCACACTTAATGTTGTTTAATATGCTATAGTCAGTGTCGAGTTTACAGTTATATAATTCTTTACAATATTCTGTACACCTTCTCATTACAGCTGTTTTTTCATTGAGCAGAGCCCCATTGCTATCTTCTATGACAGTTACCCTGTTATAACTGTCCCTATGTATACTGTCAAAAGCCTTTTTAAAATCAACGAAAGTAATGTACAGCTGTCTTTGCCATTCTGAGCACTGCTCTATAATGTTCCTGAGGGTAAATGCGAGTATATATGATCTACACATCTTCTGTTCTTTCTAAATCCTGCTTGTTCTTTCCTCCGATTGTGGTCTACTGCTTTTGAAATTCTCTGTATAATTATCCTGCCTAGTATTTTTCTGGGAACTGAGAGAAGAGTTATTCCTATCCAATTATTGCAGTCAGCAAGATCTCAATTCTTGGGCAATTTGACAATTATTCCTTTGTTCTACTCCGTTGGTGTTGTTCCTGTTTTCAAGACTTGTGCAAATAGTGGTTCTAATAGATCTGCTGCTAGCTCAGGGTCTGTCTTAAATAGCTCTGCATTTAAGTAATCATGGCCAGGAGCTTTTCCATTCTTTAACCCTTTGATTGCTGTAATGATTTCTTCTTGTCGTGGAATGTCTGTATTAACATCTAGATCATGTTCAGCCTCAGGAACATTCAATTGTGTCTCTGGTGGTTCCTTGTTCAGTGTTTCTCTGAAATGCTCAGCCCATCTTGTTTCCTGTCCATCTGCTGTCGTTATGAGATTTCCTTGCTTATCTCTTACTAATGTAATATTGTTTGCACCTCGTTTTCCGCTGATGATTTTAGTTATTTTGTATACTGTGCTTTGTTCATTTCTCAGTGCTGCCTCTTCTGCCTGTCTTGCAAGATCGTCTAGGAAATTCCTTTTGTTGGCTCGGGTTTGGCGTTTAACTTCCTTGTCCAGCTGACTGTACTGTTCGCTATATAGTTGCTTTAACCTGGGGGACTTCGCTTCTGTTTTCTTTCTTTTCATTTCCTTTCTCGTCGTTATGGTGTTTAATGTTTCTGGTGTTATCCAGTCTTGCTTCTTCCTTTCATGGAATCCCGACAATTATTTGCTGCTTTCCTTATATATTGTTGAAATGGTGTTGAATTTCTGGTATATATCATCAGTCAATGTCTTTTCCTGACTTTTGGCAAATTGATATCGCTTCTTTATATCATCCAGCCGTTCTTAGTTTCACTTTCAGTTTTGCTACTACTAAATGGTGGTCACTTCCCACATCCGCACCTCTTCTTACCTTCACATCTTGTAATGCATGTCTCCATCTACCATTAATCATGATGTGGTCTATCTGGTTTCTGTCCCGACCATTTGGTGATTCCCATATTAATTTGTGAATTTCTTTGTGTGGGAAAAGTGTTCCTCCAATGACCAGGTTGTTAATGCTACGGAAGCTTATTAATTTATCCCCATTTTCGTTTGCTGTTCCGCTGTCGCATTTCCCCATTACTCTTTCATTATATGTATTGTGTGTTCCATCTTTCGCATTGAGGTCTCCCATTACTACTTACTTACTTACTTAGTCGTTCCCTTTCTACCGTGAGGTGTAGAGGTTTGGGAGAGAGAGCGCCAGACTATCCTATCGGCTGTCTTCTTCCTGGTCTGGTTCCATTCTGGTCCACGGTCCTTCAAAGATTGTCTAATGTTGTCCTCACAGCGGACTCTGGGTCGTCCTGGGGGGTCTGGATCCCTTGCCCTTTGTTTCCCATGCTTGTCGTAGTAGCCCATCTTCTCCCATTCTGCACACATGGCCAAACCATCTTAGTTGGGACTGTTCTACTTGGGTCTGCAGGGGGTGAGATTTTAGGCCTTGACGTATCGTCTGGTTGCGAACCATGTCTCTTCTTGTTACTTCAACCACCTTCCTCAGATACCTCATTTTCTGAGGTATGGATCTGGCTTTTATGGGTTGTAGTCATTGCCCATGACTCGCATCCATATGTCAAGACTGGGACATAGGTGGAGCGGTATACAGCCATCTTCGTTTTCTTACCAACCTCTCTCTTGCTGAGGAATCTCGATTTATGGCCTGAAAAAGTCTCCCAGCTGCTGCTTTTCGAGTGGCCAACTCTTCTTTGATGCCTTCCTTTCGGTCTATAATAGCTCCAAGGTATTTAAAGTGGTCGACCTGCTCCAGGACCTGTTCTCCCAGCTTAATCTGATGTCTTCTTTCTTCTCGTGATATCACCATGGATTTTGTTTTAGAGCTGCTTATGACCATCCCTCTCTTCTCCAGCTCTTCCTTCCAGACTTGTAGGTTGGATTGGAGTTGTGCCTCTGATTTTGCAATCAGGGCAACATCATCAGCAAATGCCAGCTCTGAAATACAGACCTGTCTCATCTTCCAGTACCCCACTGAATACTTTCTTGTTCCTTCCTTACATGCCTTGATGACATCGTCCATGAGGAGTATGAAAAGATAAGGTGACAGGATATCACCTTGTCTTACACCAGTGGTGGTCCTGAACTCTTCTGACTTATGGTTTGCTGTCCTCACATAATTTCTGCAAGACTTGTGGAAGCTCTGTATAGCATGAATCAGAGGTGCTGGAATGTTCTTGCTTGCCAAACAGTCCCAAAGTTTGCTCCAGGGGACCCTGTCAAACGCCTTTTCCAGATCTATGAAACAAAGATGGATCTCACTCTTATACTCAAGGGCCTTTTCACTCAGCTGTCTGAGTGTAAAGATTAGGTCTTGAGTACTTCGGTTTACTCGGAATCCGCACTGGACCTCATCCAATTGTGGCTCAGCTGGCGTCGGAGTCTCTGCTCTAGGATTCTAGAGTAGATTTTACCAGGGACACTGAGAAGGGATATGCCTCTATGGTTTCCACATTGTCGATGGTCACCCTTTTTGAAAATTGGTGTTATGATGGCAATCTCCCAATCCTTTGGTATGGTCTTGTTGCACCATGCTGCCTGTAGGACCCTTAAGAGTACTAGGTCGCCTGCTGCTACCATGTACTTAACCATTTCTGGTTTATACCATCATGCCCTGCTGCTTTGCCCATCTTGATTTTCTCACGTGCTGCCTTCAGTTCTCCCATCTTTATGTCATCTTCAACATCATTGGTTTTCTCTTCTGTGCTAGAGGTTATCTTTTCTGATGCTTCACCATGATCACCATCCAGGAGTTCTGAGAAACAGTCTTTCCATCTTTCCATTACTTCCTTCGGGGCAGTGAGCAATTTGCCATGCTTGTCCTTTATAAATTTGAGAGGGAATTGTTTTTCCTTCCTCATGTTCTTTAGGGTCTTATAGAACAATTTCTGGTTTTCTTGCGCACCTTTTTCTAGCTTTTCTCCAAATTCTTCCCAGGACTTCAGCTTTGCTGCTCGCACCTTGTTCTGTGCTTCTGTTCTGAGTGTCACATATTCTCTATATTTCTCCATTAGTTCTGTTATATTTTTAGCTCCTAAGTATTGTTTCCATGCCATTTTCTTCTCTCTTATTTTCTCTTTGACTTTCTCTGTCCACCAAGGTGTCCTCTTTCTCTTGTTCCCAAGTCGGACTTCACCACATGCTTCTGCAGCAGCTGTCTTTATGATGTCCTTGAATTTAAGCCAGAGGGTTTCCAAGTCATCAGGTTGTTCTTCTGTGTTGCTCACCGCTGCAGGAATATGCCCCTGATATCTGGTCTTAATTTCTGGCTCTCTCAGCTTGTAGGTCTTAATGCTCATTTCTTCCGTTCGTTTACCTAGTTTCTTGTGTGATGTTGGGCAGTTTCTAGGCTGAGCAACTCTTTCAGTTGTTCTTTTGATTGTAAGCAGGTAGTGATCACTTCCAATCTCTGGCCCCCTCCAGACTCTAGCATCCCGTACATATTTAAATGAGCTCCTCCTAACAATGACATATTCGATCACTGACTTCTCATTCTTTGTTGCTTCACACCTAGTGTATGCATGTATGCGCTTATGGGGGAACTTTATGTTTGTAATGATCAGATTCTACTCACTGCAGAATCTAAGGAGTTGCTTTCCATTGTCATTGAGAGTATCTTCTCCATATCTTCCGATAACTCCACCCCATCTAGCATGGTCATTTCCAAATCTGGCATTGAAATCTCCGAGCATGATAATTTCATCTAGGCATTCATCCACTGTCCATTGAAGCAGCTCGAAGAATTCCTCCTTGACCTCTGCTCTCTCATCCTCATTTAGCCCATTCACTATGACCAGGTTGACTATGGTTTCTCCTTCTTTTAGTTTTACAACCATAATGCGCTCCAAGACAAAGTTCCATCCCTTGATACTATCTTTTTGGTTTTTGCCCACAATGCAACCCACGCCACCTTTAGCTCTTTCTCCCATTACTAAGATAAGATCATATCTAGGTGTGTCTTCCATTTCTTTCTGCAGTTGTTGATAGAATTCATCCTTGACCTCATCATCGCTGTCATTCGTTGGTGCGTAGCATTGTATTATTGTAGTGTTGATGAATCTCCCGCTCAATCTTATTCTTATCAGTCTGTTGTTGATGGGTTTCCATTTCAGTAATGTCATTTCTATTCCTTTCTGTAGAATAATGGCTACGCCTTCATTGTGCTGTCCATCCTCTCTTCCAGAGTAAAGTACTGTTTCTCCTGTTGCTGTTTTAACTTTTCCTGCCCCTGTCCATCTTCTCTCGCTTATCCCTAGAATGTGTAATCTATAGTTTCTCATTTCCGCTGTGACCTGATTTAGTTTTCCCGTCTCGTTCATTGTCCTGACATTCCAAAATCTTATTCTTGTTTCACGTTTTGCCGTCAGGACGTCCGTTTTCGTGTCAGTGGCTTTCTTTCGGCTTTCACCACTGACAGTCATACGAGCCTCAGACTCCGGATGTTCGTCCCGCAGTAAAGTTTGTTCATTTGTTGTCGTTTCCGTAACTTCATTTCTTTTTACATAGACAGGGATGTTAGCCCTATGCTAAAACCCCCAACCTGGAGGACTAGGGACTCTGCTTTAGTCTGACCCTTGCCCGCGCAAACCTGTCCAGCTTGGTAGAATCTTCCAGGAGTAAAACTCCAGCTGGCATAGCTCTGGGGGTAATCAGGGTTCGCAAACCGCCATACCTCGACAAGGTATTGACACCGAAATTATATACATACAAGTATGTATTACAAATAATAACCAGAAAATACGAATACAGAATTTCCACGACCTCTGAAATATGCGACTTACAATGACTCGTACTTACGATGGACATCCCATGAATCTTAAAATGTTGGGCTTTGTACAGTGTGTTATGTTATTTTATGTTATAATTTGTGCATTGTTATATTTTAGTATAAAATTAGTAACATTAGTTAAGCAATATAATCAGAAAGACTTACACATTTTAGCATTCATTCGTGTTAATTTTTAACATATAGTTATGGTTCATATAATGTTGGTATGTATCGATTTCCGTCTTACGATCACATCGTCTTACGACAGGCTCGTCGGAACGGAACTCTGTCATAAGTCGAGTGCTTGGTGATTCCGTCTTTCCATCTGTCTGTCCACACGGAATTACTTGACCACTTCTAAACTACCTAGAAGTCTGAAATTTGGCGTGCTAATAGGTCTTACGATATGATGCCCTAGGAAAAAAAAAAAGAAATTAAATTCGGCAGTTTTGTAATTAGGCCAGAAACGTTGTGCGACAAGGGAAACTATTTTATAATAGTTTTTCAGTTTAAAGGGAAATTAGCATTTTATTATAAAGTTAAAGAATATATGAGAGTTATAATCTAAAATTTTCTTATTTTCACAATAAAACTTTTAATAATTAAGGAAATATTTTATAACGTAAAAATAAAATAAAAATATTTAAGATTTTACTCGGCTTATATTACTATTGATGAACAATTATAAAGTAGTTCACTTTAGAAAGCGGATTCTCATTATGTATAAAAATTACAAGTGTGCTTTGCAGTATCAGTTACATTTGGACATGTGCCCTAATATAACCGGATAGGTTGAAAGAGACAGGCGCCGCCAAAATGAGGGAAAATGTTATGTAAAAAATAAAAGAAATTTTGGTATGATTAAGGTATACAGGGCATGCACACATTTAAAATGTTCCGGAATGCAATGAGATCGCTGTAAACATCAGTGTTTGCATCATGGTAAAAGAGGCATTATCCAAAACTGTAGATAATGTCAAGCATATCAGTGAAAAGGAGACTGCAAAGAACAAATTGGTGACACTTGAAATATAAGAAATTATGGATGCAAGCCCGAAAACCAAGCGAGACAAGTAAGAATTTGATCTATATTTTGTTGTTTTACAGACTGCACTAAGGCATTTGACACAGCGAATCACGGGCAAATTGTCAACATGTTAGAAAGCAGAAACATCCATGGTAAGAACATGAGAATAATAAAGAAAATGTATTGGCAACACACAGAAGTTATAAGAATCAGAAAAAAAGGAATATTTCATCAGGTAAAAAAGGTTTTAGAAAGGGATATTTGCTGTCACCAGATCTGATCAATTTGCACAGTGAAAATGAGATCCGTAGAAGATATTCCAGCAAAAGCAGGGGGTGGACATAATGTAAACAACTTGAGGGACGATGATGATAGTCTTAATAGCAAATAATGAAAATGAGTTGCCGGAAATATTGATACAGCCTTGACACAAAAGTGAATATATACGGTAGCTAATAGCAACAGAGACAGAAGTTTTGGTCATCTCGAAAAAAACGATTTCTTCGGAACGCACTAGCAAAGTAAATGGACCAGTTTTAAAACAATTCAACAGATTCAATTAAATGAAAACGGAAAAGTAAAATTGAAACAGGTGTGACAGAAATACAGAAGACATGGAAACAGGATAGGTCTTGAACGTATAAAACAGGACGAGAGACTTGCCTTGATATTCTTGAAGGCCTAAACTCCTCAGGGAGCCAACGAATGATTGTATTATCAATCTACATCTTTCTGTTAAGACGTTAGCCTTAATAACAAAACGACAGAAGTAATGGTCGTCTCGAAGAAAACGACTTTACTGGAATGCACGATCGAAGTAAATGGACCAGTTTTTAAAAAAAATCAGCAGTTTCAAATACTTAGGCACGTTAATAACATCGGATGGGAGATAAATCTCAGGCGTGAAGAGTAGCATAACCCAGGCGAAAGCAGCGTTCTATACAATGAAAAGTATTTTGTGCAACAATTCTTTGTCAATGGAAGTAAGAAATAGAGTTCTTCACTGTTAGATAGAACCAATCCTGACACACTGAAGTGAGCCATGGGTAATTAGTAAACAAGCAGGAAAAGCACTGAAGGCCACAGAGATGATGTGGTTTTAAAAAACAATGTTAAAAATACCATGGACAGCTAAAAATGAGTAATGAGGATATCCTGAAAGAGGTCAGTGCACAAAGGTAGCTTATTCCTCAAGAAGGAATCCATTTTCTTTGGGCATCTTTGTCGTATGGTAGGTTAATTGGTTTATTGGGCTTAGTCTAAGTAAAGAATAAAGGTTGACTGATGCACGAGAATGTATAGAAATAGATTTCACAGGTGGTAGGTTGAGGGAAAGATATGTCTCTGGAGTGAGTAGGTTTCTATCTTCCAGCCTATCCGTACAACTGTACTTTGTTACAAGACAGTCTCTGCCTCCCTTATCTAAAATAAGAACAGGTTATTCTACACACACACAACAATATGTGACAACAATGACACACAAACGTCAAAAAAAAATAAGGATAAATGGGTATGGGTCTGACCAACACACAAAGTTAAGTTTTCTTGTTGTTTATTATCACTAAACTGTTTTACAACATCAAGTTACCCAAAGAATATCAAGAAAAGCATTTACATATTGAGGAAATAAAGAAGGATGGTGCGCCTTCACCGTATAACCCAAAGAAAATATTTAACCAAAGGTTGAAGGTTAGCACTAGGTTTACAGAATAACAATATTGGTACAAATAAAAGACCAAGTAAAGTAAACAGAATCAAATCAAACCACCAAAGATTAATAGATAATTTCCAGCAACAATAAAGTCTACACACGATCTCTCATTCATGTGGCCACCTCTCACACTCTTACCTATTTTGTATTTCTTCCCTTGGGTCTGTGATATCCCTTGGTACATTTATTCCATGAACATAATCCCTATTTTACTGTTGATTTGTGTATCACCCCCAGCTGTCGAGAACACAAATTAGCCCCAGTTCATCCCAAAAACTAACTAATGAGGTGAACGCCGAATAAATTAAGGTCCACGATGAATCCTGGAAATAATGTAAATCCTAAAGGGTGGTCTTCACTGTTCTAAATAAACTAGCACTGCTCCTCCGATGCGTGCACAGGGGAATGTGATTCTAGATACAGGAACTACAACTGAACAATTTCGTTGCGACAACTCTTGCAGTGTTGAGGGTGGGCGGGGAAAACTAGTCTTGTTTCCCGCTCGGCTGGAACGTCTATTTGGATATAGGGGTTTACTACAAATATTGAATATGTAAGGGTCCTTGGTGTTTACCGTTTTAAGAGAGGGTAACACTTCTAGAAAATCTGGAAAAATCCGGTTGTTACAAATGTTCAAATGATGATGATGGATTTTCTATCGGCCGACTTTTTGTCCGCGTGCCAGTCCTGCACAGTGTATATTTTAGTACTCCACTTGGATTACAACTGTCAGGTGTTGGTGAAAATAATATGTTTCAGGTATACGCCACTAATGGCTGATAAAATAGTAACCTGGATTTTGTAAGTCCAGTAGGATAATTCATAGTCATACTGTATCTTCTGCTTGTACACTCTTAACCATGAAAATGGAAAAAAAAAAGAAAAGACCGCTGGTCCGTCCACTTGGATCAGGTCTACAGAAAATCCAGAATAAAAATCTCCACGAATCACTTTTTAACCAATAATCCAAAAGAAATGGTTTAAGGCTGCGCGCTAGATTCTTCTCAAATTCTGAGTGACGACTGATAATTAGGTTATAGAAACAGTAATATATATATATATATATATATATATATATATATATATATATATATATATATATATATATATATATATATATATATATATATATATATATATATATATATATATATATATGTATATATATATATGTATATACATACACATACATACATACATATATATATACATATACATACACATACATACATACATACACATACATACATACATACACATACATACATACATACAGAATGAATCTTTATTATCCAAAAAAAATACATTAACATGTACTTGATATAGTATAAAAACACCATATCATATCGGATAATCATTTAGAATCCGTAAGTGTGCTAAACTCCGCCCAGGATACAATCGGCAAATATTCATAATCCGTTGAATTCAATTCGTACACAGTTTACATGCTGACATCAAAAGTCTCCAGCCTTCAGTTACCGTCACCGTCTTTTGGGACATGAGCAAAAACCAAACATTCACGATTCTACTGGACACACAATCTGACACATGTCCGCTCTGTGGTCTTTCAGCAACGCATACCATAGTAAGGGGTCAGTGGATCTTTCCATTCTCGATGAGGGGTGACAGTATCCGGTTGCCATTGATAACGAAGCTATAGTTTCTTTCCGGTGGCTTCATAAACTGATATATATTCTTTACAAACAAAAATGTCAATTTTAAAGTTTAATTTTCGCCTTTCACTGATATCCTTAATTTCTGTAGCCATCTTTTCGGGTGTTGTTATAGTCGATGTTAAGAATTTCCACTTACTAATGTGAGAGCTTCAAGTTGACACACCTCTCAAAGCCGTGGAAAAGTCTCTTCTCTGCTAGAAATCTTGTTTCAGCATTGTACAAAATTAATAAGTCAGTAGATCTTTCCATTCACAGTGAGGGGTGACAGTATCCAGTTAGCCATTGCTAACGAAAACATCGTTTCTTTCCAGTGGCTTCACAAATGAATATATATTTTTTGTAGATGAAAAGTTCCGTTTCAAAGACCTTTTCGTTTTTATCTATCACAAATATCCCTTGTTTATTCAACAATCTCTTCGAGTGTTGTTATAATAGGTGTTAAGAATATCCACTTACTGCCGTGGGTGCCTCAACGCTAACCGCCAGGTCGAGCTGACTTGACATGTTTCTGTCATAGATTGAATAACTTGAAGTTGAACCAATACATGGCTACCTCATTGGGCATGTATGATTATAATAAGGCATTTTTCAACTTGCGATATTAATATGGCCTCTCGAAATTTGATGACAGCAGTAACAATAGCCTTTATTAATGTTGTGATGTTTTGAAACGCAGTCCGGTTGACAAATCACAAAACCGCCATCTTGTCTACTTGGTACCAACACAAACCGCGAACTCACATGACAGGCAAACTTGATGTTTTCACCTTTAAAACACTTAGCAACATAATCCTGAACATGAGCCAAACACACTACAAGCTCATACAGCGTTAATGAGGGCTGTTACCAACAGACCTGCAAAACAGACTCACAAAACGATGGACATGAAATGCACTTCAATACAGTCCTACCATTACATCGTATTTTACCACACATACTATCACACATTGATACCAATAACTACATTCAGCACACACCAACATACATCCACACATACAACATTGCACACACATACATACAACATAGACCACGGCACACGCCATACTTAACACACATACATATCATACATACATACCATACATACATACCATACATACATACCATACATACATACTACATAACATACACATAACATACAACCATGCTCTAACCATACATACAATACACCACATAATATTAATACGTTAACTTTACGCCACTCCTCTTAGTTCTTGCACATTATTTAGGCCCAACGTTCTTCCTTCTCTTATTATTGTTCTTCTGAGTGTTTCTTTTGGTCTTCCTTTTTTCCTCTTACCCTCAGGAACCCAAGTGAGCGCCTGTAGTGGTATTCAGTTGTT
>JAMPIV010007395.1:42500-47500 GCA_024509875.1 Oreohelix idahoensis | reverse complement strand
CACTTTGTGTGCTTACATTTTTTTACTTTTGTCAGTTATAAAACTTTGTGTACTTACATTTCTCTTACTTCTGTCAGTTATGTAACTTGGTGTGCTAACATTTCTCTTACTTCTGTCAGTTATAAAACTTTGTGTCCTTACATTTCTCTTACTTCTATCAGTTATAAAACTTTGTGTGCTTACATTTCTCTTACTTCTGTCAGTTATAAAACTTTGTGTGCTTACATTTCTCTTACTTCTGTCAGTAATACAACTTTGTGTGCTTATATTCCTCTTACTTTTGTCAGTTATGCAACTTGGTGTGCTTACATTTCTCTTACTTCTGTCAGTTATACAACTTGGCGTGCTTACACTTCTCTTACTTCTGTCAGTTATAAAACTTGGTGTGCTTACACTTCTGTCACTTTTGCAACTTGGTGTGCTTACACGTTTTTTACTTCACTCAGTTATAAACTAGGTGTGCTTACATTTCTCTTCAGTCAGTTATAAAACTTGGTGTGCTTACACTTCTCCTACTTAAGTCAGTTATAAAACTAGGTGTGCTTACACTTCTCTTACTTCAGTCAGTTATAAAACTTTGTGTGCTAACACTTCTGTCAGTTATGCAACTTGTGTACATACACTTGTCTTACTTCAGTCAGTTATAAAACTTGGTGTACTTAAACTTGTCTTACTTCTGTCAGTTATGCAACTTGGTGTGCTTACACTTGTCTTACTTCTGTCAGTTATGCAACTTGGTGTGCTTACACTTGTCTTACTTCTATCAGTTATAAAACTTGGTGTGCTTACACTTGTCTTACTTCAGTCAGTTATAAAACTTGGTGTGCTTACACTTCTGCCAGTTATGCACCTTGGTATGCTTACACTTCTCTTACTTCAGTCAGGTATAAAACTTGGTGAGCTTACATTTGTCTTAATTCAGTCAGTTATACAACTTGGTGTGCTTACACTTCTGCCAGTTATGCAGCTTGGTATGCTTACACTTCTCTTACTTCAGTCAGGTATAAAACGTGGTGTGCTTACACTTCTCTTACTTCAGTCAGGTAAAAAACTTGGTGTGCTTACACTTCTCTTACTTCAGTCAGGTTTAAAACTTGGTGTGCTTACACTTCTCTTACTTCAGTCAGGTATAAAACATGGTGTGCTTACACTTCTCACTTCAGTCAGTTTTAAAATTCGGTGTGCTTACACTTCTGCCAGTTATGCAGCTTGGTATGCTTACACTTCTCTTACTTCAGTCAGGTATAAAACTTGATGTGCTTACACTTCTCTTCAGTCAGGTATAAAATTTGGTGTGCTTACGCTTCACTTACTTCAGGCACTTTAACAACTTTGTAATGTCTTCAGGCATCTATGCCTTTTTTATAACATTTATACATATACTGTGATTTCTGTCCTTTGTTTTTTTTTTTCTTCTGTTTGTCTTGTCTTGTTCCTACATTCCGCATTCAACCCTTCAGTATAGTCTTCAGTTATACTGGACGTGTTTTTATGTACTAATTTAACTTGTTTTTTGTGTGTCTTGAAACTGATAGAATATTTTGAAAAACATTTAGGACTTTACAAGCCCCCTTCTTTCTTCATCAAAGTTTATGCTTTTTGAGTATGGAAAAAGTAGTCCTATTGCTGATACTGCCGTTGGGGAGTGAAGTGTTAGAGACTTAACTATACAAGATTACAGCCTTCTGAGCTGGGGTGAAATTTATCTTCTTTGCTGCGTTTGATATCCCTAACACAAGAGCAGAGTCGGTTGTCCACTTACAAATGGGTAGACTCGAGAGTGACGCTAATTGGTGTCAAACCCATAACCTTGCCTCGAGAAACAAACGCTCTAACCACTCTGCCACGCGTTGCCTCCTGTTTAGATATGTCGCTATGTATATCTCATACCTAGAAATATGTTGTTGTTGTTGTTATGACTACAAGTTAGTCATCTCCTTTACCTTCTCAGCTACCTGAGGATATTAAACCGTCAAACAATGCATGCCAAAAGCTCTCGTTTTGCACCCCTCAAACTTTCAATCACAGCATGCCAAAAGCTGTTACTCTGTGTCTAATACACCTTCAGTCAACCCATTTCAAGAGCTCTTGTTTTGTATCTCACAAAACTTCAATCAATTCATGCCTTGAGCTCTTGTTATGTACCTCACCAACCTTCAGTCAATTCATGCCATGAGCACTTGTTATGTACATCATAAACCTTCAGTCAATTCGTGTTAAGAGCTCTTGTTTTGAGCCTCACAAACCTCAGTCAATTCGTGTCAAGAGCTCTTGTTTTGAGCATCCCAAACCTTCAGTCAAACATGTCAAGAGCTCTTGTTTTGAGCCTCTTATAACTTCATTCAATTCAGGTCATGTGCTCGTGTTAAGCGCCTTATAAACTTTCTATAACCTCATGTCAAGAACTCTTGTTTTGAGCCTCATAAACTTTCATTCATGTCAATAGCTCTTATTTAGCGCCATATGTTTAAGTTTTGTTCCCATATCTTCTGTAACCTTGTATATCGGTCACTAGCTCTCTTCTCCGCGTCTTCTAACTCTCCCAAAATATTTATAACCTGTGGAATACAAGACCAAATATTGTTTTGTGATTATGTGACATAGTTTCCTCAATATGTTTTCTACTCGTCGCCAACAATTTCCTCACCATCTTGATCCACTTATACAGGTTCCTTGTGCAGTGTTTAATAATTAATTACTTTACTTCTACTATTTCTACATAAGACATAAACATTAATAACTTTGCTTCTACATAAGATATAAACATTAATAACTTAACTTCTACATAAGACATAAACATTAATAACTTTACTTCTACATAAGACATAAACATTAATAACTTTACTTCTACATAAGACATAAACATTAATAACTTTACTTCTACATAAGACATAAACATTAATAACTTTACTTCTACATAAGACATAAACATTAATAACTTTGCTTCTACATAAGATATAAACATTAATAACTTTACTTCTACATAAGACATAAACATTAATAACTTTACTTCTACATAAGATATAAACATTAATAACTTTACTTCTACATAAGACATAAACATTAATAACTTTGCTTCTACATAAGATATAAACATTAATAACTTTACTTCTACATAAGACATAAACATTAATAACTTTGCTTCTACATAAGATATAAACATTAATAACTTTACTTCTCCCAATGGGCTGATCACCCGTTGGCTTGTCACACCGATTACGGAAACAGCGGCAGATGGATCTATTTGTTGTTGCCCTAAAGACGCCGCTAGGCGTGATGGGAAACTACAACAGAGAAAATCGATCTGCTGTTGCCCTTAAGACGCCACAAGGCGTGATGGCCTCTGACTGCTTGGTCGGTCTTTGGCTAAGGACGGAAGAAGAAGAACTTTACTTCTACATAAGATATAAACATTAATAACTTTACTTCTACATAAGACATAAACATTAATAACTTTACTTCTACATAAGACATAAACATTAATAACTTTACTTCTACATAAGATATAAACATTAATAACTTTACTTCTACATAAGATATAAACATTAATAACTTTGCTTCTACATAAGATATAAACATTAATAACTTTACTTCTACATAAGACATAAACATTAATAACTTTGCTTCTACATAAGATATAAACATTAATAACTTTACTTCTACATAAGACATAAACATTAATAACTTTACTTCTACATAAGACATAAACATTAATAACTTTACTTCTACATAAGATATAAACATTAATAACTTTACTTCTACATAAGATATAAACATTAATAACTTTACTTCTACATAAGATATAAACATTAATAACTTTACTTCTACATAAGATGTAAACATTAATAACTTTACTTCTACATAAGACATAAACATTAATAACTTTACTTCTACATAAGATATAAACATTAATAACTTTACTTCTACATAAGACATAAACATTAATAACTTTACTTCTACATAAGACATAAACATTAATAACTTTACTTCTACATAAGATATAAACATTAATAACTTTACTTCTACAAAAGATATAAACATTAATAACGTTACTTCTACATAAGATATAAACATTAATAACTTTACTTCTACATAAGATATAAACATTAATAACTTTACTTCTACATAAGACATAAACATTAATAACTTTACTTCTACATAAGATATAAACATTAATAACTTTACTTCTACATAAGACATAAACATTAATAACTTTACTTCTACATAAGACATAAACATTAATAACTTTACTTCTACATAAGACATAAACATTAATAACTTTACTTCTACATAAGACATAAACATTAATAACTTTACTTCTACATAAGACATAAACATTAATAACTTTACTTCTACATAAGATATAAACATTAATAACTTTACTTCTACATAAGACATAAACATTAATAACTTTGCTTCTACATAAGATATAAACATTAATAACTTTACTTCTACATAAGATATAAACATTAATAACTTTACTTCTACATAAGACATAAACATTAATAACTTTACTTCTACATAAGATATAAACATTAATAACTTTACTTCTACATAAGATATAAACATTAATAACTTTGCTTCTACATAAGACATAAACATTAATAACTTTACTTCTACATAAGATATAAACATTAATAACTTTACTTCTACATAATATATGTAGCCATATACGTGGGCCACATGCCCCCCTCCCCCCCTTTTAACGGTCTATGCCATATTTCTAGGGGGCCACAGTAAGATTGTAAAGTGATTTTTTTTTTGTTCCAGTTAACAGCGACTATGAGGGGGCCATACAGGTAGACGAGGCTCAGAAGAGGGCTATGAGCAACAACAAAAAAAGTTGAGATCCCCTGAAAAAGTCTGTAAAATTAAAAAGAGAGGGAGCGTGTTCAAGATTTAGCTTAATTGATTTAAAAAATATGATGAGGTTGCCATTTCCCATACACATCCTTATGTTAGTAGCCACGTACGGCATGCCTGAAAGAACAGTAATCTTA
>JAMPIV010007395.1:37500-40000 GCA_024509875.1 Oreohelix idahoensis | reverse complement strand
ATAAGAGGTTTCGATGTTATTAAAGTATAGGCTATCCTGAACAAATTGGTGTATCAGAGGATACCAGGATAGTGCCAGATAAGAGACTGGTCTTAAAAAGAAATACCCCCTTCTCTGAAAAGAGTAAGGGTGTATCGACAACAAAGTGGGGTCAAGCTATGTAAATCTCCAGGTATGATGATAGGGTTTAGTCCTGAAGATCTATCTGCTACCTCTTAAGATCCCAAATTGATTAATACTTATATTATTGTTTGTGTGGCTACTTATCTAGGGGTATATTAAAGGATTTACTAGAATAAATTTCAAATACAGCACTTAACTTTAATAAAATTATTAAGCAAGACTGTAGGAACTTTATATACAATTTAATAGTCCTGAACCTCAATCTTTTCAGGTCAGGACTTCTCAAAAGCAAGGCATTGATATGTACAACTTAAAATAAATAAAATTAGAAACTCTGTTCCATGATGAAGATTTTTCACAGGGAGAACTAATCACACTTTATGTTCTTCTGTAAACTCAATCTCACTGTCACTAGGATGTAGATGTTTATTGTTATAAGGTATGTCCGTTAAATGGCATCATAAAAGGTATGCTATTTGATGCCTAGTTTTCAACTTGGGTGAGTCTATTGGATAAGCTTCAGTGGCCTCGGGTTGTGACTTATCTTTTTGTTGTTGCTGATAGTCACTTCACAACTCCGGACTACACGATTAGCACATTCTTGAGGAAAATACTGCTGGGTAGAGATTCTGATGTATGCAGAGCTATTTTCTCCGGTAGACTTCCGTAACAATGGCCAGTGATGTCTTTATGATACTGACACCGAACCTGGAATCAAGGATAACCATATTCTATGTAGGTATCTGCTTCAACCCACACATACATATAAGACATCACAACTTACCCTTTTCAGATAATGTGCTAACAGGTTGCACTGGACATATAATTTCTTTTATACAGTCAGTTCCCTGCGATTATTCTTTTCTGTACTGATTCAATGGCAGTGTCTTCATCCCATGATTGTTCTAAGTATGATAACCAGGTTAAGTAAAAAACATCATGTAACACATTGATTACTTCATGCTAACCTTTCCTGTACGCTTATCACATGATCTCTGAACAGTGTCTCACTGCAAAAGAAAATACTAATTTAAATCACTACTAACACTTACTGTCGTAATTTGTGCCATATTTGCAAACACTATACACATTTTTTTTTCATTTCGAACATGTCTGCAAAACTACACACATTCATAAATGGCACAACACATTAGTTTCACTTTCCACTTAGCATTAACACATACTCTGGCGATACACAGGTTAATAATTAACAAAATATGCAAATAAATATATCTTTCTTACCCTCATGCAAATATATATATATACACACACAAGCTGAACTGGCCCTCAAATGGATCTAGAGCTGCTCTCAGATCAGAAGGCTAAGACTTGGTCGTTACTGTCTTTTAGATTCTGTCAGCTAGGGGCTACTTTTCAAATCGAGTGGCCCAGATCGTACGACCTCGTTACTATTTATAGAACTACACCCGCCCAATCGGAGGCAAAGTCAAAAAGTCTTTCTAGGAATTTTGACTTATGCGATTCCGAGCTCGCTTGTATAATCTGACTAATTTTAAATATTTTATATTATAGTTATTAGTGGACCGGTTTTAATTATCAAAAGTGATACTTAAACGGCCCATGCTTCTCTATCGCTCTCTATGGATATTCCTTAGTTATTTCTTTGCATTTCAATCTGGGTAATTTTTAAGTAATTAAATTTGGCATTACCCTGATATGAAAATATCACTAAAATAAATTGTTCTACTACAATACAATTTTATCATGCGTAAATATTTATGCTTTTGTGTTAAGCAATATCAGCGCTATAATTTGAGATAGTTCCTTCTGTTTAACTATCTTTAGTTGTTAAGAAATAAAATATCTTCGTTTGCTCAAAAACACAAAATAGATATTGTCACCAAGTCAAAAGATTTCTTTATCACTACCAAAAAAAAAAAAAGAAGCACTATGATTGGTTGTTAAATTTGTACTATGCTCTTAGATAAATTTTGGTGGGCGGTAAATTTGACTGGGTTCTCAGACTGCTTCAAATACTATAGTTAGTTTTAGATTCAAATATTATATCTAGTTTTTGAGCGGGAATTTGAGCGTGGTGTCATACAGATTAAAAATGTTTACGACGTATCTCCCCCGTTAGAAAAGCGTGAACCACTAGTGCAGCTTTCATGTCTGGATTACAATCACGTTCAAATTACGTCAAATTGACTCTACTCTGCCTTAGTGTTATCCTGGATTCCTGCAAGTGGGTCAACTCAAGTAGGCACTACTCAAGAAATCTGCCTCAGACCTCTGCAATCCAGAGATATTACACCATGTTGTGTTAATAAACCTCCCAGGTGCTACTGCCTGTCCAAAGCTGATTATCAATTAATATTCGCCATTAGTCTTCTCTGAGTCTGTTCATGACAAGTTC
>JAMPIV010007395.1:0-32500 GCA_024509875.1 Oreohelix idahoensis | reverse complement strand
AGTTTGCTTACACTTGGACAAGGTACTAGCCAAACACAAAATCATACCACAGGCTTATCATAGCAGAGCATTCATACTGAATCACTGCCACAGATATCTCACACAAAAAGTTTATAAAGATCTTACAAGAGCAATCATTACACAAACACTGAAAATTACAGACAAACAAGATATAACTAACATAGATTTTATTGCCCAAGAACAATTCAAACTCACTGAAAGAAGCATTTGAGAAAATACACAACAAAATATCACACAGTAAACCAATTAGTAAAGAATCAATAACAGCATTAAAAGAGACTTATATGTCTTTGTTCAGAAAGCTATTCCCCAGTAAGACAATTCCTAAACAGCACATATTAGAAAAACATTGCGCAGACTGGATCAGAACTCATGGCTTTGGAATGGGCATGCATGGAGAGCAAGGAGGAGAATTTGTACATTCCACTATTTCCAAAATTGAAAGACGCGCCAGCGGTATTAAAAATATAACTTCACAATTAAAATTTATAATGGAAACTCATTTGTTACAAATTTCTTCATCTGTGAATGTACAGATTCATCCTATAAAAAAAGGAAGTGTGAATGATAATTGAGCGAAATTTTGGGGCTAGAGCAAATTATGGCAGTTGTTGCGTGAGAGTGACAGAATTAACAGAGTGTGGAAATCATTTAATAGATGTATTTATTAAATACACCTATTTATCTATTAAATTGAACATTTCGTTTTACTCATGACCATACTCATTTTTACATGACCATCGTGATGTATGATTGAGATAATTGTTAGCTCTCATGTTTTGGGGACTATTGGGAGTGTTATTTTAAGGTAATAAATGTGGACTTGCAATTTATTGTTTCACTAATTAATGTTTGACGCATGAAACCAAAACAAAACTTTGATATCCATTTTCTGCAGGTTTTCTGCTTTTGATTTCTGTAATTTGTTATGCATGTTGATTGTGACCGTTTTAGTGTAAATTGCATTAGAAACAAACCATAACAAAATATAAAAAAAACGTAAATTTTACACTATTTCAGACTATTATATCTTCTGTTCTAATTGTGATAAAATGTTTGTTCTTGTTCTAAAATTTACTCTAACATTTCTAGTCTAGCTTTACGCAAAATTAAAGCCGGTATTTATAATAATAAAGTAGCATAAAAGCATTAATTAAGCCCTATCAAAAGTAAACACCGCCACATTTTTTCCCCATTAGGAAGTTGACCACGTGACCTCTGTCACGATAGCTATAAATAGCGCGGTCAGGGAAAACTAAAAGATCCCTGGCAAACAGCCGTGGTCTCCAGTTATCTTCTCCATGTATTCCTTGGTCGTTCTCTACCTCTCTTACCCTGGGGATTCCAGAACAAGGACTGCCTTGTAAAGCTATCATCAGGTTTGCTCAATGTGTGTCCTATCTCAGTGTGTGTCCTATCACAGTGTGTGTCCTATCTATCTTCAGCGTGCTCGTCTCATGTTTATTTGTCTGGCACTTGCCTGGTTCGTGTCATCAGTTCCACATCAGTGGTTTTGTCATACCACTACAATCCTTCTGTTTTAGACAGGCGCCCATTTATGAGAGCGTCCGTGGTTAGAGCGCAAAGGTAACGGGTTGTAAACACGGTGCTGCCACGCTACAGTCTACCCAGCTGTAAATGGATACCTGACTCTGCTCTTGGGTTAGGAAAGGTAAAGACAGCCAGGAGGGGAACTGGTTACCCCACCTCTCGAAGCTCAATCTAGTATTGTAAAGTCTCTAACACTTCACTCCCCATGGCGGAATCTTCTTTGAGACTCCCTTTTTTTAATCGCATTTATGAAAGTCGCTTTCTGATTGTCGTTTTTGTTGTTATCCATGTTCAGAGCCATACAATAGGACTAACTTGACGTTTGAGTTGAAAATTCTAATTTTTATGTAAGACTTGGCTTCTTTTGATCTCCATACATTTCCCAATCCAATGAAAGCTTCTTAAACCTTCTGTATTCTTATTTTAATACCACTGTCTATTCCTTCAACTATCTGTTCCTTCAACTATCTGCTCCTTCAACTGTCTGTTCCTTCAACTGTCTGTTCCTTCAACTGTCTGTTCCTTCAACTGTCTGTTCCTTCAACTGTCTGTTCCTTCAACTGTCTGTTCCTTCAGCTGTCTATCTTGCAGCTAAGGTATATGTGTGATTATACATCTTGTTGTGATGTTTTTTCAAGTGCAGTATTTGTTATCGTTTCCTGCATTTACTCTCATCATCTTTGTTTTCTCCCTGTGTATTTTCACACCCACTTGCTGTGACCTCTCATCTACCAGCTGTGACCTCTCATCAAGTATTTTCACACCCACTTGCTGTGACCTCTCATCAAGTATTTTCATTTGGTCTTGCACCTGATTATGGTTATGTACAGAAGACTCAGTTCGTTAGTAAAACTGTTAACTTGTGCAGATAAAATAACCTTTTAAGTAAAATAATGTTTCATTAATCCGACTTTTACAAAGATCTTCCCTTGCATATGCTGCGTTCAAGCACGAGACAGGGCTTAACCTTTGCAATACTCAAACAAAAGTATTTTCATTTTATCCCCCCTTCCCTCACCCACACACACAGTTGATTCAACTAGCTAAACGTTTGTGTCTTTATCTTACCAGACTGTTGTCGCGATGGTGATAACTTGTTACTGTATTTTTTTTTTACATCTAATTTTATACAGTACAATTTATTTAGTCTGCTTTTTGTTTGTAAGTTGTGTATTACATTATTTAAAACAATAAAATATATAATTAAAAATAGATTAGAACAATTAACCTATATTTCAGCTGAGATCATAATATTAATATAAGTCGTCCACGAGGGAGTTGTTAATTATGTGGATAAAAGTTAACTTAAGCGGATAAAAGTTAACCACTGCAGATCAAAGTTAATTATTGCGGATAAACGTTAACTTATGCAAATAAAAGGTAACATGTGGATAAAAGTTAACTTCTACGGATAGCAGTTAAATATTGGGTAAACAATTTACTTATGCGGATGAACTTTAACTTTCGCGGACAAATGTTATTTATTGCGGATAAAAGTTAACATATGCGGATAAAAGTTAACTTTTGTAGATAAAAGTAGGAACATCATTTATGAAAGAAGCGAGTGTGCTATCTCATTTGTCTTATCCCCTCTCCCCCCTATCGTCACACAACGTCACAAAAATTGGAATCCCTCCTGCCATTTTGAGGATAAAAGTGAACTATCACGGATAAACGTTAACTATGTGGATAAAAGTTAACTTGCGTGGATAAAAGTTTAATGTTGCAGATAAAAGTTAACTTATGTGGATAAAATTTTACTATTACAGATTAAAGCTAACTATTGCGGATAAAGGTTAATTTATGTGGATAAAAGTTTACTATTGCAGATAAAAGTTAACTATTGCAGATACAAGCTAACTTGTGCGGATAAAAGTTAACTTATGCTGATAAAAGTTAACTATTGCGGATAAAAAGTTAACTATTGCGGATAAAAGTTAACTTATGTGGATAAAAGTAGGAACATCATTTATGAGAGAAGCGAGTGTGATGTCACATTTTACTAAACCGCCCCTCCCATATCGTCACACAACGTCACAAAATGTTGACCCCCACCCCCATTGCGTGCCGTCATATGCGGATGACCCCCTATATATGATTTCGTTAGCAGTGTCATAACAATAATAGCCCCTTCAGTCATAACTGACTATGAGAATTCACCCCTGAGGTGACAGTCCTCAGCTGCTTATTTTCCTGGTGTTCCTTTCGACGTTTTCTCCTCTTTTCTGCTTGCCGTGAGAGATTCTTTTCACCCAATCTGAGGTGGCGCCGTAGATAGCATTGCCACTTGGTGCAATCGGCAGCTTCATCCTCCCAGGTTGCTGGGTTTATGTCCAGTGCCCTCATGTCTCTTTTGCACACATCTTTGAATCTCAGCTGCGGTCGCCCAACTGTTCTTTTGCCATCTGCCAGTTGTCCATAGAAGATATCTTTCGGGATGCGACCATCTTCCATGCGGCGGACATGGCCAAGCCAACGTAGTTTGCGCTGTCTAAACAGTGTATACATGCTTTGAAGGCCAGCACGTGACAACACCTCGACATTTGTCACTTTGTGTTTCCACGAAATACCGAAGATGTGGCGTAGACACTGTAGATGCAAGGTATTGAGTTTTCTTTCTTGCTTAGCATAAGTTGTCCATGTCTCGCTGCCATACAGAAGTGTGCTGGTGACGCAGGCGTTATATACTTCGACTCTGGTCTTCGTTGTGAGTTTGGAGTTTCTCAAAACACACCTTGTGAGGCAGGCAAAGGTAGCTGCAGCTTTGCCAATACGGCTGTCAATTTATGTGTCCAGTGAGAGTTTGTCGTTGATGGTAGACCCCAGGTATATGAAGTGGTGCACCACTGCAGTGTTATATAGGCCTTTAATAGAGTATATATGTCAGATTTTATTAGATGTTTCATATAAGCCGTCAGTAGAGTACATAAATCGATGTCATTTGAGATTTTAAAACCACATTTGAACGCCGTACCGAAAGCAGACTAGGGGAAATAATCCTGATTAATCTTTTTCGGATAGAAGGCAGAGTTATTCTGATCTGCTCAGATGATTGGCCTGTGTTTACATTTAGCTTCATTGTGCAGTGGACAGCTATTAAAAATAGTTTATGTTTACAAATTTGTTGAGCTCGGGAAAGATAAAGCAGTGGCTTGTCGGGGCCAGGAAGATAAATATAATAGAGTAGAAATGAGATAGAAGCCTCAGAAACAATGAACAGGAGAGACGCTTGAAAACAAATTTATCAAATAAGCGTGTAATCTAATATAGATTACACATGAAAGATACCAGAAAATCACACATTAAAATATGCACTACTTAACGCGTGAAAAATGAGGCGAGATCAAATAGAAACATGCAAAATGTGGAAATATACAACCGTAACTTAGTGAAAATCTAAACATAACAGCTGATATAAGCTAGATGTTTAGGAAACTAAATAAAAATACATACGACATATGTATAAGTATATATATATATATATATATATATATATATATATATATATATATATATATATATATATATATATATATATATATATATATATATATATATATATATATATATATATAATATATATATATATATAAATATGTATAAAGAAATTTCGAAGTGAGAGAAAGGTTAAACACAACATGCATTAAATAAAAAGATGAGTGGATGTATATATATATATGTATAGAGACAAATAAAAAGACATACATTCATACAAACAGATAGATAGATAGACAGACAGACAGACAGACAGACAGACAGACAGACAGACAGACAGACAGACAGACAGACAGACAGACAGACAGACAGACAGACAGACAGACAGACAGACAGGTAGGTAGGTAGGTAGGTAGGTAGGTAGGTAGGTAGGTAGGTAGGTAGGTAGGTAGGTAGGTAGGTAGATAGATAGATAGATAGATAGATAGATAGATAGATAGATAGATAGATAGATAGATAGATAGATAGATAGATAGATAGATAGATAGATAGATAGATAGATAGATAGATAGATAGATAGATAGATAGATAGATAGATAGATAGATAGATAGATAGACGGACTGACGGATGGATGGATGGATACACATATACATACACATACATACAAAAATATAGGTGTAGATGCATGCATGGATAGTATGAGCTGTGAATATGTAGATAGACAGACGAACATATTATATATATATATAATTAACTGATTGATTGATGTAAGGATAGATTGCTGGTGTGGAAACGGATGAATAAACAGACAGACAGATACACAGAGGAATACATAGACAGTTCCTTCTCCAATGTTCTTCTCCATGTGTTTTTGAGGCTCGTCTATTTCTTTTACCTTGAGGATTTCAAAACAAATACTGTTTGGCAATGCTATTAACTGGTGTCCTCAAGGCCTGCCATATCCAAAACCAATATATTATCTTCATATTTTGTTCCACTGGTATGTAGTTGGTTCTTTCCATCAATTCCCTATTGGCAATCTTGTCATACCATTTTAAACAAATTCTGCGCAAGTATTCATCTGTCGCTTCTTGTCTGTCATTTTTGTTGTTATTTTGTTGTTGTTATTCTGAAAACACTTTCAAAATGATATTATTATCTTTATATTTATATTGATATTGTTCTCCATGTTTTATTGTGAAAACACTTTCACAATTATATTATTATCTTTATATTTATATTTATATTTATATCATTGTAGGGCAGAAATATAAAAGGACAATAATGCCTAATTCTTTACCATGGTTTAAAAAAAAAAAAAAGTAATGTAATAGGGCTGAAATTTACTAATTTTGTGTTGGATTTGGGTTATTATTTTTTCTATGCATTTTCCAGTACAGTGAAAGCCTCTCTTGTGTTCCGCATTCTTATTATGACATCGTTGTCTGCTCCTTTAACTTTGTATTGCTACCAAGATATATCTATTATGAGTCCACATCTTGGGGGCGTGGGTAGGGGGTTATTTGTTCAAGTGCCGTCTGGTTATCGTTTGCTGAACTAGTTCTCATAATCTTGATCTTTTCTTAGTGGATGTTCAGACCTAGTTGTCGCCGCACATCCAGTGTTCTCAATCTTGGACAAAAGGACAATGTCGTCGGCCAAATCTAGATATTCCAGCTGTTTTGTTAGTCCACTAAATTCCATTTCTAATAGCTGATGTGGTTGTTTTCGCAATCCAGTCTACAATCTGTAATAAGAGAAAGGGTGAAAAGATTCCCCCTTGCCTTCTCAGCAAATCTCCAACGACTTCCGTTCCTTGTCTTCGTAGTACACTCCAAGAGATTCTTTCATGTTCATCTCTCGATGTCATTTTCCTGCTTATAACGCTTTCGTCCTTGTGCTCTTGTTGCTTCCAATTTTCCTTCTATTATGGGTTTCAATGCGGTTTTATGTTCTTTCATATATGTCCAACATTTCTCTGCTGTCTAATTTTTAAATAGATAACTCATATATATGGTACATATTTTAGAAGAGAGCGTCCAATTGATAGAGTGGTATAGCGCTGGTCTATGGCGGCAAAGGTGCTTGTTTCTATTCATGGTACGCGCTCCAGTCTACCAAACTGTAAATCAGTACCTGACTTTGCTCTTTAGTTAGAGAATGAAAAGGCAACGAGGAAGGGACTCTCGGTGCTGGACTTAGTATAGTAAAGTCTTTAACATGTCACTCCCCTACGGCAGTATCCGCTATGGGGCTTCCTGTTACGCCTCTTTTTGCGCACCGCAATGCGTTCATGATTTTGAAACACCGCCGTGCTCAAATAGAACGTCGCTAGATTAAAATGACGTCAAATAAAATAATCACGTTTACGCGCGTGCAGAGCAACGGCAGTTGACTTTTGGCAGTGTCTCCAGCCGGTCAGGCTGCGTTTCATGTGTGTTCTCTTGAGGCCGCTATGTCCTTTGTCATGCTTGTGTATAAAGATATTATCTGCACCTATTGATGCCAGGGGAAATTCGTATAAACTAGATAAGTATTTTGAGAATATTGAGAAATCGTATAATTATGTCGCGTACCTCAGCTTGACGGACTTTACGGAGAGTTGTTGAATACACCATAATTGTTGCAATGTAACGGAATTATGGCCCAGTAGAGTTGGACAGATATACATGGACAGTGTATAACCATGATTTATTCTATTAATGTGAAGCTGCGCGTTTGTATGTACTGTAAATAAAACTTGTGAGATATCTACGGTATTTATTTGCATTCATTCGACCAGATACTGTTGCAAGTGTTCGTTGAACTATAATGAACTTGGTCATATAATCTACATTAACAATATTACACGCAACACTACTATTACCTTTTTTATTTTAGAAAAGATGAAATTTGAAAACCTCAAAATAGTAACGATGAAAAGACACGAGGCAAATGGAGATAAATATAACATGCCAGGTGGTTTGACCGACAGACAAAAAATGAAGACTGTCAATATCTAGGTCCTGTGCTGTAACATTGCGAGTGAGCAAGAGGAAGGAATCATGGAAAGATATAACCACTTCGTCCGTTTAGCAAGGTTGATGGTAATGTTAAATCGATGTACTCAGCTCTTGAGTTGTCGTTCGTTTGTCCCTGCTGAAGAACTTGTGGTCATAATTTCTTTGCCCTTTGTCTTAGCATGGCCACCGTTACTGAACTCTTGGGCACATGTAGAAATATGTGAGGATCAAACTGAATAGCTTACTGAAGGTCGTTTCAGATTTTTTTTGTTTTTTTGTTTTGTTTTTTGTTTTTTTTTAAATCTGCAAAGGTTGTTCAAATAAAACATAAGAAAAAATACACAAACTAGATATTGATAATAAATGTATCAACAGGATGTCGAACTCCGCTTGGTTTGGTTTGGTTTTAAGAGACCATCTGCATTGTACGCTGTAGCACAGTGGTTAATGCACTGGTTTCGTATCTCGATGGTCCATGGTTCGATCATCAGTTGAGGTGGGATTTATTTTTAGACCGCAAACGGCTCCGGGGTCGACCCAGCCTCATGAATTGGGTACCAGAGCAACTCTAGGAAGGTTAAAGCGGCCAGCGTGATGCTGACCACATCACTCCTCGTGTGCCGATGGTCGAGAAAATATGGGCCTAACACGATATTCCCAATATCTCTCAATGGGCGTGTAACGGGATCCTTTACCTTTCTTTACCTTTCATTGCACGCGGACAACACTATGAGTGCTCCGATCCCCTCCCTTAGATCACACAGGGAGGATCTCAGCACAGTGCACGAACTCCAGCGAGATTCCAATGTGTGAATGCAGAAATCACACATTCTATAAATATTTTTGTGGTGGGTAGGTTTCCTAATTTTTAAATTTTGCCAGGGCAGCGGACCTTTCTTCACCTTTTGCACAGGCATCGTTGTACCACTGAACCAGGACGGAAAGAGTAGCGCGCTGACCAGGAATAAAATAAAAAAAACTACAAACAATGTGGTAATCTGTTTTTTTTTATAATTATTTTATTTAACTTATCGTCTAATTATCTACGTTGTTTTCAGGCATCACCGTATTTCATAATTTATTATTCTTTCTAAAAAGAATCTTTCTCATTGCTTTGCTGCGAGCTGTTTTACTGTATAATGTATCAGTATCATTTAACACAAAGGTTTCTTTTGATATTTTCAAGCGATCTTCTTGTGTGTATCGGGCTTCAAAGGCCTTTTCTAGTCGACGTATACGTCTGTTCCAGACATTCATTAACGCCTTTGAAAGTTAACAGACAACAGAATTCTTTAATTTAAACAGACAAGAGAATCCTTTGGTACAATCCGAGAAAAAAACATAGAAAAAAAATAAAGCCTTTATTCTCAGGTATGTGTGTCTTAATAAACGTAGCTTTTTTCTCCTAGCACGTTGATTTCTTTCTTTCTTTCTTTCTTTCTTTCTTTCTTTCTTTCTTGCGTAACCCTCTTTGCTTGCAATGAATCACAACTTTCATTTAAACGTAACATGTTTCATTTGATCCACGTAGCGTGCAAGGATAAGCGAATTTTTTTGCTCATGCTTCATTTTTCGAAATGGCCAGGAAACAACAGCGCTTCTATCCGTGCTGTTTCCGTTTGGACGTCCATTGAATTTCCGTGTTTTTTTCTTTTATTCTGCAACATTGTCTTTCATTGAGTAACACGGAAGACTTGACATAGCTGGAGAGCACTGCTGAAAGAAGTGGCGAACAGAGAAAGATATTCCAGCAAATTAAACAATGCCAAAGCAGCGTTTGATTCTTAATACTTTAGTATTTTTCTATTGCCTGTGCCATAAAGCCTCACAGACTTTAAATATTATAGGGCTTGTCATCTTGTGCACGAATGAGTGTTTTGTTACCTCCTGAACTCATCATATAGGTACTGCCCTTTTATCCGCCCTCTGTGTTAGCCTCTTGTACACTTTTTAGTTGACCTGTAGACAGGTACGACACCAGGTATCACCATGACCACAATACACGGGCTCATGTTTGGGGGGTTCCAATCTCCTGGAAATACAAACAATATTATAGTTGTGAAGGAGGGTAGATGACGAGGACAGTAAACAGGATCTTCCATGTTGCCTGACTGGATATCCATATTTACGTTGCAGCTAGCCTTAACTTAACCCCAACCCTGTTTTGAGCTTAGTCAAATAGATAGCCTTAACCTAACACCAACCCTGTTGTGAGCTTTGTTAAATAGATAGCCTCTTTCTCAAATAGATAGCCTTAACCTAACACCAACCCTGTTTTGAGTTTAGTCAAATAGATAGCTTTAACCTAACACCAACCCTGTTGTGAGCTTTGTCAAATAGATAGCCTTAACCTAACACCAACCCTGTTTTGAGTTTAGTCAAATAGGTAACCTAACACCAACCCTGTTGTGAGCTTTGTCAAATAGATAGCCTTAACCTAACACCAACCCTGTTTCGAGCTTTGTTAAAATTAATTCCGCCCAACAAACACTAAGGCCGCTTTAAAAATAATGTGCGAGACAGGACGGTAAAGCCAGACTAAAGCATGCATGTCTTTATTTTCTAACAGAAATGAAACTTATAGTCTGTATGTTGTCTATATTTTCTAACATAAATGAAAGTTATATTGTGAATGCTGTCCATATTTTCTATCAGAAATAAAACAAGTCTTTCTTGTACGCTGCTAATGTGTACATCTTTCAACGTTTCGCACAACGGGGCTGACCTTTATAGTGGTCCTTAAAAGTCCACCCTGACTTGTTGGAAGCTGCTATTTGGTGTGGGATAAAGGGCAATTATTATTTGGATGTCGTTTTCCACACCGGATAGCACTTCCATCAATGCATGATTGTATTAGGTCATATCAAAGACATGAAGGTTAACTGAAGCTCTACGGCAAGGAAGTTGAAGGAGCATGGGTTTACAAAAATAACCATGTTAAAAGCGTTGAGCATCAATATATATTTAATGACGATCCAATAACATCTCCTGGCGTTACATTGACGCACTAGCAACCGACTCCACTGGTCGGTTGAAGCTCTGCAATAAATGGTACTGGAGGAATGGCCTCCATACAAGTCAGACCGGAAAATATTTAGATTAGAGAGAACTTTAAACAATGGTTGGTCATCATCACATAGAAACAATAATTTTAGACTAGAGGATTCGTAGATGGTTAGGTTAAAGATTATTTCAACAGTCCACTAGCCCCCAAGACCAATCATTAGAAGGTTTCCGGTCTTAACCCCAATGAGAAATACTTCCTCTGGCAAGCCACAGCACCAGACAAGTATAAAGACTGATGCATCTTAGTAACCAGTCAGAGCTTGAGACAGTAACTCAATGCTAGAGTGAAACTAACATAGGGCGTTCTTTAGTTTAGGTTTGGAGCAACCTGGCGCTACATCTACTAGAGAACGAAAAAGCCCTTGACTTCTACGGTTTGGATACTAATATCCAACTAGAGATCTCCTACCGACCAGGAAAGTTAGTGAACCAGCACTAACCCCTGCCACGATTAGGTTTGTGGTTTATTCCACATGAAGTTTTTAAGTTCGATCTAATTTTATTTCTCGCTAGGATTTTTCGTAGATTACATTTCTAATTATTCAATCACACTATAATACAGAACAAACACTCAGAAATTATTTTAAAATATGATACTTTGAAAAAAAATGTCAATTGCATTGGTTCTTTAAAAAAAAAAAAAAAGAAGGATCTGCCTGGGCTTAAGTCTCGTAAAATGAATTGGGGCGTGTTTTTATTTTTTATTTTTTTTTTTTTACCAAATCCAACTTTAAAGAACTACCGACTCCCACGACTGCGACCTCTGACTCTGACTCTACAGCCTTGGTGTATACAGCACTCTTCATTCTATCTTTACTAAGACCTTCCTTGCTACTAGTTATTTGTATGTTCAGTTTTTGCGTAAAGTTTAATGTTTTTAAAAGTCGTTGTGTACATTTTTTGTCTTTCAATTTTTTTTTTTTTTTAAATTCAGAGATTGCACAGACGGTTAATAAAACATTCCCGCATTGACCACCATGTTACGACTTTTTTACCAGTGGGCAAATGTAAAGTCTCGCCCGGAAGTTAACAATCTTACAGAGTTGACGCTTCCATTATACACTCCCAGGTCTATACTTAACTCGGGAAACGAAATAAATAAATTAAAAGAACTGGAAAAAATTGAAAAACCGGACACGAGTGAATAGGAGGGGAATATCTCGACTTTACAGCCCTCTCTCTCTCTCTCTCTCTCTCTCTCTCTCTCTCTCTCTCTCTCTCTCTATATATATATATATATATATATATATACATATATATACAGGGTGTTTATAAAGTCGCCGTGCAGTGAAATTTACGCCCGGGCGAGACTACGTCACCAGAAATGTGGTTTTCAATTGGGGCTTGTTGTGTAATGCTGCACACGGGATTGTGGAACACAGCATTGGAACACAGAATATCATGACGTAAATTTGCATCATTCGTGACGTAATTTCTAAAATATTTTTTTCAAATTCACTGCACAGCGACTTTATAAACACCCTGTGTATATATATATATATATATATATATATATATATATATATATATAATATATATATATATATATATATATAGATATATATATATATATATATATATATATATATATATATATATATATATATGTATATGTATATGTATATGTGTATATATATATATATGTATATATATATATATATATATATATATATATATATATATATATATATGTATATATATATATATATATATATATATATATATATATATATATATATATATATATATATATATATATATATCATCACCATCATGTGACGTACTCTCTCCACAACGTTGTCTCCATTACAGCTGCTCTGAACGCATCACGATTCTGGGCACATCGACCTGCATCAACCAAAGACAAGTTCCGACTCTCTGTGATGTCCTGATTCCACCGTCGTTTAGGTCGACCCGTTCTCCTTTTTCCAGGGGCCATGCCTTCCATCACTAATTTTTCCATACTATACTGAAGCACATTAAAAACGCACCACTATTATATATACTGATGCCGAGAAGCTGGAAAAAAAAGTGTGGGAATGGATTTTCCCCGTGTTTGTCATGAGGTAGAGAGCGAATGGCTGCTGGAATGGAAAGTGCATGATTCAACCCACGGGTTTGTGTACAGACTACATGAAAACAATGAAAGTTACACGTGCAATACGATTCCCAACAGCTATGACCCTGAAAATGTGTACGCGTTGTGGCAGTATACTCGGTATAAAAAGGCCATTGAGACAAAACACCCAGTATATGTGCTTGAAATGCCACGACTATCTGAAAACGACCGCCAACGAGCCATTGGTATGTTGGAGACCGGAATGAGCTCGCGGGCCATTGCCAGAAGGATGAATTGCCAACACAGCACTATTGTACGTCTCAATGAACGTTACGGAACCACTGGCAGTGCCCGGGATAGACTTCGGAGTGGCCAACCACGAGTTACTACCCCTGCGCAAGATCGTTATATTGTGCCGAGTCACCTAAGTAATCGTTCTCTCCCGTCAAGTCAAACAGCAAGAGCAATAGTTGGTTGCTCCTGGGTTCACAAATTATCCAGACTTGCAGCTTCTCCAGCAGGATAACGCACGTGCGCACACCGCATGCATTACGCAGCAATATCTACAGCAGCAGAACATTGTGACGATTGATTGGCCTGCCCTATCACCAGACATGTCACCTATAGAACATCTGTGGGGCGAGCTTGGACGCAGAGTCTACAGGCAAGGTTCTCCAGCTAATGTGCAACAGCTCGAAGCTGACCTTACACGTGAATGGGACTTGATTCCCCGGAATTTCCTTCAGAGACTTGTGCGTTCCATGCGGAGCCGCTGCCAAGCTTGTTTGCAAGCACACGGTGGACATACCAGATACTGAGGATAGTGTGAATGAATTTTTTTGTTGGTTGCATTTTTGGTTTTCTCCCTTGCCTGCACAGAATGCAATGAATTTCATAACAATCAAATGTACAAATTAATGACCAGCATGGATTCATAGGAAAATGAATAAAGATTCCAAATATGTAAACTTGTAAACACTTATATTTACATTTCACACTCTGTTCCTGGATTATACAGGTGGTGCGTTTATAATGTGCTTCAGTATATTATGTCTTTTGATATGACCGACAAATTTCAGCTTTCTTATTGCGATGGTATTTAGGAACCGATTTCATGATTGATCCTAAATATTCGAATTCATTAACACCTTCCAGTTCTTCGTTATCAATTTCAATTTCTGGTTTGGTCTTTACTTTGTCTGTTGTCAGTACTTTGGTCTTCTTGGTGTTTAGGTATAGATTCTGGGCCTCGCTGTGTTTTTTGGTTGACAGAATTAATTGTTCAAGTCCTTCTGGGTTGGTCGATAGGAGGACTGTGTCGTCCGCATTTCTGATTTCCGGGATCTGATACCCGCCGATGTTAAATGGGTCAAACTCTGTGTGTTCTTTGTCATCTCTTACGTTTCTCATAATATTCTCGGCATAAATGTTAAACAGGTAAGGTGAAAGGGTACAGCCTTGTCTTACTCCTTTCTGTACTTCAAACCATTCTGATGTTTCTCCCTCGATTTTTACGGCTGCCTGTTGTTCTTGGTTCAGCAGTGCGATGAATTGTATACGGTGGTTTGGAAATCCCATATTTTTCATAATAGTCTATAACTGCTGATGTTGTACACAGTCGAAAGCTTTGGTGTAATCAATGAAACAAGTATATAGGTCAACGTTGAATTCTCTACACTTTTCTATGATGATCCTCATATTGAATATATGGTCTCTGGTGCCTCTACCTGGTCGAAAACCCACCTGTACTTCGTTAATTTCTGTTTCTAGCTTTTGTTGCATCCTTTTTGTTATGATATGTAATAGTATTTTGCTGGCATGGCCTATAAGAGCTATAGTTCTGTAGTTTGTGCACACTTGTGTCAGGTTGCCCTTTTTTGGCAAGGATATGTAAATTGATCTTTTCCATTCATTGGGCCAAATTCCGCGTTGCCACATCTTCCAGCATAATGCATGGTATATACGAGCGCTGCCTTTTCTTCCTGTCTGAATCATTTCAGCTGCTATTTCATCACAACCTGGAGATTGTTCACTTTTCAAGTGTTTGATTGCGTTCCGGACTTCCTCTATGGTAGGTTCTGGTTCACGTTCCGCTACATTCATGTTGTTGTTATCTGCCGCTTTGTTTATTTCCTTGTACATTTCTTGACAGTACTCCTTCCATCTGTTCAGAAGATCTTTACGTTCTGTTAGAGTGGTCGCCATTCTTGTCGTTTATTGCTCAAAGTGATGGTTTGAAGTTGCTGTTCTTCAATGTTCTTACTTCGGAAAACATATTCTTACTCAATCCCTGTTCGCGCATTTCCTCTATTTCCCTGCAGGTGTCGTTTATATATTGTTATTTGTCTTGGCTGACTAACAAAGCAAAAGCAAAAGAGACTAAGACTTGGAAGAAGAGGCCAGTGACAGACAGACACAGTTTGGGATGAAATAAGATACACACACACAAACACACACACAAAAGTATCAAAGTCAAGGGAGAAAATCAGTGAGATGTCGGTCAGCAGCACAAAGAGAGGGGTGTGCATTGTAGGTTAAAATACAACCACTTCGGGGTGACTACATACACACCTACTTGTTACTTTACAAATAGGAAAGTGTGATTTGCTACCTTAGCTAGGCGATGTTGCCGTTCGGAAGGTCCTGGGTTCGATTCTGAGGCGAGCCTATCACTTCTGTTGTTTTTCTGTTGTCTAGTTTTCTACTTCTTTATTTCTGACTAGTGCCTGAAACAGACCTTTATGTGTGTAATATTTGTTTATTTACACTTAATTGTTGGTACATCAGTCACATTTTCTCGGACTACGCAAACAAGAAGCAAGCAACGTTATAATAATCGTGTTCCCTTTTGCTACTCATGGATTATCGAGCCACTACCGCGTCTGGTCCCCCTTGTAGAAAGTTTGAACCAAGTATTCCCACGCGATTTGTTTTACATGATAAGGTTACCAGCCAGATATACAACCTCAAATTAGTCGCCTTGTATGACATGCCAGTAGGCGCAGTATTCATATTCTTTCGTTGTCTAATCAGAAATCCCCGGTGACTACACGGGGCTGGAGCTACATTATACTAACACATAAACTGTTGAATGACCTTGACTCACGGCTGCATAAGTCAGTGATCAGTTGAGATCACGCGATAATTTTCAGACTGAGAACCGTCACGGCAGACGCAAATACCAAATATAAACTGATTGAAAGTCTTGCAGACAGATTATAGCAAGGTTTCTCAACCCTAGGGTTCCGCAAGAGGTCGCTTGGGGTTTCCCGAGAAATCGTGATTGAAAAAAAAGGACGTTTATTTTTTAAACATGCGCGCCGGGCGATGTTAGAGCTCGCAGTGCTGGGCAGTGATGAGGTACCCCGTATGGCAGTGCACAATAGGACCGTGTTTGCTCTTGCACATACCATATTTCTTTAGCATCTTGTAGAATAGAAATTTTTGATAACACATTTAGGCCTACTTGAATAAGTTAAAACAAAAATCAAGTAGTAGATTTAAATAAAGGATTCACTGACGTTTCTTCAAGGTCACAAGAAGACTTAGAATATGTCATCCAAACACTACAGACTTGCATAAGAGTTGATATCCTTTGTTAGAAGGGACACAGCGCAAAAAAGAGTAGGCCAAAATAAACAGATTCATAGAAAAAAATCATTCTCTACTCAAAAGAGCATTGACACTTATTATTGGATTATTAGAGGATCTACAACTTACTGATCACGCAAGGTACCATGAGCCGTAGATATAATAATTTTTATGCAGTAGTTCCCTGAGACCTGACCATTATTTCAAGGGTTCATCCAGGATATAAATGTTGAGAAAGGCTGGTTTATAGTGACTATTTGGGAAAGGCTGGTTTATAGTGACTATTTGGGAAAGGCTGGTTTATAGTGACTATTTGGGAAAGGCTGGTTTATAGTGACTATTTGGGAAAGGCTGGTTTATAGTGACTATTTGGGAAAGGCTGGTTTATAGTGACTATTTGGGAAAGACTGGTTTATAGTGACTATTTGGGAAAGACTGGTTTATAGTGACTATTTGGGAAAGACTGGTTTATAGTGACTATTTGGGAAAGGCTGGTTTATAGTGACTATTTGGGAAAGACAAATAACAGAACGTGTCCTCCAAAAATGTTGACGCCACCAGAGGAACAGACCAGCAGTTTGGCCTGTACCAACCCGGTTGACTGATAAAAACTGTATGACGGTGAGAAGCCATATGCAAACCCCAAACTTATGCGAGAAATGTATGTGGTTTAATAAGAGCTGACGAAGAAGAATGACAGATTCTAAGTCTTCTTGTAACCGTAAACTTCTTTTCTCTTTTGTTCATTTCCAGCAGAATCGTTCTACTCTAATGTCTCTTTATCTTGAATCCCCATATATGAAATTCTTAAAGTTATTAAGTAAACAGTGAATGTTTTTATATAACCAAATTTTACATTTGTCTGACTTCGATCAGCATCACTTTTTGATCTCATTTTACGCCGGTTTTTTTCCCCACAAGGTCTATGAAGTCAAACACCTCATCCTTAAAGCCCACACATATACACATCACACATCACACACACACACACACATCACATACACACACACACACACACACATATATATTTAACATATCTTTTTAATGAAACATATCTTTTAGCAACATAGATATATTTAAAGCACTTGCAACTCCTGTATACAAATGTATGACAGCCAAAGAAGTAGTTTTGCCTCCAGAGTTAATCTAACGTTTTCATTTCAAGAACTCATCATATTTGAGCAATCGATGCTAGAGAATCTGAACTGTCGGTGCCATTTCTTGGAGTAAATTTACTCACTCATTTATAGACTTTACCGATGCAGAGACCTCATCGTCTGCCGTTTTCCTGCCACTATCCACAGACGACAGCTACTCCGGTAGGAAATCCATGAAAGACTTTCACCACATTGATCATTTGATTATTTATCAGTTTTTGCTTTAGACAGAATGCCAGCATGGGTAATATTCAAAAGTGGTCGTCACGTGAGGTCGGACATTCGTACATCTGAAATCTGTAGATTGCAGGGGAAAAAGATAAGACATAAAGTTACTGCAAAGCGTTGCAGTGTTTCATCGTCTGTTGGAATGGATAGTCATAACGACTCAGACCTGCTAAGTGAACTCCTACATCGCGATCATCATAATCATCATCATCCATCATCATCCATCATCATCATCCATCATTATCATCCATCATCATCATCATCATCATCATCATCATCATCATCATCATCATCATCATCATCATCATCATCATCATCATCATCATCATCATCATCATCATCATCATCATCATCATCATCATCATCATCATTTCATCATCATCATCATCATCATTATCATCATCATCATAATAATCATCCATTATCATCATCCATCATCATCATCCATCATCATTATCCATCAACGTCATCATCACCATCATCGTCATCATTTATCATCATCATCATCATCCATCACCATCCTCATCATCATCCATCCATCATCATCATCATCCTCATCATAATCATCATCATCACTATCATCCATAATCTTCATCATCCATCATCATCATAATCATCCATCATAATCATCATAATCGTCCATCATCATTATCCAACATCATCATCATCCACCACCATCATCCATCATCATCCATCATTATCATCATCCATCATAATCATCATTCATCATAATCATAATAATCATCCACCCATCATTATCATAATCATCCATCATCATCCATCATCATAATCATCCATCATCATCATCATCATCATCATCATCATCATCATCATCATCATCATCATCATCATCATCATCATCATCATCATCAATTATCATTATAATCATCCATCATCATCCATCATCACAATCATCCATAATCATCCATCATCATCATAATCATCCATCATATTAATCATCCATCATCATCCAACATCATCATAATCATCCATTATCATCCACCACCATCATCAGCATCATCCATCATCATCATTGTCCATCATCATCTACCCCTATCATCAGCATCATCCCTCATCATCCACCACCATCATCATCCCCACCCATCGTAATCATCATCCATCATCATCATCATCATCACCACCCATCGTAATCATCATCCATCATCATCACCACCCATCGTAATCATCATCCATCACCATCATCATCACCACCCATCGTAATCATCATCCATCATCATCATCATCATCACCACCCATCGTAATCATCATCCATCACCATCATCATCACCACCCATCATAATCATCATCCATCATCATCATCATCACCACCCATCGTAATCATCATCCATCATCATCATCATCATCACCACACATCGTAATCATCATCCATCATCATCATCATCACCACCCATCGTAATCATCATCCATCATCATCATCATTTTCCTTAGCTCTCCTTCCCGAGCATGGAACCATAACTTCAGCTGGTCCACTCTTGGTAACAATGGTGGTTTCCGTGACAATTTGTTTTCATGATGAGGTTGCCATCTCCATGCACAACCTCATATTAGTCACCTTGTATGACATGATAAGGTGGTCATTCCCATACACAACCTCATATTAGTCACCTTGTATGACATGATAAGGTGGTCATTCCCATACACAACCTCATATTAGTCACCTTGTATGACATGATGAGGTTGCCATCCATATGCACAACCTCATATTAGTGACCTTGTACGGTGATGCCAGAGTTTGCAGTAGTTCTACTCTTTCTTCGTCTCTTCAGAGACCCCATATAGTCGTCATTTCTTCTTTGGGTCAAGGGTCAACTAGTTGTGTCTCTTCAGGGACCCTATATAGTCGTCATTTATTCTTTGGCTCAAGGGTCAACTAGTTTTGTCTCTTCAGAGACCCCATATAGTCCTAAAGGATCAAACCTGTGGAATGAACTGTTTCTTCTATAGGGTCAAGGGTCAACTAGTTTTGTCTCTTCAGAGACCCCATATAGTCTTAAAGGATCAAACCTGAGGAATGAACTGTTTCTTCTATAGGGTCAAGGGTCAACTAGTTTTGTCTCTTCAGAGACCCCATATAGTCCTAAAGGATCAAACCTGAGGAATGAACTGTTTCTTCTATAGGGTCAAGGGTCAACTATTTTTGTCTCTTCAGAGACCCCATATAGTCCTAAAGGATCAAACCTGAAGAATGAACTGTTTCTTCTATAGGGTCAAGGGTCATCTAGTTTTGTCTGTTTCCTCTCTCTGAAGAGACCCCATATAGTCTTAAAGGATCAAACCTGAGGAATGAACTGTTTCTTCTATAAGGTCAAGGGTCATCTAGTTTTGCGGTCGCATAGTGCCATTATCAACATCATTTTCCTTATCGGTCCCAACAGAGCATGAAGTTATTAACGCATTTAAGTGGTTTTACATTCAAGTGGTTTTACATTCAAGTGGTTTTACATTCAAGTGGTTTTACATTCAAGTGGTTTTACATTCAAGTGGTTTTACATTCAAGGGGTTTTACATTCAAGTGGTTTTACATTCAAGGGGTTTTACATTCAAGGGGTTTTACATTCAAGTGGGTTTTACATTCAAGTGGTTTTACATTCAAGTGGTTTTACATTCAAGTGGTTTTACATTCAAGTTGTTTTACATTCAAGTGGGTTTTACATTCAAGTGGTTTTACATTCAAGTGGTTTTACATTCAAGTGGTTTTACATTCAAGTTGTTTTACATTCAAGTGGTATTACATTCAAGTGGTGTTACAGTAGTGTTTTCTGTAGAAACTATTTTACTTGGATAGGGTGCCAACCTCACACACAACTTCATATTAGTCGCCTCTTATGGTAGCGTAGTGGTTAGTGCACTGGCTTCCTAGCTCGGTGGTCCATGGTTCGATCCCCAGCCGAGGTGGGATTTTTTTAGACCACAAAAGGCTCTGGGGTCAGCCCAGCTTCGTGAATTGGGTACCAGAGCAACTCTGGGAAGGTTAAGGCGGTCGGCGTGATGCTTACCACATTACCCCTAGTGTGCCGATGGTCAAGAAAATATGGGCCTAACACCATATTCCCAATATGCCCCAATGGGCGTGTAACGGGATCCTTGACCTTTTACCTTACGACATACCATAGGTAGCAGAAGACCTATTCTTCATTCGTCTGCTCAGAGATTCCCAGTCAACTATAAGAGACCGCGCCATTTTACCTCATCGTTTATATGGTACGTTCATTTAAAAGTTTACTTGTTCAGTCCAATTAGTTTCTCTTCTAATTATGTTTCCTTACGTTTTGTTCTTATAAATTCGCTTCAGTCATTTTCATTTAATAATTTCATGAAATAATTTCCCAGTTCATCCTGTTCAATACCCATACTACCTGTTTGTCTTTATACATTCTAACCACTAGATCAAACCATTTAATTTTCTCAGGATCTCTATGTTGTCTAAATATAGTACGTTTTCATCAGCTTTCTATCTGCCCAGCTGTAACTGGGTACCGGACTTTGCTCTTAGGGAAGGAAAAGGCAGCAAGGAAGGAAACTGGTCACTCCATCCCTCCACGCTGGTCCTAGTACAGTGACATCTAACGCTTCACTCCTCTACGACAGTATGCTCTGGGACTACCTATTCTGTGTCATCTCCTTTCTTACCTCCATGTGGAGCTACGGGTTACCCCAGCAGCTGCATTCCTTCCAAGAAGCCGGTATCAAAGCACTATTTTCTGCAGCAGTGGTACGTGTAGCAGTTTGTTTGACAAGATGAGTTTGCCAGCTTTAAACACAACTTTATATTAGTCACCTTTAACTACACGCCTCTTGTAGTAGTAATCTTGTTCTTTCCAATCACCAGAGAGACCCCGGAGAATGTCACAGGGCAGCTGTTCTGCATGAATTTCATTATTTCGTCCATTTATGCATTGCCCTATTTACAAATGGGCTACGATGGGCTGTGGCCTAGGGTGAAACATTTTCGGTGACAGGAGTTTTCAAGATTGAAACAAACTTTTCCAGCTGCAAGTGAGCAAATATATTCAACATACAAACCAGCTTCAGACAATTCTGCTGAAAGATTCTGCGTAATGACAAGTAAGAACGCATCTATATTCAGGGTTGTCACAAGATGCCTCAGAGCTATGGTGATATAAATCTGTAGATCTTGCTGGCGTTATCACTTCTTTCGCTGAGCAGACGGCACGAAATGAAAGACAGAGCGAGAAATTTATTTTATAAGTTTTGAGAATTTGGCTTGCAGGCCAGTTTAAAATAATGCACTTTGTCTCAGCTTGCATTATATTTCCTTATATTCGTATATATTCGTATAATTGTTCGGCTAACAATTAGTATGTGCATTTTTACATTCATAAAAAAAGAGTTGCGCCTTCTTCTGGTGAGACGAGCCTCGTTCAACCTAGGGAAAAAAGTCCGTCGGTTCTTTTAGGGCGCATGTCCAAATATAAAAGATCGTATGGTCTAATAGATGATTACATACATATGTGACAGAATGGGGCGACCCCTCTCGATCTCTGTTTCAGTACGGCAGTATCAGTTACATTTTTGTACTGATTTTTATTGCGTGCTTTCAATTGTCGCACTTTCTTTCTTTCTTTTACCTACTATGTGTAGCAGATATAATGTATTTTCCTTCGTAAACCCCTCACAGAGATTAGTCATCAAGTTTGCTTGTTATCTATTTCTCCATTCGTTGCAAGGAGCGGCTGACATAATTCTCATCTACCACAGCTTGGCAACGGCAGATTAACACGAAAATCGTCAGCGTAATCTGCTTAATCACTGATAAAACAAGGGTGCTTCGTTGCCAAGACGGTAAGAGACGGAATTTCTGTGTGCTCAAGCAACAGATAAGATATTACTTCAGAGGTAATTAACAAAGTGTTACATCTGACACACGTTGTCGTATGAGTTTATCGACATGTTTGTGAGTTCGTACACAGGGCAATCGGATGTCTACAGCCCATTGTAAGAAAAGGAATGTTTGCAATTTTGCACTAGATGAGTCATGCAAAATATTCAAATCAGATTGGCTGATCATTTGAGCTCCATAACAAACAGAGCGGGGTAGGACCGTGAATATAACCTGCGTTTGTTCAGTGTTCCTTCACTGTGAAAATTTACTCTGAGGAATCGCTTGCCAAGAACAACCAGACTTGCAAGAAGAAAATTCAGTATTTCCATTTATCAGACCGGACTTTTATTGGTGTCACAGAATGGATTGGGACGACCCCTTCTTCTTCCTAATCTCTGTTTCACTACGACAGTAATCGGTACGTATGTGGTACGGATTTTATTGCGTGCTTTCAGTTGTCGCACTTTCTTTCTTTCTCTGCTAAGTAGCTGTTAAGTCATATTTTTATTAATGGAGTTAAGTGTTAAAGACTTGTATGTACAGGTCGGATTTTGTACACGCTAGTAAACACGCTCTGTGTGTTGAGAGATTTTTCTTAGTCGGGGAGCTGTATGCTCAGTAATTTTTGAACACAGCTCTACTGACTAGCTGTTAGTTTGTTTTTCAAAAATATGATAGGAATCTGGTCGAATGTTCTATGGAATACTTTTGTGGGGAAAGGCGGATGAATTCTGCTCACATCTCAAGCTGCGAGTTCGCGCTTGAATGAATTGTACTGAACTGTTTTGAGCAGCTGATTTTTCGTGACAGTACTTTGCTGGCAGAGCTTGAAAATGGACGTTTTACCATATTTGCTAGTGTGTTTCAGCATATATCCTTTTGGAAAAGGAATATTTGATAATTGGAGAATGCACGTAATTGTAGATTGAGAGAGAATACATTCGTGTTGATTCTAAGCCAGGGATATTACGGCTTATTTATTATGTACTGTGCATTTAACTGAAGATAGAGAGTATATATTCATATTGATTCTAAGCCAGGGATATTACGGCTTACTTATTATGTACTGTGCATTTAACTGAAGATAGATAGAGAGTATATATTCATATTGATTCTAAGCCAGGGATATTACGGCTTACTTATTATGTACTGTGCATTTACCTGAAGATTGCCACCTCTGAAAGAGAATATGATGGCTTGGTGCAGGCTTACTGCAAGAGGACCATCTGCAGTGGTGGCCCAGTGCTCGGTAAGGAGCTCAAAGGAAAGTGATCACGACATTCTTATATACTTCTGAAGCAGCATTATACAGTAATAACCGATGCATCTCACAAAGTCCAGTGCAGTTACCGGAGGTGTCTAAGAAGATGTGACAGAATTCGGTTGTGTCCTTTTACAACCTTTTCTTTCCCTCCTATTTTCTTCGTTTATTTCTTCATTTAACGCACATAAACCTGTCCCATCGCCGCGCCTTAGATTCATTGACCTATATTCATACTTCGATAGTGTTATTTCACGGCTAATTGACCGTCATTAATGATTAATTGTAATCGCTTAAGTTGTTGAACCAGATTGATTTCCTACGGTAAACGGGAAAATGATTGTTGATTTTTCGTAATCCTTTTCCGCCATGACCAGCATGTCCGTCTAGGTGCATTGTTCACTACGAACGCGTTGAGACACTTGGGCGGAAAATACAAAATGAAGACTTAGATGTTGTCTTGGGAAAATGTCTAGGTGCAACGATATGTCGCGACTTATCCTTCTGGGGACCAGGAAAGTACGGGTGATAATTGCTTAAATCACTTCCGTCCAGACATTGTCTGTGTAATTGGGTAGACAAATTAGCGAGGACGCTATCTGCAGGCGAGGTTAGAAATCGTAATTGAAAGGTTACTTAAGAGGACGGAAGAAGTTGGGCCATATATGGGAGATGAGGTCATGTGTTAAATTTTAAAATGATATTTTAAAACACGCGGGGGAAAGTAAATAACTGACTCCCGACCCATTACATTCTAGCTCATAGATTTGATCATATGAGTGTCAGAAATAAACATTTATTCTGATTGGACGTTTAGTCGGAAACGCCAGGTGCAAGCGTGGGCAGAAAAACTGCAATATAACCTAGCGAATTTGGAGGCTAAAACACACTGCATTCCAGAATCGTAAAAGTAGAGAGCTCGGACTGAAGCCAGGAAAGAATAGAGTTAGGATTCTGACATTATAGGACCGGACAAAACACGTATCGGAACTCTTTCTGGGCACTACAGCAAGGACAATCTACCTGTTAATACGAAAACCGGACTCCTACGGGACCTACTCACAAAGTCACAGAGGGACTATAACTAGAAATAATACCCCTGACGCGTATTCGAGGCATCTTTATCAAGTTGCCAAGACTATTCAACTGAGCAAGAAGTCTATCTTCCCTATTCGGGTGAGTTGTAACATATTTATATACTTTGAATTTGACACGTTTGAACTTGCTGATAGTTATACAGGTCCATACGAGACTGGCAACCTCAGCATGTGAAAATGATATATTCATGAACCACCACAGCAAAGCGCTGGTGATTGCTTTGTGCAAGTTCTCACAGAGAACCAAAAGCAGAGATAACTCCAGATTCAAAGTGGAGCAGGGAGTGGATGTTGATGATATCTTATGTATGTATTTACTATCATTTGTAATAATAATTACGTTGTATGTATACTTAAACATGTTCACCCAGGCACAAGCCATTACACTTGCCGCTGCCCAGTCGCAATGTTTCAATGAAATTAACTAAAAGAATGGTGATTTTTCATCATATACCCTGAGTTATTTGATGTACGCTCTGGGAGATTAAACAATTAAGAGAAAGGAATCGGTTGACAGACAGCAGGAAAGGCGCCTGATTAATATCAGGAAAGCAAAAACTTAGCAGAGGTTCGTTCTTTTATTTCTTCTAAAGTTTGTGGTACAAATCGAAGAAACCATTTGAGGTACTACTCTACAATACCAGTTATACTACTATTCTATGGCTCAAAGCTTGTGATCGACTCTGGAAACCTACGTTCCACGGGTGGTGAAGATACCAGCCGTGACCAGAAGAGGTTACCTCTTGAACTGATTTGGAGACGTGCCCTTGCCACAGAGCCGAATTGATAGAAACAGCAGCATCAACACAGAAGAACTTTGTTTTTTCTTTTCAACATTACGCTTCTAAAGCCGATATCTTTTCTAGGAAGACACCTACAATTTATTAATCCCCAACTCCTATTTATTTACATTTGTTCAAAAGTAATTGATCTTTAAATTTGTTATATGTTGTTTACAATTTTATAGTTCATGTAGTAATTACAGAAAGAAGTGCACACGTATGAATCAATATTTTTAATTTATAACTATATAGAGCAAATAAGAAGAATTTTACTGTTAATTCAGTTAGGGGCTTGAAGGAGCTAAATTAAATTATATAATGCCTCTTCACAAAAAGGCGGCGGGCAGATAAAAGTTAACATTGCTAAGACACATTCCGCATTGCTCTTGATTTTTGAAATGTCTTGTGGGACACTACCTCAAGGTAGAAGCATCATCATCCTTCTATCTGCATGTCTGCCAAGAATAATCTTGTGCGAAGGTAGATACCTTTGAACCCACATTAGATACTCTAAGTTTTGGCTATTGTTGCACCATCAATGCAGAGAAAGGGGTGGCAACCCATGACAGAAGACAAGGACAGAAAAGAATTACTAGTCCCTGCCTATCGACTTGGGCGACTAAATCGGCCAAAGTGTAAATAATTATTTGGGCGAAATGGGGTTATATGTCTCCATTTTAACCTCTTAAATTATAAATTGCGGTTATTCCTTATCTACAGCAATGTATATTGTATTGCACAGATCCGTTTGACTACACCAGCGCTTCTTAATCCTGGTGGTGCGAGACCCACCTTCTGGGTGCCAGATATTTCAGAAGGCGAATCATTAAAAACACTGTACAATATACAGAACTCAAATGTATTTGTATGTGATAGGGTGGGCGAGATGATGATGATGATGATTGTGTTATGATGTGTGATCACTCTCCTGCTTACACTCGCACCGACCCGAACAACAATAAAACTCTTGATTCTAGAGGCAGGGGCTAAATTTATTTTTACAACCCATTCAGTGACAAAGCAAACATTAAACAAATAAACTAGCGAACATAGCAAAACAAAACAAAACACCCAACAGTGCCCGATGCTAATCTGAAGAAGCAAACAAAGCACAGAATAGTTAAAATCATAATATAATACTGAATGAGAAACACCACGCTCTCACCTGTCAAACTGTCCTACGCCGCCACCTGACACACTCAACTATCACACACACACACACTCATGTGTGTCGTCCAATGACTAGTATGGTGTTGTGCATGAGGCTGGCAACCTCACCATGTAACACAGATTGCTACCAAAACCAACTAACTGCCCGAGCATCTGAATGCTTAATATGAAGGCAAACCACACTGTTGGCCCCATGCTCCCTCAGGAGCGGAGAAGAGAAATATATATCTTGAAGTGAGCCCACGTGCTCTCACAACCATTCCTCACATAACCATAATTAAATAATCATAAAATGGACATAAAATAATATTCAACTATATGTACAACAAATACTCTCAATAACGAGAATAAACCACCACCTCGCAACTGATCTATCTCAATATTCGTTACTGCATTCGGAAGCATGTCGTATGTGACGACTGGTGCGCCTGGCAACAAGCGTGTCGTATATGACCACTGATGAGACTGGGAATCTCATCACATGAAACACATCGTTACCGAAACAAATCACTGCCATAGCATATAAATGCTTCATGCAGGCTTCTGTTGGATTCAGCCGCACTGGTGTCGCCCTGCTCCGCAAGGAGCAAACAGAAACATTTATGTCTCAAATGCGCTGTACGGCCACCGAGGGGCCTCGCGCTTTCCAGAAATCGAAAGGAATAGTCTCACCTCACAGTAACCCATTAAATATATACAGTAGAATTATGATAAGTAGGCTATCGTGAAATACACTCAATTACTTTTACATTAAAGAAATAAAATATAATTACTCTTGAATTAACAACTCGAACTGGTCATCATATAAAGGAAATTTAACACGACGACTCTTTCTTTCCTTTACTGGGGAAAATTATCTTAATCTGCTTCCCACCCACGTCTCAATTCACACAATATAAAACTGGCGTCTTCTTTATACACACGCATGGTGACGCGCCGCTGTTGCTTGCATATTTTGACGCACATATTACAAAAATCGATATGGCTATTTAATATGGAAAAGATATAGACATTCATTCATTTGTGTATGAAAATGCTGTCTATGGGGAAGGCTAGATAATCCATAATTGTTTTACCCTGTTGATTATAGGAGTAATCGTTCTTGATATTAATTCGGCGCATGGATATGACACCCTTGTCTGTACCTATTTCTTAGGGCCAGAAAATAGATTAATTTGCTTATTATGTTTATGGCCTGAATTCATATGTATTACATATTATTAGTACAAGTAGAATCAGTCCTATATTGTATATTTTGGATGGGTAGGCAGGACTATATTCTTGTTACACCGCTCTAGCGGAAGTAGGAGTTGTCTTGTCTAGTCGTGATGAGTTCCGATGTACCGTGACAATGGCGGGTACGCATTTTTTCCAGGGCTGGTATATTCTTCAGTAAAAAATGATTTACGAAGTAGTTTTTCTTCTATAGGAGATTGTGTCTCTACTAGAGTTGTGTTAGAGACTTTCCTAATGTACGGTACCATGTATGATTCGGACTCCAGGTAATTCCAGTCCCTGTTTTGATGATCTCAGGTCGGTTAGGCCTAGCGGGAATTTTGTGCTTCGCAACGCTAGGGTCAAATTTGTATCGACGGAGATGACAGGCTCCATACTGTAATTATGTCTACGTGAGGTAACTGGATTACGGTAGATCTGTATGGAGGAACTTTATGAAATTATGCTTATGTATTGCAAATTAACTTTGGCTTATATATATATCCTCCTGTGAGCGAGTGAGCGACAACTCAGGGAGGCGGCCATGTTACATTCCTGTCTTCGCATTTTTTGGATCACTGTCTAAAGAACGGGGCATGTATCTTATTATTCGGACAGTGGCAAGGAGATCTCAATTTGGATAGAAAAACCCTTATCGTGGTTTCACAATATGATAAACTGTGAATATAAAGCAACTTTAGTTACTTACCGATCCGCCTTCACTGACGCGCTTAGTCAGATAGGGGATGCGGCCATTGATGTACTACCTATTATTTATGAATGTGCCATGACATAGGATCTACTATGTATGCCTGCAAATTGATATGTCAACATACCCATGATTTACTCGTTATGTCCCAGTGTGAGCGTCCAAATAAACTGTGTAAACAAAGATTCCAGCAGTCTGCATTGGTGCCTTGTAGACACAAGTGAATGAGTGTTTAGATTGGTCAGAACACGAACAGTACACCATTCGCGGTAAACACACTCTACACTTCTACCCATATCTACACCATCCTGCGTCGGTTGAAGTGACCAAGTTTAGGGCCTGCTTCCCCTGGAGCCTTAGAGGGAAACTACTGTTTACAGCTGCCTTTGCCTTCCCTAACTTAGGACTAGGGTGAGTTACCCATTTACAGCTGGATAGACTGGAGCATGCCTAAACACAAAAACTCTGTACACTACCATGGACACAAACAATAGAGGCACCACAAACAACATGCTACAGTGATTGATATAGTGGAGCTTTACAGAAGAAAGAGAACACACCAACTTTACAGAAGGTTTTACAGTGTATACAACTGATACTTCTTTACAGACTGACATTTTACAGTAACAGTGTGGACAAGAAACTTTACAGTGGTGAGCCAGATCCCTGGGTCCAGCCTACGCAGTCTTGTGTTGAGAATCATGTTTTAAAGTTACAAGCACATTTGTTTGACCACATCAATACCACTAGGACAGCTATACAATCAATGTCAGCTTGACCTGTTCTGAAAAGTGTAGCAATATCTGGGACAGCACTTGTTGACATTTGGCACAGTACAGTCAGTGTTCTAAACCAGTGATTGTTTATCCTGCTGTAATAGAAGAGCATTGTTGAACATAAAGTGCAAATTTCATCGGTGGATCTTCTAATGTGCTCAAAAAAATTGGACAGTGTAATAGTTAGAAAGCAAATCTATTACTCAATAAAGTGGTAGTCTAATTTATTAAATCTGAGCATACTTTGCAACAACACATTCTATCCACAACACATATATTTATTTATATATGCATTTATGTTATTTGTTATGTATTAAATAAGTTTATGTTCTGTGTGACTAGTACAAGGTATGCCGAGTGACATTGGTCTGGTACTAGTATTCTATAGGTACACATTTTCTTAATTGGAAATTTGTTAGCAACAATTTGCTGCTATTTCTGTTAGTTGTGATGAGGTTTCTTTTCTTCGTTGTTTTTGTTAATAATTTTGTGTTCCTTAGTTTTGTTTGATTTGTTTGTATAATTGTAGGTCTCATCTTTTCTATTTTTGATTTCTTTACACCCTTATGTTTATACACTGTGGCGTTATTTGTCTTGTTATCTTATTGCAGTTATCATCACGGATTCTGTGATCATTTTTTTCATTTCTCCTATTTAATTTAATTTGATCTCTGCAAATGTTTTCAGATTGTCTTTTCTTGTTTGTCCTTTGTAATGTCTTTAGATGACATATGACATATGAGGTATAGTGGAATACACTTATATAATAGTACAGATCAGTACTTGATGATTGTGATTGTTATAAAACAAAATGTACAAGACCTTTATTAAGGCTAATCTCCCAAAGTGATTGGTAAAGGGAAATATTAATTTCTTTTCCACAGGTACTCAAGTGATTTCATTGATTACATTGAGGTATACAAGACCTTTGTAAGGCTTGTCTCCCACAGTATTTGAGATACAGTTATTGTTGTCCACAGGTACTCAAGTTATCATTGGGTATTATAAACCATACAAGTTTTTCACTTAGACTAAGTCTATGGTATAGACTTGTATCCCATTAAAGTGAAATAAGGTAATTTATTTACTTTTTCAGGTTTCTGATTTAAGAAGACAAAATGTCTACATTAGATTACTTTATAGCACAAGGAAAATCCCTTGATAAGACTGGAAAGACTTAGAACAATGGACTGTTGCTCAATATGACAAAGCATTAGCTGCAGAAGAGAGGAAAGCTCTAGCTGAAGAAAAAAGATTAGAAAAAGAAGCTGATACTGCTGCTGAACTAAAGAAATTGCAGATGCAAGTGGAGGAAAGGAGATTTGATGCAGAACAGAAGAAATTAGAAGCTGCTGCTGCAGCTGAACAAAAAAAATTAGAAGTTGCTGCAGAACAGAAGAAATTAGAAGTTGCTGCAGAACAGAAGCAATTAGAAGCTGCTGCTGCTGCAGAACAGAAAAGATTAGATAGAGAAGCTGAAGAGAGAAAAGCAATAAGAGAACATGAATTTGAGTAGAGAAATTGAGATTGACAAGTATGAGTAATGTTAATCAGGCATCTAGTGGTAATGGTAAACCCTTTGTGTACAAGGTCAAGGTACCTCCAGCGTTCAACTCTGCCAGTGATGATATAGCATTCTCTGGCTTGATAGATTGAACGGGCTTGTCGAGCTCATAATGTTGACAAATCACAGTATGTGAATCAGATTGTCCTGAAAATCTAAAAGGGGAGTCCCTCTGAGTAGTTAAGGATTCGTCGTCGAAGATGGCCGACAAGGATAATTATGATGCTGTTAGGGCAGCTTTGATGAAGAGATATCAGCTGTCTGAGGAAGGTTATCGTCTTTTGTTTAAAACAATGAGACCTGAGGTAGGTGTAGAATTCTCAGAAATCATCTCAAGAAGCACGGAATTATACACTTTCAACGATGGATTGAACTAACCAAAAACAGAGAAAAAACATTTGAAGTGGTCTTACAGAATATATTGCTAAGTTCAGACAATGAGATCATGATCTTCGGTAAAATAAAATCATGTCCTAGAGTTTCTATACATGTCAGCGTAAAACATATAACAGGTTAAAGGACAAATGGAAGAATAATTGTTACCAAGTATATGGCACGACTCACACGCCTGAACATGAGTTTTTAGTAATCGTCCTAACATTAAATAGAGTATACCAGTGAGTTGCCTTCTGCAACCACAAAATAATCAGCAATTACTCCACACATAATGCCAATGGCGCTAAAAATAAATTTGAGATAAAAAGAGGTTAATTGATAATAAGTTATCAAAACCAATATAACCACTCAAATCAGGGTTCTTCTTTTCGAAGAAACTGGAATCGGGCTTGATAGTCCTCGACACGTAAACAACGAGGGGTACCCATAATGTTAGAAATTCTCGGAAAGGTAGTACTATAGGAACTCACCCAAGTGCTTCATGAGGAAAAAAAAACACCAATATTCACAGGGATACTGAAAATTAATGGAAGCAATGATGATTATGATCATGAA
>JAMPIV010007394.1:40000-197498 GCA_024509875.1 Oreohelix idahoensis | reverse complement strand
TATGTCACTACAAGGTTCATATTGATAAATTCTGTACATATAAATTGTAATTACAATTGATTGTGATTCCTGGTTCACTTTGTAGTTGAATCAGGACATATATATTAGTGAAAGTAATTAATACATATTTATATTTGAAACTTTACCAGTGCCTCATTTAAGATAGTCTTATAGAATGTTAAATGTGTGTGAGTGTCACAGTGTTGTCAAGTGTGGTGGAATAAATTAAATTGTTTATCTGTCTGTTATTGTTGTGACTTACACTTCATCATATACATACCCTAGACATTTAACGTAGTCATCACAATATTCCAGAATAATTCTGACTGAGGCATAATGTGGTAGCAAGTAAGGTTATCTGTAAAACACTACACCTATTAGATACAGATACCTTCACAGCTGATCTCAGTCAGTACACTAAGTCCCCTATAAATATTTATAACATCCTACTTTACCACATATATTGGGGTCTCGCTCCAGGGATATTGAACTTTCTCCTGTTATAGATATTGGGAATAATAAGAATTAAAAGGTATCCTTGGGTGGAAATAAATAAGGTTGAGCTCTCAGTGCCTGTAGTGTTCTTAGATAATTATTGAAAGATTGAATTGTTTACATTTGCATGTTAGACAATGGCCGACTTGGCAAAATTTCGATCTGCTGCTGTACAGACTGCGAAAGAGTTAGGAATGGACGGGCAAATTATGATTGCTTATGTCACTGCTGAATGTGACAAATATATTGAACGGGAAGAAAGAAGATTAGAAAAAGAGGCCGAAAGAAAGTTAGAGGCTGAAAAAGAAATTAAGAGGCTGCAGATTGAGGCTGACAAAGAGGCTAGAGCATTGGAGGCAGATAAGGAGATTAAAAGGCTCCAATTAGAAGAACAAAAGGCAGAAAGAGAGGAAAGAAGATTGGCTGCAGAGAGGGAAGCAGAAAAGGAGGAGAAGAGATTACAAAGGGAACATGAGTTACGACTAAGGGAGTTTGAGTTTCAGGGCCATGCTCCTGAAAATGGTGCCAGTCCCTTTGCCTCTGATGCCACTGCTAGTCAGGGAGCCTCAACCTCAGCTATGAACTTTCATTTAGATCATTTTGTTGAGAAAGACGATGATATTGAGAGCTATCTAAATAGATATGAACTATTAGCTACCACATATGGGTTAGAGAGAGAAAGGTGGAGCTTAAAGTTATCTCAAGGGCTTCGTGGGGCAGCTTATTAAGTTTTTGCCAAAATGAGCAGAGGTGATCAAGAAAATTATGACATGCTAAAGCAGGCTCTTTTGTTAAGATATGAAAAGAACGCAGAATTTTATAGGAAAAAATTTAGGAATGCTAAACTACTGTCAGGTGAAACCTATCACCAGTTCTCTGCACGGTTAGAGACATACTTGGAGAAATGGACTTCTCTGGGGAAAACCCAAGATCTTAAGGAAATGGTCCTTATAGAACAATTAAGAGAGTCCTGTAAAGTTTCTTTTCTTCTTTCCACTCTGTAAAGTGTCAGTCTGTATGCTCTGTAAGGAAGAGTGGTGTGTTGCTGAGATCAGGCATGCTCCAGTCTACCCAGCTGTAAATGGGTAACTCACCCTAGTCCTGAGTTAGGGAAGGCAAAGGCTCCAGGGGAAGCAGGCCCTAAACTTGGTCACTCCAACCGACGCAGGATGGTGTATGTATGAAGTAGAAGTGTAGAGTGTGATTACCGCGAATGGTGTACTGTTCGTGTGCTGACCAATATAACCACTCATACACTTGTGTCTACAAGGCACCAATGCAGACTGCTGGAATCTTTGTTTACTCAATTTATTCAGACGTACACACTGGGACATACGAGTACATCATGGTATGTTGACATATCAATTTGTAGGTATACATAGCAGATCTGAAGTCATGACACATTCAGAAATAATGGGCAGTACATCAAAAGTTCAATGTCATGATACATTATGGCCGCATCCCCCTATCTGACTAAACGCGTCAGTGAAGGCAGATCGGTAAATAACTAAAGTTACTTGACGTCCATAGTTTGTAGTATATATTATGAAACCACGAAGGGGGGTTTCTAGCAAGATTGAGATCTCCCTGTCACTGTCCGATAATAGGATAAATAATCTGTTCTCTTGGCAGTGATCAAAACATATGATGACCGAAATCTAACATGGCTGCCTCCCTGAGTTGTCGTTCACTCATTCATAGGAAGGAGAATATAAGCCAGAGTTAATTTATAATGGGTATATAACTGATTTCATAAATGTTTCCATACAGCTCTACGGTGATCAGGTTAATTCACGTAGCCATAACCGCTGCAGGAAAGTCTGTCATCTTCGTCGATACAAAACACGACCCTAGCGATACGAAGCACAATGTTCCATCCAGGTCGAATCGACATGAGATCATCAAAATAGGGTCTGGCAATACATGGAGTCCGAATTATACATTGTACCGTACCTTAGGAGAGTCTCTAACATAAACTATAGTAGAGATACCATCTCCTTTAGAAGAAAACCACTTCCTGAATCATATTTCCTCAAGAATCTACCAGCCCTTTGAAAAGTGCGTACCCGCCATTATCACGGTACATCGGAACTCATCACGACTTGTCAAGACAACTCATACTTCCGCTAGACCGGAATAACAAGAATCTAGTCCCTCCTACCCATCCAAATATACAATATAGGACTGATTCTACTTGTACTAATAATATGTAATACATATGAATTCAGGCCATAAACACAATAAGCAAATTAATATATTTTCTGGCCCTAAAAAATAAGTACAAACGTAAGCGCAATATCCTTGCGCCGGATCAATATCCAGAACGATTACTCCTATAATCAAAAGTGTGAATCAAACATGGATTCTCTCGCTTTTACCATAGACAGCATTTTCATACACAAATGAATGAATGTCTATATTTTTCCTATATTAAATAGCCATATCGATTTTTGTAATATGTGCGTCAAAATATGCACGCAACAGATTACCACACCCCTCGGGAAAAAAAAATGGTACATTTTTTTTTTTGAAATCCATTTAGGAGCAACATACAATAGGCTCACAACGCACCAATATAATGCGCAGATGATAAGCATAAGTTTTATGACCTTAGAGAAAGTACTTCTCTAAGTATAAATATTTCCAGAGAGGTGTCACCAACGCATACTACAATATTAGCAATGACACAATTTCCACATTAGTTTATACATAAATTTCATCTAAGATATCTTAACATCATGATCATCAAAGACGAAAAACATTGAAAGATCAGCGGTGAATAAATATCAATGAACCGCTAAGTAGTGTTACAATCAATATATGATATATTACATATGTGTACACATTTCAACATAGAAACAACTGTATCAAAGTTGTATAACAGTTATGAATCATGTGGGCATCTAGACAAAATATCTGCCATCACATTTTCTGACCCACGGATAGCTCGCACCGAAAAAATGAAATGGCTGTAGAGCAATCGCGTATCGCGTTGATCTCGCGCTCTTCAGATTTTTACTCTGAATAGCCGTAAGAGCTTTCTGGTCAGTTTCCACAATGAAATGCGCGCCCAGAAGAAATCTTTGCAGTTTAAGGATTGACCAAACCATAGCCAATAATTCACGGTCTAGGACCGAGTAATTCTTCTCTGCGGCATTTAATTTTCGAGAATTATACATCACAGGATGCAGAGTTCCAGAGTACTCTTGCATTAGTGCAGCTCCAATCCCGGTTGATGAAGCGTCACTACGAAGAATAAATGTCTTATCCTTAGAAGGCAATACTAGGATAGGTGAAGTAGAAAACATAGTTTTAACCTTATCCAAAGAGGATTGACATTCTTGAGTCCAATGGACTACATTAGGAGACCCTTTCTTTAGCAAGGAAGAAAGAGGTGACATAATGGAGGACAGATTCGGAATGAATCGTCCATAAAATTGTATTAGACCTAAGAGACTTCGCACTTGCTTTTTAGTCTTAGGAATAGAAATGTTAAGTATCTTACTTGTATTATGGTCTTCTTTTTTTAGGAACCCATGACCAACACGGTGTCCTAAGAAAGATATTTCGCTAAAACCAATACATGCTTTCGATGGTTTCGCTGTCAGGTTATGCTCGCGTAAGATAGACAATAGTTCATTTATACCATTATAGTGATCGTTCCAAGTATCACTGAAAAGACAGATGTCATCAAGATACGCAATGACATCTGAGCGATGAGATAGGATTCGACGCATCATGCGTACAAATGTTGCAGGGGCGTTCATAAGACCGAAAGGCATGAAATTCCATTGGAATAGACCCCTAGGCGTCGAAAAAGCAGTAAACGGTTTGGCGTGTTCGGATAGTGGAACTTGCCAATATCCCTTAGACAAATCGAGTTTAGTAAAGAAGTGAGAATTCGATAGTCTCGTAAGTAGCTCTTCTAGTAAAGGCATAGGTTCAGCATCGAATTTAGTCACTTGATTCAATTTGCGATAATCCACGCAAAGACGTATGTTATTGTCTTTTTTCCGTACTATAACCATCGGTGAAGAATATGCTGATGTGGATGGTTCAATAATTTTTAACTCTATCATCTCATCTAACTCTTTCTCTACCTGTGCTTGAAAATGTATCGGGATAGGATACGGTCTGACTCTTATAGGACTATGGTCAGTAAGAATAATGTCATGTTGAATGACATCCGTTTGACCAGGAATGTCAGTAAGGACATCCTGAAATTGTTCTAACAAAGTAGAAACTTGTTTCTGCTCTCCTGGAGATAATTCTGGAGAAATTGCAACATCTTTCCATGATTCATTAGAGTGAAGAGGAATCATTGGAAAAGGTAAATTTACATCCGAGAAACTCGTTTCCTCATCCTGTATTACTGGAACATACAGGGATGAGCTACCAGACATCACTAGGGAAATAACTCCCACACTCCTCCCAACCCCATGGGAACAACATCAAAATTTCAGTATTGAGACCTCCATGGATACCACCTGCCCCATGGGAGAGCTAAATACTCTCCAGGGGAAAATAGCGGCATGTGACGTGATTGGAGAGCTGTGCCCCAGGGAGGCATGGATCCGGGTATGTACTGATGGATCTGCGGCCGGGGCGGTGGAGAGCGGAGGCGCAGGGGTTTGTGTGGTCTGTCCAGACAGGGAAAGTGAATCCGCCTGTTCGCCTGCTGGAATATTCTGTTCAAACTATGCTGCTGAGGTGCAGGCCATGAGCATTGCTGCGGGAATAATAAATAACACAATAGGCCAATGTCAGCGGGTTGTATTCCTTGCCGATGCGATGTCAGTTCTGCAGGCCCTCAACAGTGATAAACTGCCAGAATTAAACAAAGTCCTATGCGAAGTAAATATCAAAAGAAGGGTGGTGCTGCAGTGGATGCCGTCGCACTGTGGCATGCCGGGAGGTGAGAGAGCAGATATGTTGGCAGGGGAGGGAGCGACACGGGAACAGAAGGAGCAGACAATCACATTCCAGGGGAGGAGGACCCTTATCAAGGCCATCAGGAAAATTGATCAACAAAGAGACAACTATCAATATCTTGATCGAGCAAAACAGGTGATCCTGTTCCGTATGAGAACAGGACACAACAGACTGAGCAGTCGCTTGTGCAGACTGGGGTTGGTCCCATCGCCCCTATGTACGTGTGGACAGGCAGCACAGACAGCCGAACACATCCTGCAAGACTGCCACATGCTTGGTCAATTGCGGACTGAACGTTGGCCCACGGGGACGCGCGTCCACAAGGGCTGTTTGGGAGTCTTGAGGAGCTTTCGACCACGGCAACATACATCCAGAGAACCGGACTTCTTGTGTAGACATTTCTAAACAACAGCGAACGAGAAGAAGAAGAAGAAGACTGACAGAGATGAGTACTGTCCATGTTGGACTGGAAAATCGTCCGTTGCCTGGAAAACAGGTTGTAAATAATCAGGACGTTCATAAAATTCCGTGAGCATGTTGATGTGGAAGGTTTTACGCTTCCCGTCAATATCGACGATATAGTCAACATCGGAAACTTTTGATATTATATCGTACGGACCTTTCCAAGAAATGAGAAGTCTATTTTCCCTACAAGGTAGCAAGACAAATGCTTTGTCACCTGGACAAAGTTGACGCAAACATCTCTTTTTATTGGCAAATTCCCTTGCCTTCTGTTTCGCAAATTCAGAAGAAGCAGTTGCCAATTTGCATGCTTCAATAATCTTGTGTCTAAGTGCGATGACATATTCATAAGAGGATTTTGTGTCATCGACAATATTATCAGCAGTTATAAGATCATGAAGTAAGGACATAGGACCTCGCGGTTTCGCGCCAAAGACAAGTTCAAAGGGAGAAAATCCTGTATGTTCGTTGGCGACCTCTCTATATGCAAAGAGAGCCGCGGGTAAAACCCTATCCCAATCCTGAGGATGATCTTCCGTTATCTTACCTAGTAGGTTTTTCAGAGTTCTATTCAAACGTTCCACCATCCCATTGGACATAGGATGATAAATACTACTCAGCGATCTCTCTATCTTCAGAGTCGACATTACTTGAGACATGGTATCCGATATGAGTTGGGTACCATGGTCGGATAATATTTCTGCTGGAAACCCCAGACGAGAAAAATATTATTAACCAAAGAGCATCTGCGACATCAGCAGTAGTTATGCTCTTTAGAGGAACAGCCTCCGGCCAACGTGTGCACATATCAACACACGTCAAAATAAATTGGTGTCCTCTAGCAGACTTTATCTTAAATGGACCAATGATGTCTATCGCCATTTTTTGAAATGGCCGAATGGGAATGTCTGCAGCCTGAATAGGTGCATCATGGCGTGGACCTCTGGATTTAATCTCTTGACATACTTTACAAGATCGACAATAGATTCGTATGTCCTTATTCACAGCAGGCCAAAAGAAAGATTGAAGAACTCTAGCTTTAGTACGGGAAAAAACCCATATGTCCAGCACACTGCGAATCATGAGCGTGCTGTAAGATTTTAACTCTCATATTTTTAGGCACAAGGATTTGAGAATGAATGGACTTAGCGGAGTCTTGTACCATACGTACAAGTACGCCATTCTTCATCGTAATCCAAGATTTACGATTAGTATCCTTATTCGGATCACCTTTTGTTGCCAGAGTAAAGAATTTCTTTAGAGTAGGATCATCTTCCTGCTGTTTGATAAAGGAATCGTGGGAAATCTCCAAGGGATCATCTTGGATCTGCGCATCATTATCTTCAGAATGTGAAGATTGTGGCATATTAAGAGCTTGAGCCCTAGTGATTACTGCATTAGCCGATTGCATATTAACATTTTCCCAATTAGAAATTTGCTGTGGAGTGCATTCTTTCACCCCGTGAATGCGACCGATGATAAGATCAGCGATCGGATTCGGCAAGAGACATGCTTGCACCTCTCCTGTAAAGAAAGGCGTAGCAATATTGATAATGGCAGTGGAGTACTTCTCCAATGTGCCACCAAATGTTACACATTTGACTATATTGCCTGTAGCTCGAGAAGGATTTACGAGTGATTGCCTCACTCCAATGGTAGTGCACCCCGAATCGAAAAGAATTGATACCGGAGTACCATCTATTAGGCCCCTATTAAAGACAAGAGCACCCCTTCCATTATGCGCAATTGACGCATGGAGAGCGGGAAGCGGGTGACCGCAGCTTAAAGTAGACACTGTGGTTGGATCGAATAATGTTTTGCATTGCGAACACTCAGATGCTCTAGCAAAATCGAAAGCGGAATTTGCTACACTGTTGGAGTCTTTTTTATCATTATTCTGATTATCGGTGTCGTGGAACTCCTGTTGTGCAGAGTTAGCCTGGTAATACGATTTACCATGTCTTTTGTGTTGTGATCTACCTCGGTTATAATTGTCTCTATAATTATTATTGCCTCTGTTATAACCCCTATTTGGGTTTGAATCATAACATTCATGATCATAATCATCATGCTCATTATATTGAGTATCCCTGTAATATTGTTTCTTTTGTCTCCATGAAGCACTTGGGTAGTTCCTATAGCTACTCCCTTTCCGAGAATTTCTAACATTATGGGTACCCCTCGCGTGTCGAGGACTATCAGCCCGATTCCAGTTCTTCAAAGAAGAACTCTGATTTGAGCGGTTATCTTGGTTTTGATACTTATTCCAATTAACCTTTTTATCAAATTTATTTTTAGCTCCTTGGAATTTGTGTGAGTAATTCTGATTATATTCTGTTGCCGAAGCAACTGGCATACTCTCTTTAATGTTAGAGTTACTAAGAATCATGTCAGGGTGTGCCGTGGCATACTGGTCACAATATTCTTCCATTTGCTTTATTGTACCAGGTTTACGCTCATGTAAGAACTCTAGGAATGATTTATTTACAGAAGACATGACCTTGTCTCTTAGCAATAAATCCGTAAGACCATCAAATGTTTTTTCTCTGTTTTGGATAATTCAATCCATCGTGAAAGTGTAATTCGTGCTTTTGAGATGAAATCTGAGAATTCTACACCTACCTCAGGTCTCATTGTTTTAAACAAAAGACGATAACCTTCTTCAGACAGCTGATATCTCTTTATCAAAGCTGCCCTAACAGCATCATAATTATCTTTGTCGGCCTCTTCAACAAAATATAACTTACTCAGAGACTCCCCTTTTAGATTTTCAGACAACTGATTCACATACTGTGATTTGTCAACATTATGAGATCGACAAGCCCGTTCAAATCTAGAAAGCCAAAATGTTATGTCATCACTGGTAGGGTTAAACGCTGGTACCTTGACCTTGTACACAAAGGGTTTACCATTACCACCAGATGCCTGATTAACATTACTCATACATGTCAATTTTAATTTCTCTAATTCAAACTCATGTTCTCTTATTGCTTTTCTCTCTTCAGCTTCTCTATCTAATCTTCTCTGTTCTGCAGCAGCTTCTAATTTCTTCTGTTCTGCAGCAGCTTCTAATTTCTTCTGTTCTGCAGCAACTTCTAATTTTTTCTGTTCTGCAGCAACTTCTAATTTTTTCTGTTCTGCAGCAACTTCTAATTTTTTCTGTTCTGCAGCAACTTCTAATTTTTTCTGCTCTGCATCAGCTTCTAATTTCTTCTGTTCTGCCTCAAATCTCCTTTCCTCCACTTGCATCTGCAATTTCTTAAGTTCAGCAGCAGTATCAGCTTCTTTTTCTAATCTTTTTTTCTTCAGCTAGAGCTTTCCTTTCTTCTGCAGCAGCTTTTTTTTTTTCTTCTATTTGAAGTTTTCTCTCCTCAGCCGCAGCTTTTTTTTCCTCAGCAGCAGCTTTTCTTTCTTCAACAGCAGCAGCAGTTTTTTTTCTCTTCTGCAGCTAATGCTTTGTCATATTGAGCAACAGCCCATTGTTCTAAGTCTTTTCCAGTCTTATCAAGAGATTTTCCTTGTGCAATGAAATAATCTAATGTAGACATATTGTCTTCTTAAATCAGAAACCTGAAAAAGTAAATAAATTACCCTATTTCACTTTAATGGGAGACAAGTCTATACCATAGACTTAGTCTTAGTCCAAACTTGTATGGTTTATAATAACCAATGATAACTTGAGTACCTGTGGACAACAATAACTGTATCTCAAATACTGTGGGGACAAGCCTTACAAAGGTCTTGTATACCTCAATGTAATCAAAGATCACTTGAGTACCTGTGGAAAAAAATATATTTCCCTTTACCAATCACTTTGGGAGACAAGCCTTACAAAGGTCTTGTACATTTTGTTTTATAACAATAACAATCATAAAGTACTGATCTGTACTATACTATCAGTGTATACCACTATACGTCATATGTCAACTAAAGACATTACAAAGGACAAACAAGAAAAGACAATCTGAAAACATTTGCAGAGATCAAATTAAATTAAATAGGAGAAATGAAAAAAAATGATCACAGAATCCGTGATGATAACTGCAATAAGATAACAAGACAAATAACGCCACTGTGTATAAACATAAGGGTGTAAAGAAATCAAAAATAGAAAAGATGAGACCTACAATTATACAAACAAATCAAACAAAACTAAGGAACACAAAATTATTAACAAAAACAACGAAGAAAAGAACACCTCATCACAACTAACAGAAATAGCAGCAAATTGTTGCTAACAAATTTCCAATTAAGAAAATGTGTACCTATAGAATACTAGTACCAGACCAATGTCACTCGGCATACCTTGTACTAGTCACACAGAACATAAACTAATTTAATACATAACAAATAACATGTAAGCATAAATAGCATATAGCATACAATATAATTTATGTCATGAATGGAATGTGTTTCAGGTATAGTGTTGTAAAGCAGGCACAGTTTATTTTAATACTAATAACTTGCCACTTTATTCAGTAATAGATTTAATTTTAAACTATTACACTGTCAATTTTTCTCTGTTGAGCATATGAAGATCCAACGATGAACTATGCACTTTATGTTCAACAACACTGTGATTCTTCTGTACGTTGAGAAATGTCAACAATACTGCTCCAGATATTTTCTACACTTGATACCACTGTCCTGTGTAATACTGTCTGTACAGCGAAAAACTGTCAACAAGCGCTGACCTAGATACAGCATCCTATCGGTAATACAAGTCAAGCTGACATCGACTGTATAGCTGTCCTACTGGTGTTGATGTGGTCAAACAAATATTCTTTTAGCTGTACACTGTGATTCTCAACACAAAACTGCGTAAGCTGGACCCAGGAATCTGGCTCGCCACTGTAAAGTTTCTTTTCTTCTTTCCACTCTGTAAAGTGTCAGTCTGTATGCTCTGTAAGGAAGAGTGGTGTGTTGTTGAGATCAGGCATGCTCCAGTCTACCCAGCTGTAAATGGGTAACTCACCCTAGTCCTGAGTTAGGGAAGGCAAAGGCTCCAGGGGAAGCAGGCCCTAAACTTGGTCACTCTAACCGACGCAGGATGGTGTATGTATGAAGTAGAAGTGTAGAGTGTGATTACCGCGAATGGTGTACTGTTCGTGTGCTGACCAATATAACCACTCATACACTTGTGTCTACAAGGCACCAATGCAGACTGCTGGAATCTTTGTTTACTCAATTTATTCAGACGTACACACTGGGACATACGAGTACATCATGGTATGTTGACATATCAATTTGTAGGTATACATAGCAGATCTGAAGTCATGACACATTCAGAAATAATGGGCAGTACATCAAAAGTTCAATGTCATGATACATTATGGCCGCATCCCCCTATCTGACTAAACGCGTCAGTGAAGGCAGATCGGTAAATAACTAAAGTTACTTGACGTCCATAGTTTGTAGTATATATTATGAAACCACGAAGGGGGGTTTCTAGCAAGATTGAGATCTCCCTGTCACTGTCCGATAATAGGATAAATAATCTGTTCTCTTGGCAGTGATCAAAACATATGATGACCGAAATCTAACATGGCTGCCTCCCTGAGTTGTCGTTCACTCATTCATAGGAAGGAGAATATAAGCCAGAGTTAATTTATAATGGGTATATAACTGATTTCATAAATGTTTCCATACAGCTCTACGGTGATCAGGTTAATTCACGTAGCCATAACCGCTGCAGGAAAGTCTGTCATCTTCGTCGATACAAAACACGACCCTAGCGATACGAAGCACAATGTTCCATCTAGGTCAAATCGACATGAGATCATCAAAATAGGGTCTGGCAATACATGGAGTCCGAATTATACATTGTACCGTACCTTAGGAGAGTCTCTAACATAAACTATAGTAGAGATACCATCTCCTTTAGAAGAAAACCACTTCCTGAATCATATTTCCTCAAGAATCTACCAGCCCTTTGAAAAGTGCGTACCCGCCATTATCGCGGTACATCGGAACTCATCACGACTTGTCAAGACAACTCATACTTCCGCTAGACCGGAATAACAAGAATCTAGTCCCTCCTACCCATCCAAAATATACAATATAGGACTGATTCTACTTGTACTAATAATATGTAATACAAATGAATTCAGGCCATAAACACAATAAGCAAATTAATATATTTTCTGGCCCTAAAAAATAAGTACAAACGTAAGCGCAATATCCTTGCGCCGGATCAATATCCAGAACGATTACTCCTATAATCAAAAGTGTGAATCAAACATGGATTCTCTCGCTTTTACCATAGACAGCATTTTCATACACAAATGAATGAATGTCTATATTTTTCCTATATTAAATAGCCATATCGATTTTTGTAATATGTGCGTCAAAATATGCACGCAACAAGTCCATGGCTCCAGACCTGAGAAAGTTTCTCATGGAACAAGGTGCAGAGAGGCTGGGTGAGTTGCTAAATGTTGCTGAAAGGTATCAAGCAGCTCAGGCAGAGGTATCAGGTAATAAAAAGAAACAGGTACAAAATTTTAGGGCACCACAGAACTTTAATAAATTTGATCCTAGGGATCAAAACAAAGGTAAGCACCAATTTGATAGGCCACGGTATGACAATAAAAATAAACCCCCACAATTCGATGAAAGGAAATATGATGAAAGAAAATCTTTCAACCAACAGAAAAGGTGGTGTAAAAATTGTAAGATGAACAATCATGACACTGACCGTTGCAGAAGGAACCCTATAGTTATGGCCACCCTTCAGGTCAGGTCGACCTCAAGAAAGGAGGAGGATATTATGTTAGATACCACTCCAGAAGAGATGAGGAAGGCACAGGCTGGTGATAAGACCCTCAAGCCTTGTTTCAGGAAATTGTCAACTTGTCATACAACTCCAGGCAAGGGAGATTTTTACATGAAAAACAAGTTGATGTATAGGAAGGCTGGAGCTAGATCCAAAGGTCAGGGACAGCTGGTACTTCCTAAAAGATATAGGACAGAATTAATAAGGAGCCTACATGTGAAACCAGATGAGGACCATGAAAAAATAGGTACCATCATCCAAAAGGTGGCTCACAATTATTATTGGCCCAAGGCAAGATGGGACATTGATAATTTTGTAGAAAGGTGTAGCATAGCACATGAGGGAACACCCACAAGTGGGAACATTGATCAGGACCTGGACACGCCAAAGGGCAAACTTAGGCCTGAAAATAAAAAGAGAAATAAATTTGATAAAGTGGACCAAAGGGAATGGGAAGCCCCTTTTCACGGACAAGCTTCACTTAACTGTTTTACAATGGCCACTATGCGGAGAGTGCAAAAAGATGTCTTATCCCAGGATAAGCCGAAAATCCCTCAATCGCACTTATGTGAACTGGAGGAAGAGGATGTAGAGAGGAAATCTCTCATCAAGAATTCTAAGTGGGGAGAAAGCCCCAAAAAAAAATTGGTAGCGGTCGTTTTGTGAATGATAATTCTGGGAGGAAAAATCATCACTATAGAGCTTCGAGTGGAAGAGACCATACTGGTGCATGGACAAATAGGTCCACAAAATTAAAGGTCCATATGTAACGCTGTTAAGAACGTGGACTGACGAAAAGGCAGAGGAAAATATTACATCCTCAAACCAATATGTGAATGAGCTGACCACTCGTTTAAAAACTGGCTGGAAACTTGCCAATGAAAATTTGAAACAAGCCAGGAAGAAACATGCTGCCTATTATAACAGGAAAGCTAAAGAAAGAGATTTGGCTGTGGGAGAGAAGGTACTGCTTCTTCTACCCGGTAGCCAGAATAAGTTACGAATTGGATGGCAAGGTCCATATACAGTTCTAGAGAAGGTGTCTAGAACAAATTATAAGATAGATAAGAAGGGGAAAGAAAAAATCTATCATGTGAATCTCCTGAAGAAATATTTGGAAAGAGAACATCAGGAAGAGACACACTTGTTGACCTTGACCATTGCCATGGAGATGAAAAAGGAACCACTTTCATCATTTGAATATCCATTACACCCCTGTGAGACAGCGGCACAGGTGAAAATCAGTACACATTTAACGAAAACTCAGAAAGAGAGAGTGCAACAGGTTCTATCTAATCATGCAGAGGTGTTAACTCTTAAAGGCCGGAACGACGCTGGTAGCGTACATCCGCAAAACCCCTCAAAGCCGAAACGACGTTGGGAACGTCACTTTTGTGTTCCGTGAAATTTGTTCCGTATTTTTGTTATGACTCATAGAATATCACTAAAAATCCTTCATATTCTAATTCTACATTCATTTATCTTTACTGTGATGTATAATATGTGTGTCTTTGTTATGTAGTAATTCAGAAACTTTAGAATTTATAAAGGTACTGCTTTAAGGTACAAAAATAATTCTGGCAAAACTCGTGAAAAAATTCCGGCCTGCAAGAGTTAACAGACCGACCAGGGCAAACAAACTTATTGGAATATGATATGAAACTGATAGACCCCACACCTGTCTGTATGAAACCCTATTCGATTCCTTTTGCTAAGGAGAAAGCTTTGAAGGAAGAGATAGGCTATTTGTTGAAGGAAGGAATTATCTCACACAGTGAATCTTCGTATAGTTCCGGTGTTGTACTCTTAAGGAAACCCTCTGGAGAACATAGACTCTGTATAGATTACAGGAGACTGAATGCTATTACAGAAGGACAGGTGGATCCATTGCCGGATACAAATCAGTTGTTTGCCAGGCTAAATAAAGCTAAATATTTCTCAAAAGTGGATCTGAGTAAAGGATACTATCAGATTCCAGTAAAGCCTGAGGTTAGACCATACCTAGCTTTTAGTACCTCAGAAGGACACTATGAGTTTAATAGATTGCCATTTGGATTGAAGAATGCGCCTAGTGTCTTCTCTAGAATGATGAGAAAATTATTGGACCCTCTGAATAATCCATGTATCACAAATTTCATGGATGATATCCTTATAGCAACAGAAACATTTGAGGAACACATTGACTCTCTGAACATGCTGTTTAATCGACTTAGGGAAGCGAATTTAACAGCCCGACCAACCAAATGTTGCGTTGGATGCAAAGAATTGGATTTCTTGGGACACACAGTTTATCAGGGAAACATGACCCCTGACCCAAAGAATTTAGAGAAACTAAAGAAAGCCTCGAGACCACAAACCAAGAAAGACGTGAGATCCTTTGTCTCATTATGTGGTTTCTACCAGAAGTATATCAAAAACTTTAATTCCATATGTGCACCGTTAACTGATTTGACACGTAAGGGAAATCCAGATCGAATTACATGGACACCACAATGTGAAATGGCTTACCAGGAATTGAAGGAAAAGCTCACAAGCAAACCTATTTTGAAATTACCTGACTTAAGTCAAGAATTCATTGTAAGGACTGATGCCAGTAATATTGGGTTAGGTGCGACTCTGCTACAGAAATCAGATGCATTGGATGGGGAATTAAGCCCAGTGGCATATGCTAGCAGAAAGTTGAATAAAGCTGAAACCAATTACTCAACTAGCGAAAAGGAATGTCTTGCAGTAATATGGGAGATAAAGAAATTCAATATTTATCTGTATGGTAAGGCATTTAAGTTGCAAACGGATCACAAACCTTTGTCGTTTCTAGCACAGGCTAGACATGAGAATTCTAGATTACTCCGTTGGTCATTATTGATGCAGCCATTTGAGTTTAGCATAGAGTATATAAGTGGAAAAACAAATCTGGGAGCGGATTTTTTAAGCCGCCATCCGTGTGATGAGAATCACCCTAAACTCCAGGAAAAATTATAAATTTCTCTATGTGTATATAGAATTATAGACTGACATATAACGTCTGTTTTAAGTGGGGAGGATTTGTCGTGAGAAATTCTAATCCACATATATAAATTAAAACATAAATGTAAAGCCTAACAAATAAATGTAATAAAAGGAAAGAAGAATGGTAAAGAACAGTGCTGTCACAATGACTGTACTCGAAATCCCCCTTGTTTTCTCCTTCGTCTGCAAATTGTAACGTTTCACGTTGATAGTAAAAGCCTACTGCTTCAATACCCGCTTTCTACGATAAAACGTGTACTGCCTTTCTAAGAAAAACCTTGAGATACGCAAGCTGACCTATATTTAATATTCCATTCATGTCATTTTATACACTAAGTTACCATAAACGAAAGACAGATGGACTAAGGATAGAAAGAAAGGGAGGGGCTGAAAGCCGGAACGCAGGCAATACTACCACAGTCTCGCGATACACAATTAATGCCACCCCTAACACGCGTGTAAGGCCACAAGCACTAGCTTTTTTCAAATCGACAGTGATAAAAAACACTACCCATACGAGAGTTAGGTTTTAAAAAACTTACAAAACGCTTATTAGGAAACATGACATTCTACTGTTTTATGTCTAAAATCCTGACATTAGTCTGACAGTACAGCAGGACAGGTGGCGGTTCTAAACATAAAAAAAATAAAAAAAACTACACGACTATCCTGGAAAATGCATATTTTGAACGCAGCCACTTTAAATTTGTATATTTGGGTTCCTTAGGACTTGCTGACAAATAATATGTTAAGTGTCACGCAAATAGTCTAGGAATTAATAAATTATAGCCAAAAGAAATAGTGAGGGATGTCAGACAACACCAAAATCAGAATCGCTCAGTGGCAGATTTTCACACCACCATTGTACGGGAAATAGGTCCCCATGTTACCTCCTATTTGATTGGCGGAAAGTAAATGTAAGGCTAAACACGATTAGTCGGGCTATAAATATTGATTCTTTGTTGTTAGGGAAACGTGAGTAGGAGTACTTTTTTTCAAACGCGTGTGTAAACATGGCACGATTGGTTAGACCCGCCAATATAGTCAATCAGAGGCGTCAGGTCAGCACCACATTTTCAAATAAACTTACTAAAGAACCAGTGCGTTGAGCGCCAGTGCATATTTTTCTAAATAAAAGCCTGGGACATCGGCAGATCGAAATTGTGCTATATTCATTGCCAGTCAACGTAACTGTGTATTATTCCATGAATTGTGGTAAGCTTGAAATATTTGATATCTTTTTAATGAAAATTGAATGTAAATTGATAATTTATGTCTGTATATATGTGTGGTTCAGTAGCGAACATGAGGTAAAGCCTATATAGTGCTCCAACCTGAACAGAAGGTGTCGGAGGAAAGTAAAACTACATGGAATTGCCAAACAGTACACTGACACCTATCTTATTGACTAGAAAGAAATAATGCTGGAATTGCAGAGGCGTAGTAACCATTAGGGAGGAGTATACTGGTGAAAATTGTTTCAGATGAAGATAGCAGTTGGCCTACCGCTCTGAACTTAGTGTTTTGTTATGTATTGTGTTCAGTCTGGAAATTTATTATAAATTAGTTCTGAAATAGGAGGTACAACCTTCTTGTTTCAGGGACCGTGGTCCTAAAGTTATTGAGCAGCACCTGGTCTAAGCTTTGCTGAACCTAGAGGCTGACAGCATACTCCTGGGTCCAGATAGTGACCAGTGAGGTGTCTCCAGAACACAGGGAGGCTATCGAGCAGAGGAGTCTTTTCCTGCCGCCATCACGAAAGATAAGCGTCTGTGGCCAGAGGAGCTCAACATTATGCCCCCCCCCCTCAAAATCTGACTTTATAATAAAACAGAGGGAAAATACAGTGTTTAAATTGATAGGAACTGTGAACTTTTCCCCATACTATTTCCAAGATAAACAAACACTTGAAGTCATGATGACAAATAACAACATAGCTTGAAAAAAACAAAACCAGTATTACCTCATATTACTACTACACAACTGACACACATAGGATAATATTAATACAATATGTCACTACAAGGTTCATATTAATAAATTCTGTACATATAAATTGTAATTACAATTGATTGTGATTCCTGGTTCACTTTGTAGTTGAATCAGGACATATATATTAGTGAAAGTAATTAATACATATTTATATTTGAAACTTTACCAGTGCCTCATTTAAGATAGTCTTATAGAGTGTTAAATGTGTGTGAGTGTCACAGTGTTGTCAAGTGTGGTGGAATAAATTAAATTGTTTATCTGTCTGTTGTTGTTGTGACTTACACTTCATCATATACATACCCTAGACATTTAACGTAGTCATCACAATATTCCAGAATAATTCTGACTGAGGCATAATGTGGTAGCAAGTAAGGTTATCTGTAAAACACTACACCTATTAGATACAGATACCTTCACAGCTGATCTCAATCAGTACACTAAGTCCCCTATAAATATTTATAACATTCCACTTTACCACACACACACGCACACACTCATGCGTGTCGTCCAATGCGACTACTATGGAGTTGTGCATGAGGCTGGCAATCTCACCGTGTAACATAGGTTGCTACCGAAACCACTACTGCAAGAGCACACACCCAACTATCACACACACACCCACGCATGTCGTCTAGCGATACTAGTATGGTGTTGTGCATGAGGCTGGCAATCTCACCGTGTAATATAGGTTGCTACCGAAACCACTACTGCAAGAGCATCTGAATGCTTCATGCGGAGGCGAACCACACTGGTGGCCCCATGCTCCCTCAGGAGCGGAGAAGAGAAATATATATCTCCAAGTGAGCCCACGTGCTCTTGCAAACCATTCTTCACATCACAATAATTAAATAATCATCCAATGGACATAAAATAATATTCAACTCTATGTACAACAAATACTCTCAATAATGAGAATAAGCTACTACCTCTCAACCGATCCACATAAATATTCGTTCCTGCACTCTGAAGCATGTCGTATATGCCCCTTGATGAGATTGGGAACTCATCACATGAAACACATTGTTACAGAAACAACCACTGCAATAGAATAAAAATGCTTCTTGTGGACCTGTAATTGACACCAGTTGCATTGGTGTTTCCATGCTCCGCACGGAGCAAACAGAGAAACACCTGTCTCAAAGTGCCTTACGCCCCAAGGAGTGGCCTCGCGCTCTCCAGAAATCTAAATACATATTCTCACCTCACTCAAAGTAACCCACTAAAGATATACAGTAGAATAATCAAAAATCGTGAAATACACTTAATTACTCTTACATTAAAGAACAAAATAAAATTACTCTTGACTTAACACTAGAACTAAAGTCATCACATAAAGGAAATTTACCACGAAAACTCTCTCTTCTATTACTGGGGAAAATTACATTTAACCTACTTTCACCCACGTGTCAATTCACACGATATAAAACTGCGTAACATTATAGGCTTGATAACTAAGAGTGTTACTGCAGACTCCTCGCGCCACTTTTATACAGTCATCACCACGTGGCTGCCATCTTGATAACAGTTAATATTATTTAATTCAAGTAATAAATCGCTTCTCTGCCTAGTTTCATGTGTGAAATAGTTTGCCTTTCTTGCCCAGTCTGATGAATGAAATACTTGGTATTCTATCGCCTCAAGATATCCCACACAAATGAATGCCCATGTGGAACAGGAATCCAGACCCCAGAACACATTCTCCAGAACTGTCCAACCCACGATGAACCGCGACGTGCGACCTGGCCAAGGGGTGCTGAGCTCCAGCAGAAGCTAAGGGGCTGCCGCGCCGACCTGGTAAAGACTGTGGACTTCGTCCTGGCGACAGGCCTGCAGATTTAGCATGGCTACAAACTGAACGCAGAAGAAGAAGAACTATTGCAGCCGCAATCCAGACTAGGCACTAGTAAAAATCTACCACACATTATTTTCACTCATTTATATTTCAAGACTAAATTATAGCGTGCTGCGACAAGTTCTCTAACCGCTAAACGAATAGAACGCTTTCAAATAAATCAAGCCCAAAACATTTTTTTTTAAATCTTCAGTTCAAATGTCAGTCCGTACTATTGTATTGGTGTGAAACATGGAGAATCACGAAAAAAGCAATCAAGAAGTTGGACTTTTATAAATGGATGCTTGAGTAAGAATAAAATGACTGGCTAGGCATGACAAGATCAACAGTGTGGGACTAATTCTAAAAACAAAACTCAGACAAACGCAATAAATGAAAATATACGCTTGCTTTGGATACGACAATCACTAAGGAAACTAGACTGCATCACTGCAAAACAGTTCAAATGCTGACACACCAAGGGTTAAAGAAAAAGAAGGAAATCGGATGAAAGGGATCATTCTTCTCTTTCTTTCGAACCTCAGGGATTTGAGTTTTCATTCTTTGCCCTTTGGAGATAGGATTTTGGGCTTTGTTGCAACTCCAGAGGGTTTCCCCAACTCAGTGGGTTCAACAGTGGTAAGGGGTCACACCAGACCCACTAATTGACGGGTGACGCAATGCCACGAGTTGTATAGCCCTTTTTCCTAAGTGGGGTTACACAGATAAAAGGGATGAAATAGTGTCCTGGCGTGAATTGGTGAAGGGAACCAAAGCACAATAAATGAATGAATGAACGAACGAATTTCCTAGAACGGAGAAATCGAAGTTGTATAACCTACTTGGTGTGTCGTGGTCAAAACAAACAAATTAACCCATATATGAAGAAGCCAAATTACCCCGTATATGAAGAAGCTTTAGGGATGAAGGACTTCCTGCGACGGGGAATATCATTCTGACGAGCATATTATCTCCTGTTGCGTCATTCTCCAAGCTCGAGAGCTTCTATATATCTAGTGCACCGTCATTAACAAGCAGTAATTTTAAAGCTGAAGGGTCCAGACAACTCCTAACCAACACTCTTTTACTCACTTCCTGTGTTTGTCTCTGTAGGATATTAATATGCATGCCGTACAGTGGATGTGGGAATCTTTTTTGGCTCTAATTATTATATTATCGTCTACACTTTTCGAGTGTCTTAACGCTTCCAATATTTCTTTCTCTCTTTGTATTTTCATGTGTATTACATTATTACCTTCGCTTGCATGTCACCAAGGCTCAAAAGGGGAAGCAAAGAATAGCAACACTATAACTTACAAAGCAATTCGTAACAGGCACCTAACGAGGGTTAGGCATGGGGAGGGCTGCTGTATCGTGTAGAAACGTTAAACTACAAACGCTTTAGCAAACATAAACAGTTGAACATAAGTAAATAATTGAAATTCAACTCAGTCATCCAAGACGGAAGGAAGTTCTTTGTCAAGGAGGCTCATGAAACAGGGATAAAGCCGAAAAGGGTCTGAGCTGCGGGTTCACCTTTTTCGTCCATGAAAAAAAAATCTTAAGTTAACGGCACAGGGTGAGGCACTTTTGGCTGGCAAGACGACCAGGTATAAGTTTGTTGAAGACCTATGCTCCAAGGGCAGTTGAATTATAATGACGAAATTGATGAAAGGTATATTCACATATACCAAATTCTTAGCTTACTGCGAGTAACTCATTTCGTTATTTTTGTTCAAATATCGTCAGTAAAGGTGTGTGGGGGTTTATCAGCTGGAGATCAACAGCGCTCTGTCTCGACTGGTAAGACGTTAGAAGAACTCAGCCAGGAGTCAATCCACAGTGCTGAGTACATTCAAGTTGATCTGCCCGATGATGATCTCACGCAGTTCTTGGACGGGAAAAGAGATGCAATCACGTTTCCACCTGCCAGTGCAAAAGGGCTTTGGGGATATTTGGACGACGCCGTGTCAAACGAGTTCCGGCTGGCGGAATTGTGGATTTTACAGCTGCAACCAAGGTGGGATGGGTTCATTTTCTGCACAAACAACAGGAGGCAGAGACACTTGGAAGTCATGACCCAGGTGGGCCCGCCCCCCTTAGAATGTAAAGGAGAACAAAGGGCCGAAACACTTGATCGACGGGGGAACCCTTCTGATGATCAGATTGCCTCCTGTTGCATCGCTCTGTATAGAGTTTCCTATCATCATTATCATTATCGCAACATATTGTTTATCTATCTTGATATACTTTACTCTCACACTGTGACGACAAGAAATCCGTTCCTTTGTTGTTGTTGTTTTTTTTTTCAGATATAGTTCTTCCATTCTAAGACTCATGCATTTCTTTCTTTTTCATTTCCTTCCTAGAATCATTTCTCAATGGTATAATTTCGCTGTCATTACCATTCATCTTGGCATTCTTCAAACCTCGACCCCTTCTTGTGTTCTTATCATCACTATCGAGTGATGTTGCCATGACTCAATGTTCAAGTTATTATGAGCTGTGAAGATCTACGTAAGCTACAGAAAATCTGAAAGGCAGTTAAACTTATTCTAAGATGAGTAGTAACTCTTTGCAGTCTTGAAAAATATATTTCAATTTTTATGTATAAATTATATTTGGTGTCACATGGTGACATTCGTAAAGTAAAAAAAATTTAGACAAATCAGAAATATGGATAGTTCCAGCAAAGAAGGAAAAATACTCACACACTCTCTCAAGCAGTGGCCATTCTCACATTCTTACCTAATTGCCTGGTAGGGTAGGTCTATAATATCCCCTTGTAATAGAATTAGTCCATGAATATATAATCTGTTTCACTTAATATTCTGTCACCCCAGTTATCGCAGATCCAAATTGGCACAAGTTCATACCCAGACACTAACTAGTGAGGTGAACGCCTAATATGGTGTTTCTCCTGGATATAAAAGGTAAAGGTAAAGGATCCCGTTACACGCCCATTTGAGGCATATTGGGAATATGGTGTTAGGTCCATATTTTCTTGACCATCGGCACACTAGGGGTGATGTGGTCAGCGTCACGCCGGCCGCCTTAACTTTCCCAGAGTTGCTCTGGTACCCAATGTTTGAGGCTGGGTAGACCCCGGAGCCGTTTACGGTCTAAAAAATCCCACCTCAACTGGGGATCGAACCATGGACCACCGAGCTAAGAAGCCAGTGCACTAACCACTGCGCTACCGCGGCTCATTGCGAGGCGTCTGCTAGTTTATTGTTCGCATTACCAATTTCATTTATAAACGTGTACTCGCAAAATGGTTTTTGAGAACAATAAAATTTAACACTGGACTTATCAAATCCAGATTTATATTTTTACCAGCCACAGTGGTGTACATATAACATTATTATTGTTCATCGACTCCTTACAGTCGTAATTCAAATGGAGTATATCTCTAGATACATACGCTGTGCAGAATCGGCGCTCTAACACAGAGTTGGACGAAAGGGCTGAAAGCCCAAGAGCTGCTGGTTAAGAAAAAATAATCCCTACTATGCCCTCTCTGAAATACTTTATCAATAAGCTGTTTTGTTCTCCAAGTAACGGAGAAAAGTAACAAAAAACAAAAGACCGCTGGACGCCCTTGTGATCAGGTCTGCGAAGAATACAAGAAAACATTTCTGGAAAAAAATGCTACTACTATATATACACACAGACGGGGACAAGACGACCTCTTCTCCACTCCGTCATTCTGACTAGGTTTAAAAGGCACTCACTGTTTCCTTACGCCTACATGCTAGCAGACGTCGCTGGCGCTGAGTTCGGTCGGACTGAGTTATATTAACTCGCCAGCCCCTGCTCGCGCCGGCGATCAGCGTACAATGTTAATTATTATTTAATTTCTCCATACGCGATCTCTAAACAATGATCGCCTGTCATTAAATAGCTATTGAATTGTCGGCGTCCGTTAGTTTTGTCGTATGGTATTAAAATAATAGACACTATAATAACAAATATACACAATGAAATATAACGTGTATTTCTATACTCCCACTATCAGTCGCTTTAATGCTTATAAGTCCGGTCAGCTAAACCTTCGGGTTTATCTCTCCTGTAGAGATTAAGTGTCGCGTCTGCCTACACTGTTAACATAATTACCGTCAAAGGTATGTGGGTAGCGGGTGGCGTGATTTAACATTTTAATAGAATATCTGGTATGAAATCGCTACGCGTTACTTTATTTCACTCGTTTTACTAGCGAGAAAAATCTAAGTGAAGAATAAATGTTAAGCTATCTCTTTTTAAATCATTAGCACTATTATCATTTTACCAGAAAATTCAGAATGAAAACTCTCCACAAATCAATACACCATATCCACAAGAATGGGTTCTAGGACTGCGCGCTAGAATATTCAAAATTCTGACTGACTTCTGATAGTTGTTTTAAGAAAGCAGCAGTATATATATCATTAGATTGCTCTGATCTCTAATGTTGTTAAATTTCACGCTACTGTGAGAACGAAGAATTCAGAAACTAGCGCTCAAGATGAAAGCTTACGATTCGGCTACCAGAATTTCTCGTCTGGCGCTGTTGACCGACATCAGAGGCTTTACTTACGGCTAATGGGTTACTCTTTAAAATGCCCGTGTCTCGAGATCAAAGAGCACAGGGGATTATAAACTTCCCTTGAGTAAAACTTCAAAAGGGTATGTGTTTCGTCTTTCTCACGTGCTGTCTGTCTGATGAAGCTCGCGTGAGTGGACGAGGTAAACAAACCTGATTTGCTTTCCTGTTATGACTGCAACTGGTACAGACAGATACCTTCACATACCTAGGAAGCATAGTAACACCAGACGGTGGGGCAGGCAAAGACATCAACATCAGAATGAATAAGGCAAGAACAGCCTTCTTTAGCCTAAATAACATCTGGAAGTCCTCCCAATACAGCACAAGCACAAAGTTAAGATTATACCAGAGTTGCGTGCTTTCTGTACTTCTCTATGGTGCGGAATGCTGGAGAGTCACAGAGAAGGAAATGTCAAAATTGTCCTCTTTTCACACAACATGCCTAAGAAAAATTCACCGAATCTTTTGGCCGAATACCATCACCAACCAAGATCCGCTCTACTCGTAATGCAAGCAAGAGTTTCATGCCAGATACCAGGTTCGAAACCTGCTGCAGGCGGTTTGGTAGCAAATCGCTTTGGTCATGTCCTCAGAAGGTAGACCCCGATGCCATCACAAGAAAGCTATGCTTTGGACCCCTGAAGGAAAGCGAAAGAGAGGCCGACCAAAAACAACTTGCGGAGGACTGTGGGGCTGATTGCAAAGAATGAACCAGAGTTGGGGCACTGTACGAAGGATGGCCACCGACCGTGCAAAGTGGAATCAATTTGTTGTTGCCCTACAAGACGCCACTAGGCGTGATGGCCACTGACTGCTTTGACGGTCGGTGGTTAAGGATCGAAGAAGAAGAAAGAAGAAGAAAGTTATGACTGACAGGTCACGAAGTTTGTAAACACTGTGTTAGCTCGTGTTAAAAGAAAAGAGGCGTGACGAAAGAGTAGCTGTGTAAGTGAAGACAGACAGTATAATGCATGTATTTAGCTAGCAAATCACCGAGCAACTAGGAGGTTACAATAGGCTGTCAGATTACTGTAGACTCTTTTTTCAATTACATGTCACACCTCCTTTGGCAAGCTTCCACTTATTTTATAATTTTAAAATTTCTTCATGCACATTCCTTGCCGTTTGCTTAGCCTCCATGTCTTCTATTTCCTTGAATTTCGTTTCTATCCACCGTTCTTTTGACGGAACACTTGAGAACACAAAACTCTCCATCACCATCACTAGAAACTGTACTAAAAATTGACCTACCCAGGCCCTACACAACTTATACAATTTTATCTCCGTTGTCCAGTCACTAACCAACATTATAACCTGCCTCTAGAACAAATGAGAATGACAAGGAAAAAAAATGTCCATACAACTTCAGTACAGGAATTAAAAAAAAAAATAAAAAATATATATATACCAGTTCAAAAAACCACTAAACGCCCAGTAGATACATGTAAAAGAATGTCAAAAGCGAAAGAGAGCAATATAGATCCTACACACAAGAAAAACAACAATGTAATATGCTATAAAGAATGATGAACACTATATACCCTAATTATAACCCATATAAGGAGCCGCGCTGGTGTAATGGTTACCAAACTGCGCTGGAAATCGGGTGATCCAGGTTCAAGCCCGGATGTGACGGTATTGCTTCCCCTGCCTTGCAGTAGTGGTCCAACAGTGGCCAAAACTCAAGAGTTTCTAATATGGGTCGTCAAAGGTGTCTACCACTGCACAAGATTACTCTCAGCAGAGTTGTAGATAGAAGGGTAAAGACGCTTCTATCTCAAGGAATTTTACAAGATATTCAGAAAAGCGAGAACAATGCTGCATCGGCTGAGCACGTTAACTCTATGATCTGCCGACAACTGTTGTGAAGGATTAAGCAATTATTATTTTTAGCTCGTCAACCCCCCACCCATTTACTCAGTGGAATTCTTATTATTAAGGTCTAGCTCTGTTTAGAGTGTATTTAGTAAATTGACTGAGACAAATATGCAGTACATTTAATATGATTAAATCGAAGTTAGATTTGTATAATTACAAATAACAAATTTAATAATCATTTAGTTTTAACAAGGGTTTAAAAGAATCAATGTTTTCAGAAAGGTATCATCACTGTTGTGATGGGATAAGTAGGTTTTTGAAGAAAAGTTCACTGGCAGCTGACATATTTTCACTTATCTGCTGCCAGTGGTTGTTTCTGCTCCCGCTGATCGTTGGTTCTTTTTTGGTAGATTGATCGCTGTCGCTGTCGAGGTTGTAGAATGTAGAGCGTAGCACGTTCCCAGAAGTGTCAGTGAGTGTCTCCAAAGTTGGTCCCTCGTCTTAAAGCTCAGGCTACTGCTCCCTTCTTGTTCCAGAGATAGTACCAACAACTATGGCAAAAGAATAGCAACGACTCGCTCTCCTGAGTATGGCGTTTCCCGACACATACGTATTTTTTCCCCTTTCTCCTATTCCACAATCACATCTACTCAGAATTGACCCTCGGTGAGAATTAAACTTAATCCCTCGAGAGAAAACTTTCTTTACACTTAAATTGAATATCTTTATCTTTATTTTACATTTAAATGAAAAGGATAATAGTACAGATATATGTTGCAACATGGATTATAAATTCTGGCGACTTAGACTGAACTACAATCCCTCCCAATTTCTGTCCGAATTTTGTCACGCCCATTTCACTTCTTTTCGTTTCTGTAGATACAAGCGGGGTAACTGACTTGTCATTCTGGAAGCTGATAGGTTCACTCCCCTGATTTTGTAATGTAGGTAGGAGATAATTGACGCGTCCCGGACTCAATGTCGTTGACAGCGGCATCCTTTTTAGAGTTCGTTTGACCACGAGTCAAAATCCCGACACTCAGTTTGAGAAATAGCGGCAAAAAAATCCCGGGTCTTTGACACGGGAAACTGCTTCTAAAGAGTTCCCTGTGCTTTGATGGCCAGGAAAGTCTGGGACTCGCTAGCTTAATCCTCTTTCCCTGTTGCGCCAAATTCTTTGTAGCAGGTCTTCTAGAGAAGTCTCTGTGTAACTATTACGTGTTATTTTTCTGCTCCCCTATGCCGGGAGATAATAGCAGAATTAAAACCAGCTTGCCTGCCTTTGATTATAAAATTTGGAGATTCTGACAGTTGCGGTAAGCAAGTTTAGAAATTGGTACTTAGTATAAATTGTGGGCTTGGGAAATGTGATAAGTCAGAGTAAGCCTTCATAAAGGGTTTTTTAATGTGGTAATTACAGCAATCATTCAACCAGAGATCTACAGCTCTAGCCAGTTTTATTGTGATTGTATGCTACTACCAGTTATATGAGCCAAAAGGTTGCGGGACTTGATGTCTGATATAGTTCATTGAAAGAATGATCGGGTTACTATATATATAAAGAGAGAGAGGGAAATCTTTAACACACACAAAAGGTTAACTTGAGCAAATGTAATCTTTTTTGGTCTCAGTGGCGGTTTATGTACATAATTTTTCTTTGCAACATGTACTTGGCATCAAAGTGCGTACTTGGGTATTAAAGGGTATTTTAAATGCAATTTCTTTTTTTAACTAGCGCATACTTCTATTTGTCGTCATATGCTGTGTGTATTGTTTAAATGTGTCAAACGTCCTATTACCAGGTTAGACTGGTCGGCGAAGTGTGTAGAGGCAGGTGGGTTAGCTGACCTGACTGATTTTAAGGTCACGTCTCGCCAAGAGGTAGAGGAAACGGCAGTTTGTAAACATGCCTGAAACCATTCCCGCATTAGACGCCGGTACCCGGGCTTGTAATGTTATGCAAAACTTACAATAAGCCGGCCCTGCACTTATTGTTGGGCGAACGGGGAGTGGGGGAGAGTAAAAAAGGTGCAGCGCAGTTCAGTCTTGATCAGATTAATAGAAGGGGAGGCGTGTATGCTTTTCCTGTTTCTAGTTAAGACCTATTTATTGTTGTGACGTTTTGTAATATTTATGTTTATTTAGCACAATGATATATGAGTTGTTTCTATTTTCTTTACAACCTCGGTTAGTTTAGGCCCTACGCTGAAGCCTTAGGCCTGATTACTTTCCTGGAAGAAGGGTGGCACAATTTATCGACCTTTTACAGCTGCGTTGCACTCAATTACAAGCGTGCCGAGTTCATCACCCTATGACGGGCACATTGATGAGTGGCCTTTGCTGGAGAACAAATACTTCACCCAACACCTTATAAGAGGAGCGCCCATGCTCCGTTTGCACCAGTTCTCTTTACCAAGCTAATAAGAGGAGCTCCCATGCTCCGTTTGCACCAGGTTTCTTTACCAAGCTACGTCGTCCCTTATCATTGAGGACCGCTACAGCAGTAGTTGGCCATTACCCAATAGGTGTATTATTTCTTCATCATTTGTTTTATCTTCAGTGTTGCCATTGCAACCCCCGATTTCCTGGATTTACAGCCGAGTGCAGTCAATTCACGGATTAAATCAGCAATTACCCTGGAGAAGATAGGTTCAAAATTTCTCCATCTGCTAACCGTGATCCCAGTGAAGCAGCAACGCACACGTGCCAACGAAGAAGGATTTTGGGGAAGTGTATACTCAAATTAATTGAGGGGAGGGTAGATTGTTTAAGAACTTGTGTACCTAAGCATCGAGGGAAGTGATTAGCAGTGTTGCTGACAAGGACAAGTCAGCTGGATTGTGTTTGTGAAGGTACAGTTCTTTATTTCAGGTTTTTTCCAGCAAAGGAATATTAGTTTTATATCCACCCCCAAAATTGTGGGAGCGTGGAACCTATGGGTTTTTTCCGGGAGTGTTCCCAACAATTTTTCTACTAACCTTTGGTTTGAGTGTCTCGTACATTTAATACCTGCTTATTACTGAAGTTTTTTGTTGTAGTGATTGATTTCATGCTTATTTTACCAGAGTTTTTTCTGTTGTTAATAAAATATATATAATTTCTTTTTACGGCTCAGATTTCCTTTCCTATCTGTACCGGTACTCTTTAACTTGTCCTCGTACTGTTGTATGTTGATACACTGTAGTGTAATACAACCGTATCTCCTAAGTAGAGCAAGAGGCAGCGTGGCAGTAGTTGAATAAAAGGTTACTGGGTGGCGAGGGGAGATTCAGTATAGGTTCTCACCCTCGATAACTATAAGTCACTGATAAGGTCTCTTTTTGGAAGACAGACGTCATCATCAGTTGATAAACTCTTTTATTACAAGACCCTTGCCCTGAGCAAGAGACATGCTGAAAAATCTGAAGCTCACTCGAACATCACCAGAGTTAAATACTGTGTTGTTGTGTTGCTCGTGGTTTGAGTATGGAATGTCAACTTGACCTACGCAGTGGTGTGTAGACATAGATTGAGTGTATAATATGCGAATGATAAGAAGAGTTCGTGGTGTTGACAAATGTTCTTTTCTCACACTCATGTATGGCTGGAAGTCATCGACACCAACGACTGTGTACCTTTACTACAGTTTAATTGGACGTACACACTCGACAGCACAGATAGTGACAAATCACAGGTTGGCATCATACATCATGGTACAGTGGATAAATGGTCTTGCAATGTTACATGGGCACTCATGTAGAATAATAATATAATGGACTGTCAGTAGCCAAGCACTCAGTATTGCCCATATATATATATCAACTGAGTTTACTGACAAAGCACGTCAGATTATAAATAATATCCCAGATGGTTTCTAGACCTAACCTCGTCTAGCGAAGATTCCTTAACATAATGTCCAGCACAGATTTTTCCATATAATCCCATTGAACCGCTAGCAATGGGTTCTCATGTGTAGCAGTGATCTCTGGACTAATCAAGCGATAATACGGGGTATCCCTTTCTCTTCTTGAAAGTCACAAAATGTTTAGTTACAAGATGGCTTCTCTCGTGAGCTGTCACTCACGTTTGGATACAGATAATGAATCTGTCTTAAAGTTAGTCATTCATTAAACATTTCATTGCTCTGTAGATTTTATCATGAACAATTGACTGCATTCTACAGGATATAGTGCTGCTAGGAATCAGAGTCGTTTTTCATCTAGTTAAATGTATCCTCTCAGACGTACAAATCGTACCTATCGAAAAACGGTGGCTTCGTACGAGAGTTCAAAAGAGTATCTTTCATTACCTTGGTATCAGAAATATGATTCTGCCATTCCTTGGCAATAAGAATGAACACTGGGGTAAAGCATACACGATAGGTCTAGACGACTATCACTTTCCCCATAAATATAGAGATCACTTTTTCCGGCGACAAGCCGACATAGAAAAACACAGCCCATCAGGGCGAAGCCAAATCACACCTCTCTCGCGACACATCCGCCGAACAGTCTTTGACCTCTCTAGAGACAAAAGAACATATAGTTCGACTTAGATATGTAAAGATATACAGATATAAGACAGACTCGTCCTACTCCGACAAACAATACACATAAATTCAGGCCATAGATATTCTGAAGCAAGAACAATCTATTACTACCCAAACAAAGAATAAATCGCAGTAAAACTGGATTCATCCGCGGAGTTCGATCGAAAGAGACGACACAACTTTCAAGGGAAGTAACTCAATAATGACTTTTCCTTAAGCACTAAAAAGTATCTATTTTGTTTACAAAATATTTGCGAACATAACAAGTATACCAATGTATAATATTGTAAGATATCAAAGACTGCACGTAACAGTCTTACCACACCTCCCGGGAAAAAAAATGGAACATTTTTTTTTTTTGAAATACATCTAGGAGCAACGTACAATAGGCTCACAACGCATGAATAATGCGCAGAAGAAAATTATCAGGAATAAATATAACGCCTAATATGAGGCTAAGTCGACTTATGGAGCGACTGGTGAGAATGTGTCTCATAAACTGAGAGAAATTATTTCTCTACAAGTAAATTTTTCCAGGAAGGTGTCATCAAAGTATAATACAATTCTGGCAATTACACGATGCCTAAAAAATTCATACCATAATTTCGTATTAGATATCTTACATTTATGATTTATGAAGAAAAATCATCAAAGCACAGCGGTGAATAAACATCAATGAACCGCTATGTAGTGATACAATCATTATATTATTAAATTACAAATGTGTATCTATCATGATATAGAAAAGGAACTACTATAGAACTAGACATATCAAGAAGTCTAAGCCCTAATAGTTATGTGGAATCATGTGGGCATCTTGACAGAATGTCTGCCATCACATTATCTGATCCACGAATAGCCCGCACAGAGAAATGAAAAGGTTGAAGAGCAATTGCATATCGAGTAGACCTCGAGCTCTTCAAATTCTTACTCTGTATAGCAGTAAGAGCTTTTTGGTCGGTTTCTACTATGAAATGTGCGCCTAGAAGGAATCTCTGTAGTTTGAGGATCGACCAAACCATAGCTAATAGCTCACGGTCTAAAACCGAATAATTCCTTTCTGCCGCATTAAGTTTTCTGGAAATATACATTACACGATGCAGAGTTCCAGAGTACTCTTGCATTAGTGCCGCTCCAATCTCAGTGGATGAAGCGTCACTACGAAGAACGAATGTCTTATCTTTAGTAGGTAGCACTAAAATAGGTGGTGTTGAAAACAATGTTTTAATCTTATCCAGAGAGCATTGGCATTCCTGAGACCAGTGGACCATATTAGGCGACCCTTTCTTTAGAAGTGTTGAAAGAGGTGCCATGATAGAGGATAGATTCTGAATGAATCTGCCATAAAATTGAATAAGACCTAACAGACTTCTCACCTGTTTTTTAGTCTTAGGGATCGAGATGTTAAGTATCTTACTAGTATTATGGTCCTCTGTCTTTAGGAAACCATGACCAACTCGGTGGCCTAGGAAAGAAATTTCACTAAAACCAATATAGGCTTTAGAGGGTTTAGCTGTCAGGTTGTGCTCGCGCAAAGTAGACAGCAATTCATCTAACCCTGAATAGTGATCTTCCCAAGTATCGCTGAAAAGACAGATGTCGTCTAGATATGCAATGACATCTGACCGATAAGATAGGATTCGGCGCATCATGCGTACGAATGTAGCTGGTGCGTTCATAAGACCGAAAGGCATAAAATTCCATTGGAACAAACCTCTAGGTGTTGAAAAAGCCGTGAGAGGTTTGGCGCGTTCAGATAAAGGAACTTGCCAATATCCTTTAGACAAATCAAGTTTAGTGAAAAAATGAGATTTGGAGAGTCGAGTAAGTAGCTCTTCCAGTAAAGGCATAGGTTCGGCATCGAACTTCGTTACTTGATTCAATTTTCGATAGTCAACGCAAAGACGTATGTTATTGTCTTTTTTTCGAACAATAACCATCGGCGAAGAATATGCAGAGGTGGATGGTTCGATTATTTTCAAATCTATCATCTCATCCAACTCTTTCTCAACCTGTGCTTGAAAATGTATAGGTATAGGATAAGGTCTAACCCTAATAGGAGTATGGTCAGTTAGAACAATGTCATGTTCAATGACATGCGTTTGTCCAGGGATGTCAGTGAGTACATCCTGAAATGTTTGCAACATAGTTGAAACTTGTCGCTGTTCTCCTAGAGACAAATCAGGAGAGACAGTAACGTTCTTCCATGATTCACTAGAATGAAGTGGGATCATTGGAAGAGGAAGATTTACATCTGAAAAACTTGTTTCCTCATCCTGTATCACGGACAGTGATGAGTAATGACCATGTTGTACCGGAGAATTGTCCGTTGCTTGGAAAATGGGTTGCAAATAATCCGGACGTTCATGGAATTCAGTAAGCATATTGATGTGGAAGGTTTTATGCTTCCCATCAATATTGACAATATAGTCGACATCGGAAATTTTCGATATTATATCGTACGGACCTTTCCAAGAAATAAGTAGTCTGTTTTCCCTACAAGGTAGTAATACAAATGCTTTGTCACCAGGACAAAGTTGTCGTAAGCATCTCTTCTTATTGGCAAATTGCCTTGCCTTCTGTTTCGCAAATTCAGAAGAAGAAGTTGCTAATTTGCATGCTTCGATAATCTTTTGTCTCAACGCGATGACATATTCGTAGGATGACTTTGTGTCATCGTCAATATTGTCAGCTGTTATGAGATCATGAAGCAACGACATAGGGCCACGCGGACGCGCGCCAAAGACGAGTTCAAAGGGAGAAAATCCTGTATGTTCATTGGGTACCTCTCTGTAAGCGAAGAGGGCCGCAGGTAAAACTCTGTCCCAGTCTTGAGGATGATCCTCAGTTATCTTCCCTAGTAAGTTTTTAAGTGTTCTATTAAGGCGTTCGACCATACCATTAGACATTGGATGGTAGATACTACTTAAAGATCTATCTATCTGCAGAGTAGACATTACTTGAGACATGGTATCTGATATTAGTTGGGTGCCATGGTCTGACAATATCTCTCCGGGGAACCCCAGACGAGAAAATATAAGCCAAAGAGCATCTGCAATATCAGCAGTAGTAATGCTCTTCAGAGGAATAGCCTCTGGCCAACGTGTGCACATATCAACACACGTTAAGATAAACTGATGTCCTCTGGCAGACTTGATCTTAAATGGACCAATAATGTCTATGGCCATTTTTTGAAACGGCCGAATAGGAATGTCCGCCGCCTGAATGGGTGCAGCATGCCGTGGACCTTTGGATTTAACTTCCTGACATACTTTACAAGATCGACAATAAATCCGTATGTCCTTGTTTACCAATGGCCAAAAGAAAGCCGCAAGGACTCTTGACTTAGTACGGGAAAAACCCATGTGTCCAGCACACTGAGAGTCGTGAGCGTGCTGCAAAATTTTAACTCTCAAATTCTTGGGAACCAGGATTTGAGAATGACTTGACGTAATGGAGTCTTGAACCATACGTACAAGTACGCCATTCTTCTTTGTAATCCACGATTTACGACTTGTGTCTTTATTCGGATCACCTTTAGTTGCAAGAATGAAGAATTTCTTCAGAGTGGGATCGTCTTCTTGCTGTTTTATAAACGAGTCACGAGAAATTACCAAGGGATCATCTTGGTTATGCACTTCATTATCTTCAGTAGATGAAGTTTGAGGCATATTAAGAGCCTGAGCTCTAGTGACTACAGCGTTAGCAATCTGCATGTTTTGCCTTTCCCACGCGGAAATTTGTTGCGGAGTGCATTCTTTGACTCCATGAATGCGACCGATGATGAGGTCAGCGATCGGATTCGGAAGAAGACATGCGTGTACATCTCCTGTAAAGAAAGGAGTAGCAATCCTAATGATAGCAGTAGAGTATTTCTCTAATGTGCCGCCAAATGTTACACATTTGACTACTTGTCCAGTGGCACGGGAAGGATCTACGAGTGACTGCCTAACACCAATTGTGGTGCATCCAGAATCAAATAGCACAGAGACTGGATTGTTATTTACTAAACCCTTATGTAAGACAAGAGAACCTCTTCCATCATGCGCGACTGATGCCGGAAGAGCAGGAAGAGGATGGCCACAGCTTAAAGTAGACACTGTGGTTGGCTCAAATAATGTTTTGCATTGGGGGCACTGAGATGCTCTCCCAAAATCAAAAGCGGCACATGCCATATTACTAGCATCATTATTATCTTTACTCTGTTTATAGGCTTCATGGGACTCTTGTTGTGCAGAGTTTGCCTGAAAATGTGGTTTATGTCTTTTGTTTTGAGATCTACCTCGGTTATTATCACCTCTGTAGTTATTGTTACCTCTATTGTAACCCCTATTTGGGTTTGAGTCATAGTTCCCTTGGTTACCATTATCATATTCATTATAATGAGTATCTCTGTAATTATGATCTTGTTGACTCCAAGACGGATAACCCGGATAGTTTCTATAATTACTTCCTCTACGGAAATTCCTATAATTATGACCACCCCTGTGTCGAGAGCTATCAGCTCGTCTCCAGTTCTTTGAAGAAGAACCCTGAAATGATTGGTTACCTTGGTTTTGATAACTATTATGGTTACCTTTTTTATCAAATCTGTTTTGAGGTCCCTGAAATCTGTGTGAATAATTGGGATTGTATGGTGTTGCTGAAGCAACTGGCATACTCTCCTTAATCTTAGTGTTGCCAAAAGTCACGTCGGGGTGTGCAGTGACATATTGGGAACAATATTCTTCCATTTCCTTTAGAGATTTGGGTTTACGCTCATGTATAAATTCAAGGAATGGTTTGTTCACACATGACATAATCTTATCTCTGAGCAACAAATCCATAAGTCCTTCATACGTTTTTTCTGTTTTGGAAAGCTCAATCCAACGATCAACTGTGAGACGTGCCTTTGCAGTGAATTCTGAGAATTCTACACCTGTCTCAGGCACCATCGTCTTAAACAAAAGGCGATAGCCTTCCTCACTTAGCTGGTATTTTTTTATCAAAGCCGCCCTAATGACATCATAATTATCCTTATCTGCTTCTCCTACAAGGCATAATCTAGTCAAAGATTCACCTTTCAAGTTTTCTGCTAATTGATTAGCGTATTGTGATTTATCCACATTATGTGTACGACAAGAACGTTCAAATCTATCCAGCCAGAATGTAATATCGTCACTGGACTGATTGAACGGTGGAACCTTAACCTTGTAAGTAGAAGGTTTACCATTACCACTAGATGCCTGATTAACATTACTCATACTTGTCAATCTCAATTTCTCTAACTCAAATTCATGTTCTCTTATTGCTTTTTTTTCTTCAGCTTCTCTGTCTAATCTTTTTTGTTCAGCATCTCTGTCTAATCTTTTTTGTTCAGCTTCCCTGTCTAATCTTTTTTGTTCAGCTTCCCTGTCTAATCTTTTTTGTTCAGCATCCCTGTCTAATCTTTTTTGTTCAGCAGCAGCTTCTCTTTCTATTTTTTTTTGTTCAGCTTCAAATCTCCTTTGCTCCACCTGCATCTGCAATTTCTTTTGTTCAGCAGCAGCCTCAGCTTCTCTTTCTAATCTTTTCTCTTCAGCCAGAGCTTTTCTCTCTTCTGCAGCAGCTTTTCTCTCTTCTGCAGCTAATGCTTTGTCATATTGAGCAACCGTCCATTCTTCTAATTGTTGACCAGTTTTATCAAGGGATTTCCCTTGTGTAATGAAGTACTCTAATGTAGACATGATGTCTAACAATAATACTAATCACTTGAAACAATAATAATACCACAAGTTCTTAATGACTTGATTAATCAGTACACTATCCCAATATCTGTGGGTCACAAGCCTTAATAAGGTCTTGTATAACAGTAATAATAATCAAGTACTGGTTTATACCATAATCCAAGTGCAGTGCACAAGCAATAGTGTCTTATGAAATATACCTATATAAAACATATGTCAACCAACAGAATACATAAAGTACAAATAGGACTGACAATACGAAAACGTTTGCAGAAATCAAATAAATCAAATAGGGAAATCAATGAAAATAATCACTGAATCTGCAAGGGATAACAACACAAATGACGTCACAGTATATGAATATAAATTGTGAATAGAACTGAAAGATAGAAAAGGGTAGACCAACAAATTACAAACAAATCAAAACAAAACTAAAGAACAAAGAAATATTACAAAAATAACACTAATTACAGTCTTCACAGCTAACACTAATAGCAACCAGTTGTTGCAGCAAATTTCCAATTAAGGAAATTGCACCTATAGAAAACGCCCACAACGGACCCTCTATGACGTGGGATATTCTGTTGCGAGGACTCCGCCCAACCTAAACACAACCCGCTGACATAGAAACTAACATACTATACAAACAAATAACATGTAAACATAAATATATAAATTATGTGGATGATAGTATGTGTTGCAAAATAGGCTCAGTTTTACAGTAATGGCAAAGTTATTTTTATGAAAATAAACAAACTGCCACTTTATTCAATTAAACATTCTGGCCTTAAATATTAAAGTTCATATATAGAAAACAAGAAGATCCATCGATGAAAATAGGACTTCTTAGTTCAATAATACTGTCTTCCTGTTAATATTGACAAGAATTGATCCAACTGTTCTGTGAAACTCTGTAATGTCTAATGTAAAAATGTCAACAACGCTGACCTACATACTGCATTCACTTGACAGGTCACGTGACGAAGTGTTGACAAAGAGCAAACCAATACTGCAAGTGTGTCGTATCAGCCACAGGAAACGGTCTGGTATCGGTAGTCTGTTGACTTCTGAACTTTTGCGAGGTCAAACCCAGAAAGCTGGTCCACCAGTTGATAAAGTCTCTTTTTTGGAAGACAGACGTCATCATCAGTTGATAAACTCTTTTAATACAAGACCCTTGCCCTGAGCAAGAGACATGCTGAAAAATCTGAAGCTCACTCGAACATCACCAGAGTTAAATACTGTGTTGTTGTGTTGCTCGTGGTTTGAGTATGGAATGTCAACTTGACCTACGCAGTGGTGTGTAGACATAGATTGAGTGTATAATATGCGAATGATAAGAAGAGTTCGTGGTGTTGACAAATGTTCTTTTCTCACACTCATGTATGGCTGGAAGTCATCGACACCAACGACTGTGTACCTTTACTACAGTTTAATTGGACGTACACACTCGACAGCACAGATAGTGACAAATCACAGGTTGGCATCATACATCATGGTACAGTGGATAAATGGTCTTGCAATGTTACATGGGCACTCATGTAGAATAATAATATAATGGACTGTCAGTAGCCAAGCACTCAGTATTGCCCATATATATATATCAACTGAGTTTACTGACAAAGCACGTCAGATTATAAATAATATCCCAGATGGTTTCTAGACCTAACCTCGTCTAGCGAAGATTCCTTAACATAATGTCCAGCACAGATTTTTCCATATAATCCCATTGAACCGCTAGCAATGGGTTCTCATGTGTAGCAGTGATCTCTGGACTAATCAAGCGATAATACGGGGTATCCCTTTCTCTTCTTGAAAGTCACAAAATGTTTAGTTACAAGATGGCTTCTCTCGTGAGCTGTCACTCACGTTTGGATACAGATAATGAATCTGTCTTAAAGTTAGTCATTCATTAAACATTTCATTGCTCTGTAGATTTTATCATGAACAATTGACTGCATTCTACAGGATATAGTGCTGCTAGGAATCAGAGTCGTTTTTCATCTAGTTAAATGTATCCTCTCAGACGTACAAATCGTACCTATCGAAAAACGGTGGCTTCGTACGAGAGTTCAAAAGAGTATCTTTCATTACCTTGGTATCAGAAATATGATTCTGCCATTCCTTGGCAATAAGAATGAACACTGGGGTAAAGCATACACGATAGGTCTAGACGACTATCACTTTCCCCATAAATATAATGATCACTTTTTCCGGCGACAAGCCGACATAGAAAAACACAGCCCATCAGGGCGAAGCCAAATCACACCTCTCTCGCGACACATCCGCCGAACAGTCTTTGACCTCTCTAGAGACAAAAGAACATATAGTTCGACTTAGATATGTAAAGATATACAGATATAAGACAGACTCGTCCTACTCCGACAAACAATACACATAAATTCAGGCCATAGATATTCTGAAGCAAGAACAATCTATTACTACCCAAACAAAGAATAAATCGCAGTAAAACTGGATTCATCCGCGGAGTTCGATCGAAAGAGACGACACAACTTTCAAGGGAAGTAACTCAATAATGACTTTTCCTTAAGCACTAAAAAGTATCTATTTTGTTTACAAAATATTTGCGAACATAACAAGTATACCAATGTATAATATTGTAAGATATTAAAGACTGCACGTAACAGTCACACTATCCACTATCAACACCATTTCTCGTCTTTCATCTGAGATCACTCTCAGATTTCATCTTGTCTCTGACATCACTGTCGCAAAATTGGTTTCAAGTCATTGCAAACGGGTTCAGTTAGATTTATAAACCTGTCAACGATCGATTGACCGCTTCCAAAATGGCGGCGTATCAGCGAAATGTGTATCAGACAGAGGAAATCGCCAACGATAAAATAAAGCAGAAGGGAATCCGTATGAAAAGGATTTTACATTTCAGTACAGGGAAGGATTGTGTATAACTGCATATAAGAAGGAACGGTAGGAAGTTCTCATTTACGGAGATATATGCGTATTTCGGCTGCCCACAGTTACGCTAAAAGCGTGTAACCCACTTCTGTTCTAAATATTAAAATCAACAAATAACAGTTTGGGAATTTACATGGATAGGAAGATAGAGTTTTATCAGCTGTATAAAACTAGATAAGATGGAACAATATGGATATTATATATGCCGAGAATGATAAAGGCAAAATTTCAGTCGACGCACAGATCGGCCGAAATCACTGTTCGGGAAGGATTTTTCAGGCTTAGGTTTAAGCTGTGACGTCGGTACTCTCCGATACGTCCGCGCTATACGTATTTAAAGCGTATCTGTAAACTGAGCTACAGACAACGAAAGAGGGTTCAGACAGACTGGAGGCAGAGTTTCGCCACTACCCATGAATTGTGAGCGGATCGCCAGAAACATTTTTAAGTCCAGTATCTGAAGTCTGAGGGTAAGCGAAATTATGATAACTACCGTGTATAATATTTATTATTTCAGGTTCATATAGAATTCACAAAATATGCCTGTATAATAGTCATTGATATAATGTATTGTATTTTTAATATGATCTAAACATGTGCATTGTGGATGATTGTTGCTTGTACAAAAATTAATCACAAATAGCCCCACAGCCTAATGAAGATATATTTATCATATTGCTTTATCGCTTACGAAGATAAAGGAGTCCCATGGCAGAGATTGTCATAGGGAAATGAAGTGTTAGAAACTTCATCATGGAAGATCCCAGTTTACGAGGTTAAGGTGACTAGTCCCCTTCCTCGCTGCCTTTGCCTTCCCTAGTTCGAGCGCACAATTTTGTACCCATTTACAGCTGGTAAACTGGAGTGTTCTACAGCCAGTTTCAGTAGAAAGCAACCTGATCACGTGGTCACTCACTTTATTTATTTTATGTATTAATTTTGGGTAGTTGCTAAGATAGCATCAGTATTTGAATTTGTACTTGATATGATTTAGAAGGATCAAGTTATAGATCAGAAAAGGATGTATAGGAGCAGAGTAAACCAGATGATGGTTATTACGGATATGTTAATATTAATTCTGTATCATTGAAATGATGTTACTTGCTATGACTGTATAACTTTGACACCTGATGACTGACTTGTCTGACTTATGTGCTAGTCAGTTACACTTAATTGACATGTTAATATTAATGCTATATCACTGAAATGATGTCCTTACTTACTATGATTGTATAACGGTGACATCTGATGACTGACTGGTCTGACATCTGTGCTAGTCAGCTACAAGTCTAGCCAGATACTAGCCAAGGCTGATATGTTGCAGGTTCCATGAAATAACTCAAACCAGACTGTCAAGTATCAGAAGACTGTGTCGTTCACCAGAGGCAATCCCACAAACGTGCAGGACCCCAAGGAGAACTTCACTGGCCATTGGCATCTCTACAGCTGGGTTTAACAAATCTGATCTACAACAGACAGTTCAGTGTCAGCAGTATCAAGTGATAAGATAAGTGGCAGTTAAGACACTGACCACCCATTTATGAAAACAGCCATAGTGAACCTAATATTCAAACAGTCAAGTGATGACAGTTATTTGTAAAGTCAAAGAACTAAAAACCGTGATTGCAGTAACTGTAATATTCAAGATCTTGAAGTCTAAACAGACAATAATAGTAATTGTGTGAATACTTTTATATATATTTTTATACTCTTTTCCAACTAGTAGAAATAGAATATTAGTGAAAATATTAAAATATTTTTAACTGTACCTGAGGAATTATTCACTTATTACATTTGTGGTCACAGTGAATGTTCATTTTATTATCCCCTAGAATATAAGTAATCATAAGATAGTCACAGGGAGGAGACACCTTAAATCCTGGTACTACTTCTTACCAACTAGGCCAGGGTTTTCACAGTCTGATTTTTTTTATGATAACAATACACCAGTGCTTATTTCTAAGACTGGGGTATTACTTGTAAGACCAGAACTCTTTACTGGCATACTTTTCCATAATAAATAATTTTAAATAACATCCCGCTACAGTGGGGGCTCGTCTGCGGGATATATCTTTGATATTCCTGAGCCATCTTTCTATTTCTGCTGTGTAGGAAATTTTCTTTTTTGTAAATTGTTTTTTGGAAAGAGTAAACATAGTAGGAAGAATATATAAATACATTTTTGTAGGAGTACCATTGAGTACAGATAAAGAAAGCTGTTTCATATATGGTGAAGTCAGTTTAATTAACTTTAATTTTAAATAAGTTAATTATATTGTAGTAAATTAGTTTGAGTAAGATCGCTTGCCCTACTAGACTACAGATACATCATGGCTGACTTGGTCAAATTTAGGTCTGCTACACTGCAGGTGGGAAAAGAGCTTGGCATGGATGGTGACGCTCTGATCCGGTATGTCACGACGGAATGTTAAAAGTACACCGAGAGAGAAGCAAAGCAATTAGAAGCAGAAAGAGAAGCCAAGAAATTAGAAGCATAGAGAGAAGCCAAGAAATTGGATGCAGAAAGAGAAGCCAAGAAATTAGAAGCTGAGAGAGAAGAAAGGAGGCTACAAGCAGAGGCTGAGAGAGAAGAAAGGAGGTTACAAGCAGAGAGAGACCATGAGCTGAAAATGAGACAGCTTGATCTTGAACTTCAGGCTGGGACTATCACCCATGGTAATAGCTCACCTCATTCTGCGAGTAGCTCTTTTCAGAACACAGCACATGGGGCCATGAACTTCCACCTAGATCCATTTGTTGAAAAGGAGGACGCAATTGAGTCGTACCTGGATAGGTATGAAAGGCTAGCCTCTACATATGGACTGAAAAAGGAAAAATGGAGTCTAAAGTTATCCCAGGGATTGAGAGGTATTGCATATGATGTGTTTCTGAAACTCCCCAAAGAAGATCAGGAAAATTATGAAATACTAAAGCAAGCCTTACTGATCCGGTATGAACAGAACTCTGAGGCATATAGGAAGAAATTTAGAACTTCTAAACCTCTACCTGGAGAAACATATAACCAGTTCTCAGCTAGGCTAGAAACGTATTTGTTGAAATGGAGTAGTTTAGGTAAGTATCAGAAAACCTACGAGGATCTGAAAGAAATGGTTATGTTAGAGCAAGTGAAAGATTCCATGTCTCCAGAAATGAGGAAATTCCTGATGGAACAAGGAGCAGAGAGGCTGGAAGACACTGTGAGATGTGCAGAGAGATACCAAGCAGCTCAAGCTGAATTGGTAGGAACAAAAAGGAAGCAGGTAGAAGGATATAAGCCACCACCGCAGAATACCCAGTTTGACCAGAAGGATCATCCATACAGAAACAAACATAAATTTGATAATAAGGACAAGAACCCTCAGACTCAGGAAAACAAACCCTACAAACAGGGAGATAAGTGGTGCAAATTTTGTAAGATGAGCAACCACAACACTGATGAATGTGGGAGGAAAAAACCCCTTCATCATGCTGCATGTTTACAGGTGAGGACTTCTGTTAGGAAGGAACTGACTGTGAGTCAGAATAGCCTCCATCACCCACCTACCCAGGAGATAGTGACTGTGAATGGCAAACAAGTCACAGGAATGTATGACACAGGTTTGTCCTATGACGCAGTCGTGTGTGCATCTCTGGTGTGCCCTGAACAAATCACCACAGAAACAGTAGAGATTCAAGGGCCACTAAAAGGAACATCACCCCTTACATTATCCATAGCAAAGATTCATGTCAGTTGTCGCTATGTTTAAGGGGAGATAAATGCAGCAGTGTTAGATGATCCCTTTTACCCCCTAATGTTGGGGCGTAAATATGTTTTCTTGGGAGATCCTGTAAAACCTATGGTTATGGCCGAAATCCAGACCAGGTCTGACTCGAGGAACATAGAGAGGGACACCAAATTAACATTTCGTTCGACTGAAATGAAACGGGCTCAAGAAGCAGACAGCACATTGAAGCCTTGTTTTGACAAATTGTCAAAGACACATAACACACCAAGGAAAGGACACTTCTATAGGGAACATGGACTCTTGTACAGGAAAGCTGGCAGAGGGACGAAAAGTCATGGTCAAATTGTTGTACCATCCACCTATAGGAATAAGGTTATAGGCTGGGGACACATATCAACTTTGAGTGAACACCTGGGTAATGGTGCCACAAAACAAAGAATAGCCACCCAGTTCTACTGGCCAGGTATTACGGAAGACATAAATCAGTATGTACATTCCTGTCCAGAGTGCACCTATGTAGATTCAGAAAGTCGACGGAAGAGTCTTCATCAAAAATCTACAAGCAAACCAGCAATCAGGGGTACTCCCGAGATTTGCACGGGAGGGGAAAGGAAACATCCCACACAGGTTCACTTGCAGTCTGAACCCCATGCGCTGGAAAAAAGGAACAAATCACGTAGCGAAAATCAAACACCTACGGATTTGCGAGCGAAAACCACATCCAACTATCAACGAAAAGAGGGCGGTAAACTTCATGGGAAACCTACCGACCCCGTTTCACCAGCAGTAAGAGCCTGGATGAAAAGCCGAACAGGAAGGAGAGAGATAGTAAAGGATGAATATATTCTTGGAAAACAGAATGTGGGCGCAGATTTTCTTAGTCGTCATCCCACAGAGCTTGAGGAGGATAGAAGGAAGGAAAACTAACCTCGGAATGGTCGATTTGCAATTGTCTTGTACCCAATAGTTAAGCTAGATATCATACAGCTTAAAATATGGGGGAGCTATGTCGCAAAATTGGTTTCAAGTCATTGCAAACGGGTTCAGTTAGATTTATAAACCTGTCAACGATCGATTGACCGCTTCCAAAATGGCGGCGTATCAGCGAAATGTGTATCAGACAGAGGAAATCGCCAACGATAAAATAAAGCAGAAGGGAATCCGTATGAAAAGGATTTTACATTTCAGTACAGGGAAGGATTGTGTATAACTGCATATAAGAAGGAACGGTAGGAAGTTCTCATTTACGGAGATATATGCGTATTTCGGCTGCCCACAGTTACGCTAAAAGCGTGTAACCCACTTCTGTTCTAAATATTAAAATCAACAAATAACAGTTTGGGAATTTACATGGATAGGAAGATAGAGTTTTATCAGCTGTATAAAACTAGATAAGATGGAACAATATGGATATTATATATGCCGAGAATGATAAAGGCAAAATTTCAGTCGACGCACAGATCGGCCGAAATCACTGTTCGGGAAGGATTTTTCAGGCTTAGGTTTAAGCTGTGACGTCGGTACTCTCCGATACGTCCGCGCTATACGTATTTAAAGCGTATCTGTAAACTGAGCTACAGACAACGAAAGAGGGTTCAGACAGACTGGAGGCAGAGTTTCGCCACTACCCATGAATTGTGAGCGGATCGCCAGAAACATTTTTAAGTCCAGTATCTGAAGTCTGAGGGTAAGCGAAATTATGATAACTACCGTGTATAATATTTATTATTTCAGGTTCATATAGAATTCACAAAATATGCCTGTATAATAGTCATTGATATAATGTATTGTATTTTTAGTATGATCTAAACATGTGCATTGTGGATGATTGTTGCTTGTACAAAAATTAATCACAAATAGCCCCACAGCCTAATGAAGATATATTTATCATATTGCTTTATCGCTTACGAAGATAAAGGAGTCCCATGGCAGAGATTGTCATAGGGAAATGAAGTATTAGAAACTTCATCATGGAAGATCCCAGTTTACGAGGTTAAGGTGACTAGTCCCCTTCCTCGCTGCCTTTGCCTTCCCTAGTTCGAGCGCACAATTTTGTACCCATTTACAGCTGGTAAACTGGAGTGTTCTACAGCCAGTTTCAGTAGAAAGCAACCTGATCACGTGGTCACTCACTTTATTTATTTTATGTATTAATTTTGGGTAGTTGCTAAGATAGCATCAGTATTTGAATTTGTACTTGATATGATTTAGAAGGATCAAGTTATAGATCAGAAAAGGATGTATAGGAGCAGAGTAAACCAGATGATGGTTATTACGGATATGTTAATATTAATTCTGTATCATTGAAATGATGTTACTTGCTATGACTGTATAACTTTGACACCTGATGACTGACTTGTCTGACTTATGTGCTAGTCAGTTACACTTAATTGACATGTTAATATTAATGCTATATCACTGAAATGATGTCCTTACTTACTATGATTGTATAACGGTGACATCTGATGACTGACTGGTCTGACATCTGTGCTAGTCAGCTACAAGTCTAGCCAGATACTAGCCAAGGCTGATATGTTGCAGGTTCCATGAAATAACTCAAACCAGACTGTCAAGTATCAGAAGACTGTGTTGTTCACCAGAGGCAATCCCACAAACGTGCAGGACCCCAAGGAGAACTTCACTGACCATTGGCATCTCTACAGCTGGGTTTAACAAATCTGATCTACAACAGACAGTTCAGTGTCAGCAGTATCAAGTGATAAGATAAGTGGCAGTTAAGACACTGACCACCCATTTATGAAAACAGCCATAGTGAACCTAATATTCAAACAGTCAAGTGATGACAGTTATTTGTAAAGTCAAAGAACTAAAAACCGTGATTGCAGTAACTGTAATATTCAAGATCTTGAAGTCTAAACAGACAATAATAGTAATTGTGTGAATACTTTTATATATATTTTTATACTCTTTTCCAACTAGTAGAAATAGAATATTAGTGAAAATATTAAAATATTTTTAACTGTACCTGAGGAATTATTCACTTATTACATTTGTGGTCACAGTGAATGTTCATTTTATTATCCCCTAGAATATAAGTAATCATAAGATAGTCACAGGGAGGAGACACCTTAAATCCTGGTACTACTTCTTACCAATTGGGCCAGGGTTTTCACAGTCTGACTATTTTTATGATAACAATACACCAGTGCTTATTTCTAAGACTGGGGTATTACTTGTAAGACCAGAACTCTTTACTGGCATACTTTTCCATAATAAATAATTTTAAATAACCTCCCGCTACAATCACACAGACTTGAGTCTCGTCAGACAGACTCTTACATAACCCACTCATTACAATAGAATATGTTTACATTTACATCTCCACTCACTGACAAGTGTTTACAGTATATAATGAATGTGTTTTTATTTATATCTATAGTTGTTGAAAAGTTTGCAACTTTAATTAATTTTAAAGTGAATATGTTGACATAATCATTTACACTTGTTTCTTCTTCTTCTTCTTCGTTCACCCTCAGATGTCAACTTGAATAAGTTCATAGACAGCCCTGGTTTGAAAATGTAAATATTGCACTTAGAATGTACATCATTTCTTTCATCTTTCCCTCCCTGATCCATATGGAACTTGGGACTACTTAGACTTTTAGTTCTCTTTAAGAAACTAGCGATAAGCAATCACCAGCCCTTGCAGTGGTGGTTCATGAAATCATCATTCAATACGCTGCGGTTGCCAGCCTCAAATGACTAGGACATCCAGTAGCGATTTTCACACATTAATATTCACATCGTAATATATACATATTATTTCACATGTTAGTAATGAAACATGTAGAATGTAAAATGATAATTTACGCCAATCCTGGCTCACAGACTTTTTGCTCAGATAAATAAAGTTAAGGCACGTGATTAGGCCTCTTACACGTGTTCTTGGGGGTCGTTACTTTTATAAGATAATTCCCTCTCTGACTCCGTGTGTTCTCAGTTTCCTCAGTCCCGGTTTTCTTGTTACGATGATAGAGATTTCCTGGGCTGTTTTGTAAGTCCGTCAAGATTCTCTAAGAAAAGGTCCGGTCTGATAAAATGGAATTCTGAATTCTAACTTCTGGCAAAGTCTGGTTGTATCGTCTTTGGCAAGCAATTTCTCACAGTGAATTAAGATTGTGAAAACGTCCGGTTATATTGCCTGTCCTACCCCCGCATCTGTTTGTTATGAAGCTGCTCAGCGCTCCAATCATGTCACACATGCTTGTTGGGTGGAGTAATTTCAAAATATTCCGACATGGAATAATTTTGCGCGTGATGCAAAGGTCACGTCTCCCTATATGGCAATCAAACATCCGATGCCTTGTGTAAAAACTCACAAACACATCGGTAAACACTCTCAGCAATGTGTGTAAGATGTAACATCTTATTACTTTATCAAAAATAATATTGTCAGTCCTGTCTGTCCATCATGCGTCTTCCCGTATTACCAGCTTTGCAACGAACGCAGTCTGGTATAATCAGCGAGTAAGCTAATACGGTGGCGATTTGTAGGGCTAATCTGTAGTCTGATGTCGGCTGCACCCGCGATTAGCCAACATATTTATCGTTAATATTATCTCAGAAGCTCCTTGCAAAGCAGGGAGAAAAGGGTAACAAACAGACATGACGACTTATTCCTGAGAGGAATGAAAGAAGGAAAATACAAAATTTCTGCTTCATTGCAGAGAAAGAAAAAATGCGGACCATGGAAAAGCACGCATTTAGTACAACAATTTAAAAATGAATACTGCCGGAGTTAAAGAGAGATCGAGAAGAGGTCGCCCCAAAATCCATCTTGTCACACTATTCTATGATACGCACCACTATACACACACTGAAGCAACAGCTACATGAGTCCCTTTCCACTACTAAACATCATAAACTATCCCGTCTCCTCCTTACCCCTAATGCTGCAGCTCCATCCTCCACTCCATCCTGAACTCAGGTTGTCTGCATCCCCTAAGATCTGCCGCTCTCTGAGGGAGAGCGCTCTGTTCTCAGTAATGGCCTACACTTTGTTCTTCTTCGTCCGACCTCATATCAATATAATCTCCTTCAGGATGGTCATCGGTTTCACCGCCGCATGAGGCTGAAGTTCCTTTTTAGATAGGAGGTCAGCACTCCGCAGTCTCAGGCTGAATCCGACATCTTCGCACGTTTTGCTCACTTAACGAAACCTCCCTTTACACCCTATCCTGGGGCTTCTCACTTCTGGACCTGTATATCAAGAACACCATCCATGACATTCAGCAGCTCCGCCCTCGTGGATTGCATTATTCCAATCTCACTTCTGCAGAGTCCCATGCTCTCTCCTATCTTCGCCGTAGAGACAACCTTGTCATCAAACCGGCTGACAAGAGAGGAGCCAATGTCGTCTGGCAGAAGGACGTGTACCTATGTGAAGGTAAAAACCAGCTGACTAATGGCTCTTTCTACAGGCCCAGGACCAACGATGCCACTGTCTCCAACAATCGCATTGTACACAGCACTATTAAACAGCTCATCACCAGTAAGACTCTGTCTCCTAACGCATCTCATCTTAGGATTCGTGAAAGTTCTTTGAGGAAGCCTGTATTCTACATGCTCCCTAAAATCCATAAGATCGACAACCCTGGCAGACCAATTGTCACGGCCTGTGGATGTCATACTGAACTCATCTCTGACTTCCTCGATAACATTTTCCAGCCTATCATTTAGGATATTCCCTCCTTTTTCAAAGACACTAATCATGCTCATATAACTTTCTCCTCTATCCGACTCCTAGCAGACCACTCCTTTCGTCTTTTCTTGTTAGACGCCTGTTCTCTGTATACCTCCATTCCCCACTCTGATGGTCTCCGAGCTCTTCGGTTTTTTCTTGACCAGCGCACTTGTCCTTCTATATCCACTGACACTCTTCTCCGTCTTACTGAACTGGTCCTTCAGCTGAATTCCTTTGAATGCAATGGTAAGTTTTTCGACCACATTAATGGTGTTGCTATGGGAACGAAGATGGGTCCTAACTATGCCTGCCTCTTCATGGGCCGTTTGAAGCATCAGATATGGCAACACTACTTCGGTCCTTTTCCAGGGATTTATCGCAGATGTATCGATGATGGCATAGGTCTCACAGATATGTCAGAGGCTGATTTATCCCGCTTCATCGACTTCGTCAACCACTTCCACCCCACCATCAAGTTCACCTCCTTCATTTCAACAGTGTATGTCAACTTTCTTGACATGACTATCACGCCCTCCGGCCCTAATACCGCAGTATACTACAAGTCGACAGATGCCTATAACTACCTTCTGTATACCTCTTCTCATCCTCGGGCTTATCGTGACTCCCTTCCATTTTCCCAACTTCTACACCTCCGCCGTTTGTGCCAAGACGACGATGACTTCCACTTCCGAGCCAATGAGATGTTGGATTTCTATCGTAATAGACTTTATTCTAAACATGTTCTCATCTCTGCCCTCCAACGTGTTCTCCCCATCTCCCGTCAGGAGGCCCTCAAACCCCACTACAAATCCACTTCGGATAAAGTAAAATTAATCTTGAACTATCACCCTCTTAGCACTGAAGTTAAAAAGATCCTTTTCCGCGCCTTACCCGTCCTCCAAGCAGATTCTGTGACCCGAGAAGTATTCAGTGAAGCACCTTTGGTGGCCTCGGTGGTTTTTGCAGCAATCTGTTTTACACGTTGAGGTTAAATCCATGTGGATTCCAGAACAAGGACTGCCTTGTAATGCTATCAACAGGTTTCCTCAATGTGTGTCCTATCCATCACCAGCGTCTTCTTCTCAACTCTTGTTCCACTGGCACTTGTCTGGTTCTTGTCATCAATTCCCCATTTGTGACTTTGTCATACCATTTCAGTCCTTCTATTCTACGCAAGCACCCGTTTATAAAAGGCTGTAGCTTTTTGGTTGTTGTTTTTGTTGCTCCTCATGTCTCAGAGTCATACAATAGGACTGACTTGACATTTGAGTTGAAGATTCTTATTTTCGTGTTGGACTTGATTTCTCTTGTTCTCCATACGTTTCTCAACGCAATGTAAGCTCCTCTAGCTTTTTGTATTCTTATTTTGATATCATTGTCTGTCCCTCCAACTTAGTCTATATTACTACCAAGATATGTGTACGATTCTACATCCTTTAGTGGTGTTTCTTCATGTTCAACCTTGTTATCATTCCTTGCATTTATTCTCATAATCTTTGTCTTTTCCCTGATGCCTGTTGGTGCAGTACGCATATTCTATCTTGTCTCTTCAAAGAACCCGGAATCTACACGTATTGTATTTATTTACAAATGTTTTATAGTTCTTTTTCCAACGTAACGATGAACTTAATAGTTCGACTTCTTTCTTTCTTACGAGTGACTGAAAACATACCTTTATGTTTCTCTAATATGTATTTATTATTTAATACGAACGCTATAGAGTTCCTTCTGTATTGACTGAGCTCAGATGTTAACGAAACAGCCGCAGAGAACTGAAGATATTAAAATCGATGACACCTTGTCTGATTTCTGTGTACCTGAGTAGAAAGCCAGGCTGGGTTTCTTGACAGTCGCTGTAATATCAGGGATTACCGATTTCCAGAGAGGGAATATTGTTGGGAAATTATAAAGGGTCATGTTAATTAAGACTTAATGAGATGTGAGAAATGGTATTACTCTTCACAGTAGAAGACGGTAATTGGTAATATGATGCTAAGAGGCGGATAAAGATTTGTGCGCGCATACATACAGGCCCTTGCGCACATTCATTTACACTGAAGACAAAAAAACTATACAATTACATCATTACACGCAGAAATACAAGGCGACCTAAAGCTACGTGATCTAATTGTGCTGTGATTTAAAAAGATCACTTTATATTTTTACACTTTTAAAAAAATCCTTACCTCTTTCCGATTGACAGAGTAGTTAGAGCGCTGGGCACTTATTGCAGAGGTGTCGGGTTCGAATCACGGTACCGACACGCTCCAGTCTACCCAGCTGTAAATGGGTACCTGACTCTGCTCTTTGAGTTAGGGAAGAAAACGACAGCGGGGACGGGAACTGGTCACCCCCACATCTCGATGCTGGACAAAGTATTGTGAAGTCTATAACACTTCTCTCCACTACGGTAGTATTATCATTATTATTATTATGGTTATTATTATTATTTTCATTTGAAGAAAAATAAACACCAATGAACAAGTAAGTTCTCCGTGATTCAGAGCCATTCAATAGGACTGACATGACATTTGAGTTGAAGAATAGTATTATTGTTATACTTACTTACTTAGTCATCCCTCTTCTACCGTGAGGTGTGGAGATTTGGAGCAGGGAGCACCATAGTATCCTATCGGCTGTCTTTCTTCTGGCATGGTTCTAACCTAGTCCTCTGTCCTTCAGAGATTGTTTAATGTTGTCCTCCCAGCTGACTGGGTCATCCTGGAGATCTGGATCTCGGGCTATTAGTTTCCCATACTTGTCATGGTAGCCGATCTTTATTATTATTATGATTACACTAGTCAACAACCAAAATGTACCAGAAATGAAAATAGCTGATCTTAACTAATTTTGGTGTGCTGAAAACGAAAATGACATTATAAAATGTTGATTGGCTCTAGTTTTCAAGATATATGCTACTAGTTTATTTAATTACGGTCAATTTATATATATGACGCAACTGTTGTGGGCGATTGCATAATTTTTTCTAATGACCAATAAAAATGTAACTAGAAGTTGATGATGCAATCCTACCTATGATTACATCACCTTTGTGTATAAATATCTTATCTCTGATACAATTTTGCCATTAGTTAGTGCATTTGTCCTTATCAAAAGTATCATAGTTAGAAATGCCTAGGACATGTGTGAACAATGCTAATAATTTCTGTTATATATGTGGTGAGGTGACATTTCCATCACAAAAACGAAATATAACTAAAGGGATTAAGAAAGCGTACAGTTTGTATTTTGGCTGCAGAATAGGAGATCAAGATAAGAGCTGGGCGCCACACATATGCTGCAATACATGTGCAGCACATCTTAAACTGTGTTTGACTGGCAAAAGGCAAGCTATGCCTTTTGCAGTCCCAATGATTTGGAGAGAGCCCACTGATCATCTCAACAACTGTTACTTTTGCATGGTCCCTCCAATAGGGAAAGGCATATCAAAGAAGAAAAAATGGACTCTGGAATATCCAAACATCCCCTCTGCAATACGTCCGGTACCACATGGCGATGACCTACCAGTTCCCAAAGTGCCAGAATCATTTTCAGCTGCTTCCATTGATGGAGAAGAGGACATTGGTGGTCCTGAACCATCAACCTCAAGCGACCCAGATTTTGAGCAAACTACATCCACTAAACCACACTTAATAACCCAAGGTGAACTGAATATCTTGTAAGAGATCTGAATTTACCGAAGAACAAGGTGGAGCTTTTGGGTTCCAGATTGCAACAGTGGAATCTCCTGGCAGAAGATGTTACAATTTCTGTGTATAGGAACCGCCAGAAGCCGCTTATTACATTCTTTTTCTTTCTGCGTGCCACAACCTTTCTGGTTTAATGGCAGCCCTCAAAATCAATTACATACCGGAAGAGTGGAGGCTTTTCATTGATTCATCCAAGACGAGTCTTAAAGCTGTTTTGTTGAATAATGGTAATTTGTTACCGTCAATTCCAGTTGGTCACGCAGTTCATATGAAAGAAACGTATGAAAACATTAAGCAGCTTTTGAAGTGTATGAACTACGATCATCATCATTGGTCACTTTGCGGGGACTTAAAAGTGGTCGCTCTTTTGCTTGGACTGATTACTGTTGGACTGTGACAAGAGACACCTCCTCGATGGACTATAAGAAGCAAGCAAAGAGAGCTCTAACAGCGACTGAATAATGACGGAATGGGTTCAAATGTGCCTTTTTAAAACATGATATGTGAACTTTAAATAATGTTTTTATTTCTTCTATCATTTTATGTTGAAATATCAATTACTTGAGTATGTAACCACAATTTTTATAATGCTAAAGTAGAAAGACTAGCTGTTCACCCCAGAGAATTAAACAAGCACACATTATTTGTATTACTGTAATGTAAATTCATCATTTAAAAAAAAAAACCAGAGCCAATTGGTGAATTTCATTATGATATTTGAAATCAGCATGTCAAAATCAATAAGAAATGGTATATTTAATTTCTGGTACAAATAACTTTTGAAAATTTGTTGACTAGTGTTATTATTACTATTTTGCTTCGTAGAAAAGAAGAGTAGACAAGTATACACCGATGTACAAGTAAGCTCTCTATGGTTCACAGCCATTCAATACTTCTGACGTGATATTTGAGTCGAAGAGTATTATAATTATGATTATTATTATTATTTTGCTTTTGTAGCAAAGAAGAGTAGGAAATTATAAACCACTTTCCGTGAAGCCCCTGGGTGTTTCTGAGATAGGGAAGAAAGAACACGCTGTTCCCTTAGGTTAAGGCGACTAATATCAGGTTGTTCATGGGGCTGCCAACCTCGACATGTAAAACACATTTCTAGATAAACAACTACTGCAGTAGCAAATGAATCTTCTTCTTCTTCTTTGATCCTTAGCCGCCGACTGTCACAGCAGTCAGTGGCCATGACGCATGGTGGCGTCTTGTAGGGCAGCAACAAATTGATTCCACTTTGTTCGGTCGGCGGCCATCCTTCGTACAGTGCCCCAACTCTGGTTCATTCTTTACATCTCAGCCTCCAAAGTTCTCCGCCAAGTTGTTTTTGGTCGGCCTCTCTTTCGCTTTCCTTCGAGGGTCCATAGCATAGCTGTATTTGTGATGGCATCGGGGTCTCTTCTGAGGACGTGGCCAACCCAACTCCAGCGTCTGCCAGCTATGATGGTGTGCATGTCTTCTTGGTTACTCCGAATAAGTAGTTCTTGGTTGGTGATGGTATTCGGGCACAAGATTCGGTGAATTTTCCTTAGGCACATTGTGTGCAAAGAGGACAATTTCGACATTTCCTTCTCTATTACTCTCCAGCATTCCGCACCATAGAAAAGCACAGAAAGTACACAGCTCTCATATAATCTTAATTTGGTGTTTGTGCTGTACTGGGAAGACTTCCAGATGTTATTGAAAGTCGCAAATGCTGTTCTCGCTTTATTCATTCCGTTGTTAATGTCCTTGCTTGTTCCGCCGTCTGGTGTTACTATGCATCCTAAGTATGTAAATGTGCTTGTCAGTTCTACCTTCTTGCTCCTTATTGTTATTGGCTCAGGAATGCCCACATTGACCACAAATGAACGCTTTGGTGCAAACTTCCTGAACAGAGACTGATGCGTGATGCCATATGATGATGGATGGCATCCGCATGTCTGGTTTTGTGTAGAGTGTAGATGTGTTCAGTCAAAACAATGTTCATGCAACAATAACAGGGCAATCCACATAGGACGTCAGTAAACTCACGACGTATAAAGTCAATGAGTCTTGAAACAGCCGTTGACGTTTTTCTTCATTATTTATTGTGGACGCCACAGTGACAAAATGGTTACGCAAATGTGTAGGCACATCAAACAGTCATTATCACAGCAACATTCAATACAGCAATAAACGGTAGACAGCATTACAATGATGAGTCAGATGCATGTTATATTTCATAGTGCTGTAAATGTAGTCAGGTGGAAAACTCCATCCTTTTCTATAACAGCCAGGAGATAACCAGATGTATGAGATCAGTTCACTCTCCTTAGTTTGACTTCAGCAAGACAGACACGTCTGCCGAAGTATAAATAATGTCCTCAAGAATATCCTCTAGATAATAAAGGTTTTCTAAACCTAGTTCATTTAACAAAGTAGCAAGTAATGGTCCTTGGAACCTGCATCAACCGATGCAGTACAATGCAGCGACATGTGAGCTGGGAAAGAACATCTCGTGACGACGACTTTCGGAGACAGGCTATGAATCGAAATCGCTCACGACCCAAAATCGATAGAGTTAATGAAAATGTTAATTTACCTTGCTTTCAAGAAATACAGAAATATCACGCCTCCCGGCATGTGCAAATACACTAGAGGTATTATCCCGAATAAACGAAATATCCATAAGAGGACTACACATCCCTGACAGAACAAAAATAGCGGAGATCCCCTCTTCAACGAGGCATCTCTTTCGCCATTCCAAATCGCTCACCCCCACTAGTGGTGGGCGGAAACCGATCGACCAAACAACAAGACAAGTCATGCGCAGTCCAGCGCAAAAATGACCACAGCTCAAAAGTTAACTGCATTCGATACTAACGCGAGAAGACAAATGCTTACCGAGAAAAGTGACTATAGATTTCAAGCAGTTGTTGCCCTTGCGTTATAAAACAGATATTGAAATAAAACGATGTTGCGAGAATTTATCACGCAACATATCACCACCTCCTCCCGATAAAAAAAAAATGTGGAACATATTTTTTTTTTCCAATATCAAAGAGCAAGCGATAAGCGGCTCAAAACGCACGAATTATGCGCTGATAATTAATTAAATTGCCAAACAATAGGCTAATTATAGAGTGTCTGGTGAGGATATACCTCAACAGAAAAATAAATATGTCTCAAAAAATATTCACATCGGGGAGGTGTCACCAACACACATCACGTTAGCATGTAAACACAATATACGTATGCAAGTTACTATAATCATCATTAAACAGCATACTCTAATATTGTCTTTAAAAATGGATGTACAAATCTGATAGGAAAATTTAAATAGTACATTCTTTGACATGTAATGACATAAGTACATAGTAAAGTTAAACTACATGACGATCCAGGACATATGCTCTGGTATTCCGAGGGTAAGTACACAATCTAGAACTCGTAAGGTAAGTCCTCAGCTCAACAATGACATTCTGAGAAAGTACAAGCAATATAATGCTAATTAATAACTAATATGCTTCATAAGGTACAATACATTATTAATAATTGTGGCTGTTTAGTAAACTAACGGCCCTTATATTAACTACTCAGTCCTCCTCTATCATTTTAAAAAAACGAACAGAAGAAGATGACAACAAAGCACGATAGTGTGTACATATAAAGTAAGTACAGATGTGCTAATCTATTGTAGAAATATAGGTGTGTTATGACTCTGTAATATATAGAAATATAGGACAGAAGTATTAGTTGGAGTCATGTGGGCATCTAGACAAAATGTCAGCCATCACATTATCCGCACCACGGATATCTCGTACCGTGAAGTGAAAAGGTTGAAGAGCTATAGCATATCGAGTGGATCTCGAACTCTTCAAATTCTTAGTCTGAATAGCTGTAAGAGCTTTCTGATCAGTCTCTAGAATGAAATGTGCGCCCAGGAGGAATCTTTGTAGCTTTAGAATTGACCAAACCATCGCTAACAACTCACGGTCTAAAACCGAGTAGTTCCTCTCTGCCGCATTTAGTTTTCTAGAAATGTACATAACAGGATGCAGAATATTTGCATATTCTTGCATCAGTGCTGCTCCAATCCCAGTGGATGAAGCATCACTCCGAAGAACAAAAGTCCTATCAAGAGTAGGTAATCTTAAGATGGGAGGAGAAGAAAATATATTCTTGATTTGGTCTAGTGAAGATTGGCATTCTTCAGACCAACGGACCAGATTAGGCGAACCTTTCTTCAACAATGTTGAGAGAGGTGCCATGATCGAAGATAAATTTGGAATAAATCTCCCATAAAATTGAATTAAACCTAAGAGACTCCTAACTTGTTTCTTCGTTTTAGGAACAGAGATGTTCAGTATTTTGGAAGTATTGTGGTCTTCTGTCTTCAAGAGACCATGACCAACACGATGACCCAGGAAAGAGATTTCACCAAAACCAACAAAAGCTTTAGAAGGTTTTGCTGTCAAATTATTCTCACGTAGAGTGGACAGTAAGTCATATAACCCTAAATAGTGATCTTCCCAGGTATCACTGAAGAGACAGATGTCATCTAAGTATGCGATGACATCCGAACGATGTGACAGAATTCGACGCATCATGCGAACGAAAGTGGCAGGGGCGTTCATGAGACCAAAAGGCATAACATTCCATTGAAATAGACCCCTAGGTGTAGAAAAAGCAGTAAGAGGTTTGGCATGCTCTGCTAAAGGCACTTGCCAATAACCTTTAGACAAGTCAAGTTTAGTGAAGAATCTAGAATTAGAAAGTCTAATCAGTAGATCTTCTAACAAAGGCATCGGTTCAGCGTCGAACTTTGTGACCTGATTCAATTTGCGATAATCAACGCAAATTCGTATGTTCTTATCCTTCTTCCGGACAATAACCATGGAAGAAGAATATGGTGAAGTCGATGGTTCAATTATATTTAATTGAATCATTTCATCCAATTCCTTTTCCACTTGCGACTGAAAGTGTATAGGAATAGGATACGGCCTAACCCTAATTGGATTATTGTCGGTAAGAATTATGTCATGTTCTATGACATCTGTGTGTCCAGGAATGTCAGTGAGAACATCCTGAAATGTTTGTAACATCGACGAGACTTGTCGATGTTCGTCACCAGAAAGATTAGGAGAAACAGAAACGTTTTTCCAAGATTCCGTGGAATGTAATGGAACCACTGGAAGGGGAAGGTTGACATCAGAGAAGGTAGCTTCCTCATCCTGAATGACAGACAGGGATGAATAATGACCGTGAGGTGCAGGAGCATCATCCGTTGCCTGGAAAATAGGCAGCAAATAGTCCGGACGTTCGTGAAATTCCGAAAGCATGTTTATGTGGAAAGTTTTATGCTTTCCATCAATATCGACCACATAGTCAACATCGGAAATCCGAGAGACTATTGCATACGGACCTTCCCATGCAATAAGAAGTCTATTTTCCCTACTGGGGAGTAGGACGAATGCTTTGTCACCTGGACAAAGTTGTCGTAGACATCTATTCTTGTTAGCAAACTGCCTTGCCTTCTCTTTAGCAATTTCTGATGAAGCAGTTGCTAGCTTACATGCCTCAATGATCTTTTGTCTAAGAGCAATGACATACTCATATGAGGATTGAGTTTCATCGCTAATATCATCGGCAGTGATGAGATCGTGTAATAAAGACATAGGGCCGCGTGGACGCGCGCCAAAGACAAGGTCGAAGGGAGAAAATCCTGTGTGTTCATTAGGGACTTCTCTATAGGCAAAGAGAGCCGCGGGTAAAACCCTGTCCCAATCTTGAGGATGATCTTCAGTTATCTTACCAAGCAAAGTCTTGAGCGTTCTATTCAGACGCTCAACTAACCCATTAGACATAGGATGGTAGATACTACTGAGAGATCGTTCAATATGTAAGGTAGACATTACCTGTGACATAGTGTCAGATATGAGTTGAGTGCCATGGTCTGACAATATTTCTCTGGGGAACCCCAAGCGAGAAAATATCAACCAAAGAGCATCTGCGATATCTGTAGTAGATATGCTCTTAAGAGGAATAGCCTCTGGCCAACGTGTGCACATATCGACACATGTAAGGATAAACTGATGTCCTCTGGCTGACTTGACCTTAAAAGGGCCAATAATATCTATGGCCATTTTCTGAAACGGCCGAATAGGAATGTCAGCAGCCTGGATAGGCGCAGCATGTCGTGGTCCTCTAGATTTGACCTCCTGACATACCTTGCATGATCGGCAGTAAATACGAATGTCCTTATTGACAAAAGGCCAAAAGAAAGCCGCAAGGACTCTCAACTTCGTACGGGCAAAACCCATATGTCCAGCACATTGCGAGTCATGAGCATGTTGTAATATTTGGACTCTCATGCTCTTGGGAACAAGAATTTGCGAATGTGCCGACGTAGTCGAATCTTGTACCATACGTACAAGTACGCCGTTTCTCATTGCAATCCAAGATTTTCTATTTGTATCCTGATTCGGATCACCTTTCTTCGCAAGAACGAAGAATTTTTTTAAAGAAGGATCTTCTTCTTGCAATTTTATGAAAGAGTCACGAGTAATTACTAAGTGACTATCTTGGCTATCAACTTCATTATCACTATTCAGTGAAGTTTCGGGTGTTTGTAGAGCTTGTGCTCTTGTAACTACTGCATTTGTAGCTTGCATGTTATTATCTTCCCAAGCAGCAATCTGCTGTGGGGTACACTCCCTAACTCCGTGAATACGACCAATAATAAGGTCCGCAATAGGATTAGGTAAGAGACAAGCATGCACATCTCCAGTAAAGAAAGGAGTGGCAATGCGAATTACAGCAGTAGGATATTTTTCTAGAGTGCCGCCAAATGTGACACATTTAATAACCCTTCCTGTAGCACAAGATGGATCTACAAGCGATTGTCTAACACCAATAGTGGTGCATCCGGAATCGAAAAGTAGTGAGACCGGAGTATCATTAACAAGACCCTTATGTAGAATTAAAGAACCCCTCCCGTCATGCGCAACAGCAGCAGGAAGAGCGGGAAGTGGGTGACCACAACTCAAAGTAGTTATGGTACCCGGTTCGAATAAAGTACTGCATTGGGGGCATTTGTTTGCTCTCTCAAAGTCAAAAGCAGAACTAGTGACAGCGTCAAAGTTTTTACTATCAACAACATGATTACAGGCTCCCTCAGTTTCCTGTTGTACAGCATTAGCCTGCTGATATCTCTTTTTTTTGTGTTGAGATCTACCCCGACTATTATTACCTCTGAAGTTATCAGAGTTATTATTATCTCTGCAGTTATTATTGTCTCTATTGTAATTGTTATACTGGTTCGAATTCCAGTTTCCACGATTACTATCATGTTCACATTGATGCGAACATCTATTTGTTTGGTTCTGAGGTCTTCGGCAGGAATAACCTCTATTACCATATCCTCTTTTGAAATGCTTATAATTATTAGGGTGATAGTAACGACCACTATCAGGTTGTCTCCAATTCTTCGAAGAAGAATCACCATGAAATTGGTTTCCATGATTTTGACAGAAATTACCGCTGCCCTTTCTATCAAAATTTTGTTGGGATCTACGAGCAAAGTTTTGACCATACGGAGCTGCCGAAGCAACTGGTAAACCTTCTTTCACCTTAGAGTTACCCATGGTTATGTGTGGGTGCGCAGTTACGTATTGGCAACAGAAATCTTCCATTTCTTTTATTGTTTTAGGTTTACGTTCATGAAGGAAAGCAAGGAAAGACTCATTGACAGACGACATGACTTTGTCTCTAAGTATTAAGTCCATAAGTCCTTCATAAGTTTTTTCCGTCTTAGATAGTTCAACCCATCGTGAGAAAGTAATGCGTATTCTTGCAATAAACTCGGAGAATTCAACTCCATTTTCAGGTAACATGTTTTTAAATTGTAGACGATAGCCGTCTTCGTTAAGCTGATATTTCTTTAACAAAGCGGCCCTGACAACCTCATAATTGCTCTTGTCAGGTTCATCCACCATATTTAATATACTTAGAGCTTTACCTGTCAGTATCCCTGATAACTGATAAACATATTTTGCTTTGTCTATGTTATGAGCTGTACATGCTTGTTCAAATCTGTCCAGATAGAACATTATGTCATCACTGGAAGGACTAAATGTTGGTAACTTAATCTTAAAAGTATCATTATTAGCCTTCCCAGAAGATGAACCCTTGTTTGAATCATTACCATTACTCATGCTCGTCAATTTCAATTTCTCCAACTCTAAAGCTAAGAGTTTTTCTTCATGTTCCATTTTTGCTTTCCTCTCATCAGACTCTCTTTGTAACTTCCTTTCTTCAGCTTGAGCCTGCATTTGAAGTCTTTCATTTTCAGCTTCTTTTTCAAGTCTTTTATTTTCAGCTTCTTTTTCAAGTCTTTTATTTTCAGCTTCTTTTTCAAGTCTTTTAGCTTCTAGCTGTAGCTGGAGTTTTCTCTCCTCAGCTTCTGATTCCCTTTTTTGTTTTTCCATTTCCATTTGGAATCTCTTTTCATCCACCTGCATCTGCAGTTTCTTTTGTTCAGCTTCCATATGCAGTTTCTTTTGTTCAGCTTCCATTGCTTTATCATATCGAGCAGTTGCAAATTCTTCTAACTTATCACCAGTCTTCCCAAGCAATTTACCCTGCTCAATAAAGTGCTCAAATGTAGACATGTTGTCTAACATATGAGTCCAAAACCTGAAATAATTAACTAATTTATTTCAAACCTAAGTGTAACAAGTCTTAATTAAGCACTTGTATATTCACATCACATTATATTATCCCAGTCTCTGTGGGAAACAAGTCTCCAATCAAAGAACTTGTATATGAAATATCAGCACTCAAATCTTGATCATAAGTGCACTTCTCATTCAATAGTGCACGACACTATTCATCATTCATTTATCATCAGTATAGTAGTAACAGTGCATTAGCATAGCCCATTAACTAATTACTATAACTGTAAACAATGACTATGTAAACACATGCAGAATGTAAACATTGAAAATGTAAACAATACAAACAATGTAAACAATAACAATGTAAACAATAACAAAGATCAGCAACAATACAAAAACTTTCGCAGAAATCAACTAAAAATAAAGCAGAAATTAATGAAATATCACAAAAAATGTGACGATATCTGCGATAGAATTAAACAAAATACATGACACCACAGTGTATAAACAAAAATGTTGTATGAAACTAAATTATAGACAAGAGTAGGCTAACAAATACAAACAAATCACAACAAAACTAAAGAATGTGAAATAATAACGAAAACAATATTAAAACATGTCATCACAGCTAACATAAATAGCAACAGAAGTCGCTTAGCAAATTCCAGTATCGGAAATTTGCAAACCCTACAGAAAACGCTCACAATAGACGACCTCTATGACGTGGCATAATCTAACGGAGACACCACCCAACCGAGAACCCGCTGAAATATAAACATATAAATATACAAATAACATATAGACATATAATATATAGAATGAGATGATACACAGAAGACTCAGCAGAAGTATAAGGGCACAGTTTACATACAAACAGGCCACTTAACTTAAAGGCTTCCAATCGTAGAACAGCAGAAAAACGGATGTCAATCAACGTCCTAAAGAGCGAAGCTCCAACGATGATGGCACATCTGAACTGCTTCCACTGCTAACACGATGGTACAAGAGCTTCTGAAATACTGTGTGTTGAGTTGTTTCGGCACTTGACCTTCTAATCCAAAAGTAAGTTGATGGAAATCGGTACTTGGCCTTCTTCAGAAAACAACCCGTTTCAACCGGCACTTGACCTTCTCAAAAAACGACAGCACTGGAACCTTGACAGCAGCAACTTGCTTGACTTGCGTAAAAGATAACAGCAGTCCGAGTTATCCGGCAACATGTAACAACGCCGGGTACTGTCAAATTCTTGTTTCCGTCAAAAAGTTGAAATTTTGACTTTTACCGGGCAACGCCGAGTACTTTGAAAATTTTGAAGATGTTGACTGTATTGAAGAATGTTAATTTCTTGAAGGATGCTGATGAATTCTTGTTGAAAATGAAGTGGGTAAGGGACCCCGTGTTTGCTAGTACCAGAATCAAACCAGCTTATGGCCACCAAATGATGCGTGATGCCATATGATGATGGATGGCATCCGCATGTCTGGTTTTGTGTAGAGTGTAGATGTGTTCAGTCAAAACAATGTTCATGCAACAATAACAGGGCAATCCACATAGGACGTCAGTAAACTCACGACGTATAAAGTCAATGAGTCTTGAAACAGCCGTTGACGTTTTTCTTCATTATTTATTGTGGACGCCACAGTGACAAAATGGTTACGCAAATGTGTAGGCACATCAAACAGTCATTATCACAGCAACATTCAATACAGCAATAAACGGTAGACAGCATTACAATGATGAGTCAGATGCATGTTATATTTCATAGTGCTGTAAATGTAGTCAGGTGGAAAACTCCATCCTTTTCTATAACAGCCAGGAGATAACCAGATGTATGAGATCAGTTCACTCTCCTTAGTTTGACTTCAGCAAGACAGACACGTCTGCCGAAGTATAAATAATGTCCTCAAGAATATCCTCTAGATAATAAAGGTTTTCTAAACCTAGTTCATTTAACAAAGTAGCAAGTAATGGTCCTTGGAACCTGCATCAACCGATGCAGTACAATGCAGCGACATGTGAGCTGGGAAAGAACATCTCGTGACGACGACTTTCGGAGACAGGCTATGAATCGAAATCGCTCACGACCCAAAATCGATAGAGTTAATGAAAATGTTAATTTACCTTGCTTTCAAGAAATACAGAAATATCACGCCTCCCGGCATGTGCAAATACACTAGAGGTATTATCCCGAATAAACGAAATATCCATAAGAGGACTACACATCCCTGACAGAACAAAAATAGCGGAGATCCCCTCTTCAACGAGGCATCTCTTTCGCCATTCCAAATCGCTCACCCCCACTAGTGGTGGGCGGAAACCGATCGACCAAACAACAAGACAAGTCATGCGCAGTCCAGCGCAAAAATGACCACAGCTCAAAAGTTAACTGCATTCGATACTAACGCGAGAAGACAAATGCTTACCGAGAAAAGTGACTATAGATTTCAAGCAGTTGTTGCCCTTGCGTTATAAAACAGATATTGAAATAAAACGATGTTGCGAGAATTTATCACGCAACAGAGACCTACAGCATTAATGCTCCGTATAGAGCGAAGAGGGAAGTGATGATGTAAGATATTATCTAGTGTAACCCAGCGGCAGGAGACCCAAGAGATGCGGGGATCTGCGTTAGAAACACTCAGCTCCGTAAATACCTACCTTAGAAACACTCAGCTCCGTAAATATCTACCTTAGACACACTCAGCTCCATAAATATCTACCTTAGAAATATTCAGCTCCGTAAATATCTACCTTAGAAACACTCAGCCCCGTAAATATCTACCTTAGAATCCCTCAACTCCGTAAAAAAGCTACCTTCATAAAATAATGTCTTTGTCAGGTTTCAGAGTACTAGGATTTCGAATAAGTGCAGTCTAAGTTAAACTGTTGCCCTGTGTAGTCTCCAGGGGTCTGAAGAGAAAAGATGCAGTCTACGTGAAATTATTGCCTTGTGTAGTCTCGAGGGGTCTAACGAGAAAAGGTGCAGTCTACTTGAAACTGTTGCCTTGTGTAGTCTCCAGGGGTCTCGGGAGAGAAAAGGTGCAGTCTACGTGAAATTAGTGCCCTCTGTAGTCTCCAGGGGTCTCTGAAGAGAAAAAGTGCAGCTACGTGAAACTGTGGCCCCTGTAGTTTCCGGGGGGTCTCTGAACAGAAAAAGTGCAGCCTACGTGAAACTACTGCCCTGTGTGCCAGCTAAGCTAGAGAAACTGGTGCTCATGACTTCCAACTCAACAGGTTTCGGAATGGCAGATAAGCCACAGGAAAAGCCTGGATATACAGTGTAGATAATACCAAGGACTCTTCAACTTAGTATTGGCTGCAAAAGAGACAGAAGCTTAACAGCCCCAGTTAAATAACAAGAACAACTTCACTTTAAAAAACAATAAAAATAATCGCTCGTGTCTTTTGCCGTTTACGAGTAAAGTGCATTTAGATAAGCTAGCTGGTGCGTTTTAACTGGGAACAAGAAACAATATCTTTAGTACTGGGTATACCGCTCTTTTTTCAATGCTGTGAGAAAGGGGAAAAAAGGGATCCCCACACACGCCCATTGAGGCATATTGGGAATAAAGTGTTAGGCCCATATTTTCTTGACCATACGGCACGCTAGGGGTGATGTAGTCAGTATCACGCCGGCCGCCTTAACCTTCCCAGAGTTGCTTTGGTACCAAGTTCATGAGGTTGGATCTAGCCCGGAGCCGTTTGCGGTCTGAAAAATCTCACCTCAACTGTAGATCGAACAACCGAACCACCCATCCAAAAATTCCCTGGCCGAAAGACTTTCTTTGCTTTCTCCTTCCAACATCTATAGATCAAACATATCTTGGCTCAGTGGAATTAATATATAAACTACTTCTGGAAGTGAAATATAAATTTAAAAATAAAATTGTATGGAATCAATTTTACAAACTAACGTACGATAGGAAACACGGGGCGTTTCGGGAATCATCTGTCTCCAGCCACAGTTACTTCTTCTTCTTTAATCCTTAGCCGTCGACCGTCAAAGCAGTCAGTGACCATCACGCCTAGTGGCGTCTTGTGGGGTAACAACAAATTTATTCCACTTTGCTCGGTCGGTGGCCATCCTTCGTACAGTGCCCCAACTCTGGTTCATTCTTTGCATCTCAGCCTCCACAGTCCTCCGCCAAGTTGTTTTTGGTCGGCGTCTCTCTCGTTTTCCTTCAGGGGTCCAAAGCATAGCTGTTTTTGTGATGGCGTCGGGATCTCTTCTGAGGACATGGCCGACATTCTTAAATTGATGTTGCCCACCTCTGGCTATTTCATATCTTCCAATGTAGAAAATGTAGTCCATCTTATTCCTCTTGGACTGCCCTCTGTTGTCTGGCACATCACCCAGTCTATGACTGTTAAAACAAGAGTGGTTGATAAAGGGCATCCATGTCGTACTCCTGTCTTCACCTCAAAGGTTAGGTTGCTCTGCCGAACATTACACGTAAAGTTGGCATAGAGGCTTTTTATGATTGACACTATGCAACTTGGAACTCCATAAGCCCTCAGGATTTTCCATAAACTGCCTCTATGTATGCTGTCAAAAGCCTTTTCAAAATCAACGAAATTAATGTACAGCTATCTTTGCCATTCTGAGCACTGCTCTATAATGTTCCTGAGGGTAAATATATGATCTACATATCTTCTGTTATTTCTAAATCCTACTTGTTCTTTCCTCAGTTTGTGGTCTACTGCTTTTGAAATTCTCTGTATAATTATCCTGCCTAGTATTTTGCTGGGAACTGAGAGAAGAGTGATTCCTCTCCAATTATTGCAGTCTGCAAGATCTCCCTTCTTGGGCAATTTGACAATTATTCCTTTGTTCCACTCTGTTGGTGTTGTCCGTGTTTTCCAGACTTGTACAAATAGTGGTTCTAATAGTTAGCTAGCTCAGGGTCTGTCTTAAATAGCTCTGCATTTACGTTATCATGGCCAGGAGCTTTTCCATTCTTTAACCCTTTGATTGCTGTGATGATTTCTTCTTTTCGTGGAATGTCTGTATTAACATCTAAATCTTCAGCCTCAGGAACATTCAATTGTGTCTCTGGTGGTTCCTTGTTCAGAGTTTCTCTGAAATGCTCTGCCCATCTTGTTTCCTGTCCCTCTGCTGTCGTGATGAGATTTCCTTGCTTATCTCTTACTAATGTAATATTGTTTGCACCTCGTTTTCCGCTGGTGACTTTAGTTATTTTATATACTGTGCTTTGTTCATTTCTCAGTGCTGCCTTTTCTGCCTGTCTTGCAAGATTGTCTAGGAAATTCCTTTTGTTGGCTCGGGTTTGGCGTTTAACTCCCTTGTCCAGCTGACTGTACTGTTCGCTTTATAGTTGCTTTAACCTGGGGGATTTCGCTTCTGTTTTCTTTCTTTTCATTTCCTTTCTCATCGTTATGGTGTTTAACGTTTCTGGTGTTATCCAGTCTTGCTTCTTCCTTTCCTGGAATCCCAAGCATGATTTGCTGCTTTCCTTACATATTGTTGAAATGCTGTTGAATTTCTGGTCTATATCATCAGTCAAAGTCTTTTCTTGACTTTTTGCAAATTGATATCGTTTCTTTATGTCAGCCGCAAAAGCTTTTCTAGTAAGGGGTCCTTCAATTTGCTGATGTCAAACCTTTTCTGGGTAGTTACAGTTGGTCCAGCCTTCTTAGTTTCACTTTCAATTTTACTACAGTACTACTAAATGGTGATCACTTCTCACATCTGCACCTCTTCTTACCTTCACATCTAGTAATGCATGTCTCCATCTACTGTTAATCATGACGTGGTCTATCTGGTTTCTGTCCCGACCATTTGGTGATTCCCATGTTAATTTGTGAATTTTTTTATGTGGGAAACGTGTTCCTCCAATGACCAGGTTGTTAATGCTACAGAAACTTATTAATTTGTCCTCATTTTCGTTTGCTGTTCCGCATTACTCTTTCATTATATGTATTGTGTGTTCCAACTTTCGCATTGAGGTCTCCCATTACTATAATAAGATCATATCTTGGTGTGTCTTCCATTTCTTTCTGCAGTTGTTGATAGAATTCATCCTTGACCTCTTCATCGCTATCATTCGTTGGGGCGCAGCATTGTATTATTGTAGTATTTGTGAATCTCCCTCTCAATCTTAATCTTATCAGTCTGTTGTTGATGGGTTTCCATTCCAGTAATGTCCTTTCTATTCCTTTCTGTAGAATATGGCTACGCTTTCATTGTGCTGTCCATCCTCTCTTCCAAGTACTGTTTCTCCTGTTGCTGTTTTAACTTTTCATGTCTCTATCCATCTGCTCTCGCTTATCCCTAGAATGTGCAACCTATAGTTTCTCATTTCTGCCGTGACCTGTTTTAGTTTACCCGTCTCGTTCATTGTCCTGACATTCCAAAATCCTATTCTTGTATCATGTATTGCGGTCAGGACGTCCGTTTTCATGTCAGTGGCTTCCTTTCGGCTTTCACCACTGACATTCATACGAGCCTCAGACTCCGGATGTCCGTCCCGCAGCAAAGTTTGTTCATATGTTGTTGTTTCCGTAACTTCATTATTTTTTACATAGACAGGGGTGTCAACTCTATGCTAAAACCCCCAACCTGGAGGACCAGGGTGTCTGCTTTAGTCTGACCCCTGCCCACGCAAACCTGGCCAGCTTGGTAGAACCTTCCAGGAGTAAAACTCCCGCTATCATAGCTCTTGGGGTAATCAGGGTACGCAAGCCGGTATACCTCGACAAGGTATTGACACCGGTGATGGCAGTAACAGTTACTAACAGGCGACAAATAAAAATATAAACAGGTCAACAGACAAAGGCAATAGACACTGTAAAAAGGTATCCCCCCACCCTTCCCCCCCCCCCCCCCTTTTTTTCGCAAATAATGAATGTATTTAAAAAAAGATATGGTGTGTAATACAGAAAGATGAATAAAATGTAAAAATACAGAACAAGCAAAAAAGAAAACCTACTTAAGAAATTCAATAAACAATGAAAATAGAAAATGAAACAACAAAGCACAATATTATCTTTATTAAGAAATCCACTGGGTAGTCTAGAGTAGAAATTTCGGTAGAAATCTCGATAAGAAAGGAAGTGACGTAGCAGTACAAAAATGAATAGTCTGCACAAATAACAATCATTTTTCCAGAAGAACCCTAGCGACCGATTTCCGACTCCTTCTGGTGTAGCCTCTGCTATCAGGAAATTGTAGTGACACGCAAATAAACGTACACAATGTTATATACTCACACACACGAGTAGACAGAGATACATCCGCGCAACTTCGAACCACATACACACACACACGTATACAAAAAGCTAATATTTTCAAGATATTTGAGACATGAATACAGACGACTTAATTATATTCCTATATATCCCTTCATGTGCACATATTAGAGAATAATAATAATAGCCCCTTCAGTATATTCTGCTTAGACAGCGCAGACTTTGCTGGTTTGGCCATGTCCGCCGCAATAAAAGATAGTCCCATCCCGAAAGATATCTTCTACGGACAACTGGCAGATGGTTAAAGAACAGTTGGGCAACCGTAGCTAAGATTCAAAGATGTGTGCCAGAGAGACATGGGGGCACGGAACATAAATCTAGCAACCTGGGAGGATGAAGCTGCCGATCGCACCATGTTGTGATATCGACGGCGCCACCTTAGATTGGGCTATAATGATTACCCCCTTCAGTCATAACTGACTATGGAAATGCACCCCTGAGGTGACAGCCCTCAGCTGCTTATTTTCCTGGTGTTCCTTTCGACATTTTCTCCTCTCTTCTGCTTGCCATGAGAGCTTCTTTTCGCCCAATCTCTTGTTCCCCTGGCACTTGCCTGGTTCTTGCCATCAATTCCACATTTGTCACTTTGTCATACCATTTCAGTCCTTCTATTCTACGCAATCACCCGTTTATAAAAGTCTGTAGCTTTGAGGTTGTTGTTTTTGTTGTTCTCTATGTCTCAGAGCCATACAATAGGACTGACTTGACATTTGAGTTGAAGATTCTTATTTCCGTGTTGGACTTGATTACTCTTGTACTCCATATGTTTCGCAATGCAAGGAAAGCTCTTATTTTGATATCATTGTCTGTCCCTCCAACTCTGTCTATATAACTGCCAAGATATGTGTACGATTCTACATACTTTAGTGGTGTTTCTTCAAGTTCAACCTTGTTATCATTTCTTGCATTTATTCTCATAATCTTTGTCTTTTTCCTATTATAAAGAAAAATAGATAAGCGTACATACAGTCGTATTGAATTGTTCTTTAAAAATATCTGTCAAACGAATATATTTATAAAACATCGTTAAAATCTATGATAATTGTACGAGTAAAAATATTGTAAAAATAAAATGCAGGTTTTTAGGTTATGTACACGGACGACTAGAACCCATTCATGGACACTCAAGTAGTCTATGGCCCACAAATTACGAAGTTCTGCTCAACAGCTTGCTTATAGGCTTGTACCTGATCGTTGGGGGGCCAACCTGCTAAAAACATGTCTAGTTTGTCTTTCTTATTTTTGCCTTCACTTCTCTTTTCCTCTTTCCTGATGCGTTCTTCTTTTTTCCTTGTGAACACTTTCATTCATTTGTTCTTGAGAAGCTTATGCCTTTAGAAAACTCATGATAAGTCCTATGGTCCTGTGCCGTCCAACTTGAATGTCTTCTTCATACCATTCACATCTGTCAACAATTATCTTCTCAAATGTGCGTTTTAGTCACTGTCTACCTCTGTTACCATGTGGATGCCAGATCGAGCATTGCCTTGTCGTGCTTATGTAACCGTTAGTCATGGCAACACTTAGAGATATGTAGTTACTAGGTGTTAAAATGCTGACCTAGTAATATTTCTCAAGTTTCGTTTTCTTAATCTCCCAAGTCAATTTTCTTTTATTCTGCCAGAGATGGTAATTCCTGGATGATTGGTTAATGGTTCAGGCTCTTTCGTATCCTTCTAAGGTAGGATAATGTGTGAATATACATATAGTGGCAGTTTTACAATTCAATCCAACAAAATCTTCAACGTGTAGGGACTGAGTCCAACTTCTGGATGTTCAATCAAAACTTTTATTAACGAATAACTTCAACTGGAATGGCAACTTACAAATAATTGAGATTTTGTTCAGCAAATGTTGTATCTTTGAAAATCACAAGTTTTCCATCTTTTACTTCACTGAATTGTGGTACGTATACCTCCTGACAATACTCCGTCTTTCTATTATTGTTAGAGAGCTCTTTGGGCGTAATAGCAAGATATTCCTCTACTTCTTCTTGTAGTTTTGCTAGTTGAGAATCAATATATTCTACTTCCTTAGACATGTGCGTTTTGCTTAGTGTTCTCTGAAATATTCCTTAGTTAACTCGAATGTGTACTTACGATGTCATACACTAGAGCATGTATAGTTACAATTCTCTTACTAATGCAAAAATTCCCTGTCAGTTTCTCAAATACTGTTCTGGTGTCTTCAGAATAAAATATCTCGAGTGTAGGAGCCGGACTTTTGTGGCAGTCTGGGTGAGCGCCAGGTTGCTTCAACTACCAGATAAAACCTTGTCCATGTGCTAGGGCTCTCCGATTTCTAGTTTATAAGATTTCGCTAACCCAAAGTGGTGCGATGTCTTGCCACCTTTTGATTGGCCATCTTAATATTTTATAATTTATTTCATTGGGCACAGCTTCGCTGTTCTATAGACAATCTTGGCTATTCAAATTGACGTCACTATTTTGCTAATCAACTCCCGCCGTAGAAAGCGTTGGGCGGCCCACCTACGTAATGGCCATTTCATAACTAAGGGGACAAAGTTTTTCGTGTTTTAGACTTAGTTACCAAGCCACTTATTCTAGTACTATTTAGCACGGAAAATGCTATCGTAGCAGGCCATCCGGTCACACTATCGGTATAACATAACATTACGTTCTTGTGGTACTCTTTCTTATCGCTGGACACGCTAGGTAGCAGTCGCTTTTACGAGTAGTACCCATTTTTATTTATTTATTTATTTTCTCATGTGTCATTCTTAGCTCTCACTTTCATTCTTTTCCCTAACGAAGGCCTTGTGGCGGCTACGTTGGCTATTTTCTTTGTCTTTTATCTTAGTAAAGCGAATATTTGTTTTCGAATTTTTTTTCATATCCATCCACCCTAGGAACAACTACAGTGCCTGCGACATGAACTGTAAAAGGAGACAACTAAGAATAACAAGATATTTGGTACTGCCCCGTGCAGATCCAAGTGGAACATTCTCAGTTGCGAAGGTTTGGCTATGTTTGCAGAATGGGGGAAGACCGCCTACCACGACAAATACGGAAAACGAAAAGCCAGGGATCCAGAACTCGAGGACGACCCATAGTTCGTGCGGAAGACAACATCAAACAATCTCTGAAATACTGAAGACTGAAAATGAACCATACCAAAAGGAAGACAGTCGATAGGATAGCATGGCGCTCTCTCTGGTTAATCTCTACACCCCAAGGTAGAAAAGGAGCGACTAAGTAAGAAAGTCATTTTGAGTAAGTGGTACGGGAACTTTTTCTTTCAAGCATAGGGGGTACGAGAGCTGAAAAAGTTTAAGAACCGTTGCCCATTACAATCAAGTAGTTGGCGATTCCAACAGCCAATGAAGACGGCTTGTCGCATGCTGTGATAAACAAATTTAAAGTTGTGTTTTGATAGGTTTATTTCGTTATATTGTCTGTACAACCAATCATCGAGGGATTACATAAACTAATTGCTTAGTTTTTTACTAACCCAAAATGAAAGGTAAATTAGTCGGTTCTCTGCTATGTAGCAGATATTTTGTAATTTCAAACATTCCTAAACTCCTCTCAGTGGTAAGTCGTCATGTCTGCTTAGTTACCCGTTCCTCTCTGCCGGGAAAGCCGACAATCGTGTTCGGTAATCTCGGGTGGGGCCGACATCAGTCTTCAGATTAACACTAAAATCACCCAGCGACTTTTGTTAAGCATATACAAGTCGTGCCGGGCGATAAATTACCCGTCTGTGGACAGATTACAGACACGCACTTATCAGCCGAACACACCTGAGCTGCAATGTTTTAATAGTCCAAGCAGATGTAAGAAGTTATTTGTAAATATTGCCGAGAGAAGACGGATGTTTTCATTCCATATATGGGAGATGTGACCTTTGGCAATACGCGCAGAATTTTTCATACGTGGAAATATTTTGAATTACCCCACAAAACATGCATGTTTGAAACGATTGGCGCTCTGCTTAGCATCTTAACAATGTAACATGGTTTTTTTTTTTTTGCAAGTATAGTTCACTGTGAGAATTACTTGCCAAGACGACCACCAGACTGGCAGTAGTTAGAATCAGAATTCCATTTATCAGACCTGACTTTGTTGGAGCATCTTGAGACATTTTGGCCAGGAAGACTCTATAATATCTACGCCTAGGCCGGTCCCAAGCCCGGCTGAAAAAGGAGGAGGGCGGCCTGCATGGAGGCCGTAAGGAGGCAGCCCCTCCACCATGGAAAGGCACAACAGGCCAATCACCTGTTTGCTTTTAAATCACGATTACGCGAACTACAAGAGACAAAACCGGACTGATTTTAAAGGCGACAAACTGGAACGGTCTACGGACTACGACTTGTGGAAATTGGAACACAAGAAGTATAAATGGAAAAGAAGAGGAGCTTGTGGAAGAGATGAAAAAAGCAAAACTAGAAATCCTGTTTGGATCTGGCTTTTATGGGTTGTAGTCATTGCCCAAAACCCCAGAGCTATGCCAGTGGACGTTTTACTCCTGGTAGGTTCAACCAAACTGGACTGGTCTGCGTGGGTAGGGGTCAGACAAAAGCTGGTACCCTGGTCCTCCAGGTTGGGGGTTTTAGCACAGGACCGACACCCCTGTTTATGTAAAAAAAAACCTGGTCATTGGAGGAACACTTTTTCCGCACAAAGAAGTGCACAAGTTAACGTGGGAATCACCAAACGGACGGAACAGAAACCAGATAGATCACATAATGATCAATGGCAGATGGCGACATTCACTACAAGACGTGAAAGTAAGAAGAGGCGCATATGTGGGAAGTGATCATCACCTAGTAGTAGTGTGACAGAGGTTATGTTATCGATTTCGTATATCTTTCCCTTTGTCTTTATTTTCGTCTTATTCGTCTCCATCACCCACGCCCGTCGGGACTTGGCCCTCCAGCATCCAAACCTTTGTCATTTCTTCTAGTTAGCATGCACAGTTTATGGCTGTTAGCATCTATTGCATCTCTTTGATGTAGATCACCAGCAGACTTAATTATCTACGTGAGCTGTAATTTTTACACCAGAGCCAGAGATCGAGTATAGTTGTAAAGTGACGCAACTATGGGAGGTGGCGTTAAGTTAATGTATGGTTCGATGGACAGCGATCAAAGGGGTAATTAAAGTTTAGTACTAGAGCAGTAACCTCGGGAAACAAGTTGGAGCATATTTTTATTTTCTCCCTTGTAACCCGCTCGCTAGTGAAATAATAACCACGGTGAGGGCGAGCAGTTCAAAGACTTTCCTCGCTAGAAGACGAACATAGAGAGGTGAAGAAAACTCACACTAATTAGCAATAGTAGAGGAAATCTTTTACACGAGGTCTGGTCTTTTATGTTACGTCGGTTCTCAAATGAGTCCATACGCAACAGAGAGAGACCTGGTCGGCATTGGTGCGAAGTAATTCGGGTGAGCAGATCTTTAATTTTGTAGATTTGAATGTAAATCTGAAAGTAGGTGTAAACATCTGGATTTGAGTATGTCTCAAGTCTCAGACGTAACCTTTTTCCTTTCATCAGAGAGATATTTATACCTGAGCAGAAGAATGACTAATAATTTTGAATATATTTATATGTATTTCTAATTCATGATGACTGATTTTTAAAGGACTAGAATTTATTTCACGGGGGAGTTTTAACGATGAGACTAGCTCTAAGCTATGGTTTCTAATTTAAGTTGAATAACGAAGTGATATTTTTACGCGTAGGATTAGATATACTATTAGGGTTGAGTATTTATGTGTTTCTTTTTTCCCTATACAGTATTCTGAGTCATAAACCCTAAATCTTACCAGCAGCTTTCAGTACCTATGTAACTGAGAAGAACTTTACCTAAAGAACATTCTGAATTATAATTACCGGGTTTTGCAAGTGACCTGTCTGGCCTAGTGTTTTACATCCAAAAGAACGACAGAGTGCTGGCCCAAAAGTAATATTAAGAATAAATGGTAACTGGACTTACTAATATCCAGATTTCTTTCTCAAGTTCATATATATTTCGCCTGTGGTGGCGACTGAAATAACATATGACATTTCCCATATCAAGACCATTGTGTTGTGAAGGAGATTTATCCTAAACCGATTTATGTACCTGACATTCAACTTAACGAGTGAAGTTCCAAGCTATTGTACCCTGTGAACATTAGATATCATAAGTACTTTCCTAACTGGACAAAAATTGAAGTGACCTTCATCAGCCTCCTATTACAACAGAGAGACAAACGTTTCCCAACATTTTGATTAATTAGTCTTTTTTTTTTGGAGAAGCTGGGGTTTGACTCGCCAGTAAACTCAAAAACTTGGATGGTCTGTGAGTGACTGAACAATTTGTTCCAGATGTTATGAAAAACAACGATTAGTTAAGAGTGCGCATGTTGTCTGTGAGCACAGCTGTCAAAGCGAGAGAATAGCAGGGATGAATAATTCGTTTATGATTTAACCCATGTAATAACTTTGTATTTTCTCTTGTATGCAAGTTTTGCTAATGCTGTTTTCCTCGTAGGATAGATTAATATATATATATATAAACTCTGTTCTTTTACTGAGAGAGGGAAAACCTTGGACTTTAGCGTATAAATCTGTGACTCTTTGGCTATAACTTCTCTTATAACGGGATCTTGGCAACAGAGAGGGGGGGGGGGGGGGGGGGGGGGGGGGGGGAGGGGGGGGGGGGGGGCGGGGGGGTGGGGGAGAATTTCACCTATGAGTCTATCTCTTTAATTGATTCTTAACCTATGTTTATTGTATTTGATTTGATATTCAATATTGTCGATGTAAAGTTTCTTTTTATGATAATAAACATTTACATAACTTTATTCACGTGTGGCGGTCAGCTTGTTCAAAAAAAGATTCTTATTTCATAGATATAGTTTTCACGTATGTGCGTCTAATTGTCGTCACTTATCTGTGTGTGTGTATATGTGAGTGTTTAAATATATCAATATATAAATTTATAGAAACTGTCTGATCTAAACTCTCAGTCGTAATCGATAGGCTGGTTTGATTATCTATCAAATCCAGGGACAGATTTTACCATTCACCATTTCACTTGTGAAATTCTATTTCTTTACCTTATTTCTCACTGAGATATCACCTGTTCTAGTCCTATTCAGTCCTATTCAGGAGGGACCAAAAGTGATCTTAATTACCCTATCGAAAATATACGACAAGTAGCAAGACTGAAGTTGAAACTCAGAGCTGCTGGACCAGTTGCAGTCACACAGAAAAGATATAACATCACGAAACTTAAGGACCCCCTCACCAGAAAAGCTTTCGTGGTCGACGTAAAGAGATTACCAAAAGCCAAGAAATAACAGAGACCAATGATGCCGACCAGAAATTCAACACCATCTCAATAAAATACAAGGAAAGAAGCAAGTCATGCTTTGGATTCCAGGAAAGAAAGAGCCAAGACTGGATAACACCAGAAACGCTAAACACCATAGCGAAGAGAAAGGAAATGAAAAGAAAGAAAACAGAAGCTAAGTCTCCCAGGTTAAAGGCAATATATAGTGAACAGTACAGTACAGGAAAGAACAAGCGGGCTTCAGAAAGAACAGAAGATGTGCAGATCATATATTTGCCCTCAGGAACATTATAGAGCAGTGCTCAGAATGGCAGAGACAGCTGTACATTAACTTTGTTGATTTTGAAAAGGCTTTCGACAGCATACACAGGGACAGCCTATGGAAAATTCTGAGGGCTTATGGAATTCCCAGCCGCATTGTTTCCATTATAAAAAGCCTCTATTCTAACTTTACGTGCAGTGTTGGATCGAGTAATGTAACTTTCGAAGTGAAAACAGGAGTACGACAGGGATGCCCCTTATCAACAACATTATTTTTGACAGTCATAGATTGGGTGATGCGCCAGACAACAGAGGGCAGTCCAAGGGGAATTAGATGGACAACGTTTTCTACACTGGAAGATTTGGAATATGCAGATGACATTGCACTGCTCGCGCATTCACACCAACACATTCAAGACAAAACTGATAGACTGAATAAGTATGGCCAGCAGGTTGGCCTGAACATCAATCTGAAGAAGACAGAGGTCATGACACTAAATGTGGGCAATCCTGAGCCAATAACAGTAAGGAACCAGAAGTTAGAACAGACAGACACATTTACTTACCTAGGAAGCATAGTAACACCTGACGGCGGAACAAGCAAGGACATTAACAACAGAATGAATAAAGCGAGAACAGCCTTTGCTATTCTCAACAACATTTGGAAGTCTTCCCAGTACAGCACAAACACCAAATTAAGACTGTATGAGAGCTGCGTACTTTCTGTGCTTCTCTATGGTGCGGAATGTTGGAGAGTAACAGAGAAGGAAATGTCGAAACTGTCCTCCTTCCACACAATCTGCCTAAGGAAAATTCTCCGAATCTTTTGGCCAAACACCATCAGTAACCAAGAACTACTTATTCGGAGTAACCAGGAGGACATGCACACCATCATAGCTGGCAGACGCTGGAGTTGGGTTGGCCATGTCCTCAGAAGGGACCCTGATACCATCGCAAGAACAGCTATGCTATGGACCCCCGAGGGAAAGCGAAAGAGAGGCCGACCAAAAACAACTTGGCGGAGAACTGTGGAAGCTGAGATGCAAAGAATGAACCACAGTTGGGGCACTGTACGAAGGATGGCCGCCGACCGAGCAAAGTGGAATCAATTTGTTGCTGCCCTACAAGACGCCACCAGGCGTGATGGCCGCTGACTGCTTTGACGGTTGGCGGTTATGGATCAAAGAAGAAGAAGAAGAAGTACAGTCAGCTGAACAAGGAAGTAAAACGTCAAACCCGTGCTTAAAAAAAGTACATTTCTGGACAGGCAGAAGAGGCAGCACTGAGAAATGAACAAAGCACAGTTTATAAAATAACTAAAACTATCAGTGGAAAACGAGGTGCAAACGACATAACGTTAGTAAGAGACAAGCAAGGAAATGTCATCACCACAGCACAGGGGCGGGAAACAAGATGGGCAGAGCACTTCAGAGAAACACTGAATAAGGAACCACCAGAGACAGCTGAATGTTCCTGAGGCTGAAAGTGACTTAATGGAAATACAGACATTACACAAAAAGAAGAAATCATCACAGCTATCAAAAGGTTAAAAAATGGAAAAGCGCCTGGTAACAATCTAAATGCCGACTTATTCAAGACAGACCCTGAACTAGCAGCAGAACTATTAGAACCACTATTTGCACAAGTCTGGGAAACTGAGACAACACCAACAGAGTGGAGTAAAGGAATAATTGTCAAATTGCCAAAGAAGGGCGACCTTGCAGACTGCAACAACTGGAGAGGAATTACTTTCCTCTCAGTTCCCAGCAAAATACTAGGCAGGATAATCATCCAGAGAATTTCAAAAGCAGTTGAACATAAACTGAGGAAAGAACAAGCGGGTTTTAGAAAGAACAGAAGATGTGCAAATCATATATCCACCCTCAAGAACATTATAGAGCAGTGCTCAGAATGGCAGAGACAGCTATACATTAACTTTGTTGATTTTCAAAAGGCTTTCGACAGCATACACAGGGACAGCCTATGAAAAATACTGAGGGCTTATGGAATTCCCAGCTGCATTGTTTCCGTCATAAAAAGCCTCTATTATAACTTTACGTGCAGTGTTGAATTGAGTAATGTAACTTTCGAAGTGAAGACAGGAGTACGACAGGGATGCCCCTTATCAACATTATTTTTGACAGCCATAGATTGGGTGATGCGCCAGACAACAGAGGGCAGTACAAGAGGAATTAGATGGACAACTGTCTACACTGGATGACCTGGAATATGCAGATGACATTGCACTATTCGCTCATTCACATCAACACATCCAAGAAAAAACCGATAAACTGAATAAGTATGGCCATCAGGTTGTCCTGAACATCAATCTGAAGAAAACAGAGGTCATGACACTAAATGTGGGCAATCCTGAGCCAATAACAGTAAGGAACCAGCAGTTAGAACAGACAGGCACATTTACTTACCTGGGATGCATAGTAATACCTGACGGCGGAACAAGCAAGGACATTAACAATAGAATGAATAAAGCGAAAACAGCCTTTGCTAGTCTCAACAACATTTGGAAGTCTTCGCAGTACAGCACAAACACCAAATTAAGAATGCATGAGAGCTGTGTACTTTCTGCGCTTCTCTATGGTGCAGAATTCTGGAGAGTAACAGAGAAGGAAATGTCGAAACTGTCCTCCTTCCACACAATCTGCCTAAGGAAAGTTCTCCTAATCTTTTGGCCAAACACCATCAGTAACCAAGAACTACTTATTCGGAGTAACCAGGAGGACATGCACACCATCATAGCTGGCAGACGCTGGAGATGGGTTGGCCACGTCCTCAGAAGGAACCTTGATACCATCACAATAACAGCTATGCTGTGGACCCCCGAGGGAAAGCGAAGGAGAGGCCGACCAAAAACAACTTCGCGGAGAACTGTGGAGGCCGAGATGCAAAGAATGAACCAGAGTTGGGGCACTGTACGAAGGATGGCCACCGATCCAGCAAAGTGCAATCAATGTGTTGCTGTCCTACAAGACGCCACCAAGCGTGATGGCCACTAACTGCTTTGACGGTTGGCGGTTATAGATCAAAGAAGACGAAGACGTCATTGCCTATGACTCGCATCCATATGTCAAGACTGGGACATAGGTGGAGCGGTATACAGCTGTTGAGGATTGCTTCATGCCTGCAGCATGGCGCATTCCTCAAATAATTATATCTCCGCGACTGATGTCGATGATTGTTTCATGCTTACAGACATTTGGATTTGTGCTCGATCCGAATGTCTGTATCATGGAACACCTCAAACGAATAGAGATATATCTCATCGACCGATGTCGATGATTGTTGCATGTGTGCAAGCATTTGAGTTTGGCCAACTCGGATTGCTGCACCGTGGAACATCGCAATTGAATATATATTAACGACGTAGTATGCATATCACTATGCATGACGCGTATGTCTTTATAACGTCAGTCGACGTGTGGGCTTCGGCCCTAACGGCAGTGTTTGAAATGTGTGGCATCGCCACTATGGATTGTGTGGCATAGCCACTATATATTCGACTTGTGGGTTTTGACCCGTACGGCAGTGTGTTTCAGAAGTGTGGCCATTGCCACTTATATTGTGTGGTATATCCACTTTTTAATTGTGTGGCTGGGAAGCCAATTGAGCAGTGTATTTCTTGAACCAAACGTAAGTCGTCGTATGAATAACGCAGTTTACATAATTATGGCAGATTAGCCTGGCGTGGTATGCCAAAGGAACATTACGGTTCTAGCAATAGTGTAAGACTAGTATAGAGGGATATTGTACAGCTAGCGGCAAGCGTAAGCCTAGTGTAACGGATATTAAACGACTAGCAGTAGACGTAAGCCTAGCATAATAAGTGTATTGCAGAACTAGCAGGATAGTTAAGTCTAGTTAGCCTCTGAATTTATGCCAAAGGACATTGGCCGTTAAAAGGAACTGACCTCTAACCAGAACTCTAGATAGAGATTGTGAACAGGTGCTTATGAAATAATGAGAACTCTTACAGATCGTACATGAATGTGATGTGACTTTTGTTCCCATGTAGTTGGTGTCTGCACATGGTATGAAATTACTAATTAAATATTGTGAGTCGTTGAAATCACGGTCTTATCAACTGTCGTATTCGGAGTTGAGTTAAATGCTATTATTATTCAACTGATCATGACCAGTGATGATTAATGTCTTAACACGCTGCATCTCACACTGCCAATATAATCAATAAAACAAGAGACTAATACAGGTCAGTCAAGGGTCGAATATTTAATATGAAACTTGTTCAGCACATAATGTATCACAAGGGTTAAAGCAGACATTATCGATACCAACGGACAGTATTACGGAATCCTACAAAAGTGATAAGAACCCGAGGGACTTTGACTCTATAAACTGAATACGCATATAATAACTTGGTCATCCACAAATACTAGAAGTCATCGAAGCACCCAGAATATACTGGGGTCCCGGAAGAGCTCGTAACAACAGCCATCTTCGTTTTCTTACCAACCTTTCTCTTGCTGGGGAACTTCGATTTATGGCCTCAAAAAGTCTACCAGCTGCTGTTTTTCTAGAGGCCAACTCTTCTTTGATGCCTCCCTTTGGGTCTATAATAGCTCCGAGGTATTTAAAGTGGTCGACCTGCTCCAGGACCTGTTCTCCCAGCTTAATTTGATGTCTTCTTTCTTCTCGTGATATCACCATGGATTTTTTTAGAGCTGCTTACGACCATCCCTCTCTTCTCCAGCTCTTCCTTCCGGAATTGCAGAATGGATTGAAGACGTGCCTCTGATTTAGCAATCAGGGAAACATCATCAGCAAATATCAGCTCTGAAATGCAGACCTGTCTCATCTTCCAGTACCCCACTGAATACTTTCTTGTTCTCTCCTTACATGCCTTGGTGACATCGTCCATGAGGAGTATGAAAAGACATTGTGACAGGATATCACCTTGTCTTACACCAATCGTCATCCTGAACTCTGTATAGCATGAATCAGAGGTGCTGGAATGTTCTTCCTTGCCAAACAGTCCCAAAGTTTGCTCCAGGGGACCCTGTCAAACGCCTTTCCCAGATCTATGAAATAAAGATGGATCTCACTCTTATACTCAAGGGCCTTTTAACTTAGCTATCTGAGTGTGAAGATTGGGTCTTGAGTACTTCGGTTTGCTCGGAATCCGCACTGGACTTCATCCAATTGTGGCTCAGCTAGGCGTCGGAGTCTCTGCTCTAGGATTCTAAAGTAGATTTTGCCATAGGAAACTCAGAATGGATATGCCTCTATGGTTTCCACATTGTCGATTGTCACCCTTTTTGAAAATCGGTGTTATGATGGCAATCTCCCAATCCTTTGGTATGACCTTGTTGCACTACGCTGCCTGTAGGACCCTTAAGAGTAATAGGTCGCATGATGCTCCCATGTACTTAACTATTTCTGCTGTTATACCATCATGCCGGAGCCGCGCTGGTGTAATGGTTACAAAGTTGCGCTAGTGACCAGGTTTTCAAGGTTCAAGCCCGGGCGCGGTCATTTGTAGGAGTGTCATCGATCGGGATTTTGACTGAATAACCTGACCGGCTCCTGAGATAAACCCTCTGTGGATGGGAAGGAGCGAAGCTCCTGACCGGGTTGGAAGGAAAGTCCTCAGGTTCTCCAGCCTCGCAATGACATGTCATTGGGCCGAAGGGCTGAAAGCCCAAGTGCCACTGGTTGAGGGGGAAAAAAATACCATCATGCCCTGCTGCTTTGCCCAGCTTTATTTTCTCCAGTGCTGCCTTCAGTTATTTCATCTTTATGTCATCTTCACCACCATCGGTTTTCTCTTCTGTCTCAGTAAAATTACTAAAAGCACTCTAAACAGAGCTTTATCATACCATAATAAGCAGAATTCCACTGAGTAAATCAGTGTGGGGCCTTGAACGAGCTGAAATTAATAATTGTTTAATTCTTCATAAAAGGCGGCGGATCAGATATAAGTGAACAATTGCCCTGCCCAACGCAGCATTGTTCTTGACTTATGAAATATCTTATGAAAATTCCCTTGAGATAGAAGCATCATTATCCTTTATCTACAGCTTTGCCAAGAATAATCTTGTGCGAAGGTGGACACATTTGAAGACCCATATTAGATGCTCTTGAGTTTTGGCCACTGTTGGACCACAACTGCAAAGCATGGGAGGTAATTCCGTGACAAGTGCCACCCTTTATGTCCAACGAGTACCTATTAATTACCTTTATTTACTTATCAATTTACTATCCACAGGACTCAGGTTTCCTTTATTATTTACCCTGTGGACAATGGATTGTCTATATAGTAATACTATCAATAAGTTTCCTAAACGTGTCTCCGATACATCCCCAGCGTCTTCTTCTCATCTCCTTTTCCATAGGCACTAATTTCGTTCTTGACATGAGTTCCATATTATATTTATGAAGGTCTGTATCTTTTTGATTGCTGTTTGTATGTGTTGTCGTGTCTTCTTTATTCTGGCAATTTCTATCTCCACCTCTCGTCTCTATTCTGTTTCCACTTGTCTTACGCTGGAGACTCCATAATAAGGATAGCCTTTTAATACATCTCCAGCAGCACACACATACGAGGTATATTCGTCTATCGAGCAACAAACGTGAAAAGATAAGATTACCAACCCGCCTACAAAGCCCGAACTAAGTTTTTAAAAATAACACCGAGCTTTGAAAAAAAGAAATTTTAAATTTGTAAAATTCAGCACTTGAAAATTACCCCAGAAAACCAATCTGTTAGATTCTAATCCCTCAACCATCTTCACCCTAAGAGCACTTCAGTAATGTGAACTTCAAAGTCACCGCATAGAGAAACGCGCAAAGGGAAAGGTCTCTGGAGGGTCACTGAGGACGTAACGAGAACATCACAAAAATAGAAGAGAAGGCACTTCATTGCGCTTCGGATGTCTTTGGATTCTTCTTGCGTTTTGACCTTTCTTCTGCCTAGTAATTGTATTCTTGTATCGTGTTACATTTTTCTCGAATGTCTTCATTAGTGAATGACGTAGACCAAACCAGACCAGGGCACACATTATCATGTCAAGAGTCAACCGCTACTTTGCCGATGAGGCAACGGACTACTAAATACAGTGGTTCATTGTAGCTACTTTTACAGTTTTTCATCTGTAAATTAAAATAAAAAATCAACATGCATGTGAAGCAATGAAATCATGTAAGGAAACAAACATAGTTATTAATTATAGAAAAAAAAACATGTGGATGTGGAAGTAAAAAGATATTACATTAGTAAACACAAAATCAAACAAATATATAATATTTAATGACTAGTATTACACTATCACAACGGGCTGATCACCCGTTTGCCAGTCACTTCGATTACGGAAACAACAGCAAATGGGTTGATTTGCCGTTGCCCTAAAGACGCCACTAGGCGTGATGGGAAACAATGGCAAAGAAAACCTATCTGCTGTTGCCCTAAGACGCCACTAGGCGTAATGGCCACTGACTGCTTTGACGGTCGGTGGCTAAGGACGGAAGAAGAAGAAGAAGAAGTATTACACCATACAAAGATTATGAGAATAAATGCAAGAAATGATAACAAGGTTGAACTTGAAGAAACACCACTAAAGGATGTAGTCTAGAATCGTTCACATATCTTGGCAATTATATAGACAAAACTGGAGGGACAGACAATGATATCACAATAAGAATACAAAAAGCAAGAGAAGCTTTCATTGCATTGGGAAACATATGGAGAACAAGAGATATCAAGTCCAACATAAAAATAAGAATCTTCAACTCAAATGTGAAGTCAGTCCCATTGTATGGCTCTGAGACATGGAGAACAACAAAAACAACAACCAAAAAGCTACAGACTTTTATAAACGGGTGCTTGCGTAGAATAGCCATGTACGTCGCAAATGGACATTAATATAAGGTTTCCCATGGGGCTGGCATCCTCATGATGTCAAACTAATTGCTACAGAACCTACCGCATCAAAATTGTATGCTTTGGGATACACTTCCTCAGGGAGACCATCTGCTGTGTGCTAGCTCCATGCTGCGTAAGTAGCGAAATAGCCGATGATAGTAATGATAACTATTATTTTAAAATGTGTAATAGGTGTGACCGGGGAAAGGGAGGAAAATCTGTAGATCGCTTGTGCTAAGGGAAATAATCACAAGACTTTCTTTACTGTAATTCTTCTGTGGAAGACTGGTTATACTCGTACACCAGAGATGTTGCTTCCAGAAGTAAGGAACAACCCAGGTAATCAGGAATACTCGTAAGGGCCTTTTGTGATGATATAACCGAACTTGAAGGATTGATTATGAACAGCAACTTTAACAGTCAAGGAAAAATTCAACAGTGCAGTATATTTGATAAGTCTCAGTCGTTATACAAGATATCCTTTATTTCATTTTGTTTCCATGTAAAAAGTGGGAGCTCCAAGCTTATTTCTGGTGGAGAGGAAAGGAAAAACTGCCAGCTTTATCCTCGATGGCAAAAGGCTTACGGCTCTTCAGTAGTCGTTTCTTGGCATGTCTATACACTGTGGAAATCCTAGCTAAATTAAAATTCAAAGGAGACTTTGATTAAAACTAGGACGAACTTACGAATCGTGGAGTTTTTTTATTTTTTTTATTTATTTATTTTTTTTTTTTGTACGCCCGCTAATATTCGAGGCGAAATCTCAGGTTATTTATTTTTATGTCTAACCTGACATTGATTTTACGTGAGTATCCCTTTTTCTTGTACAGAGACAGGTGTCCCTCGCCATTCAGGCAAATACTCTCCGATTTCGGAGGTACCCATTACAGCTGGGTCGGCTCAGGAGCCGCCAATACCTGGTCGACGACACTCCTTCAAATGTTCTCGCCAGGTCTCGAGTTAATCCAGTCCAAATCCCGGTCGACGAAAAATCCTCAAATGCCGTCGCCCGGGTTTGATCCTGAATCACCCGGTCGCCAGAGCGGTGTTGTAACCACTACGCTAGCGCGGCTCCCCGAATCGTGGATTAAACCACAATATAATTGTAGCAGGGGTTAGTGCTGGTTCACTAAATAACCCTGGTTGGTAGTGGATCTCTAGACGGTTATATACTTGTCCTAGCCGTATGAGTCAAAGGCTTTGTGTTCTCAGTAGGGGATGCGCCATGTTGCTCCACACCTCAAAAGAGAACGCCTTATGTTGGTTTGACTCTAGCTTTGAGATAACTATCTCAAGCTCTGACTGGTTACTATGATGCATCAGTCTTTATACTAGTCCGGTACTATGGCTTGCCGGATGAAATATTTCTTATTGGAGTTAAGACCGGAAACCTTCTTATGATTGGTTTTGGGGCCTAGCTGACTGTTGAAATAATCTTTAACCTAACTAACTACAAAACCTCTAGTCTAAAATTATTGTTTCTAAGTGATGATGACCAACTATTGTTCAAGGTTCTCTCTAATCTATAGGCTTTCCGGTCTGACTTGTATGGAGGCCACACAAGGTTTGATGACATCATGGGTTCATGTGTGCCATGACTGATGATGTCATTGATTCTTGACTAGTGTTTTATTTATTTTTACTAGTCATTCATAAGTACTTTACTATAAGGCTAACAGTTGTAGCGACGTAGTAGGCCACACTGTTACATAGGGGGTCGAAATGGCTAAGAGGTATGGCGTCCGCCTCGAGTTCTAGAGGTACCTGGTTCGATTCTCAGTTGAGGGAATATAATTTATGGACATTCTTTTCTGAACCAATGGTCCTAATGATGTCATACTCCCCCCCCCCCCTTTTTCAGGTCTCCTGGGTAGTGAGATCGGATGCCTAGCCTTCTCGGATAAGGGCGAAAAAAAATAATAGGTGCCGTGTGCAAGTTGCGCACGTTAAAAAATCCATCGTCAGTTGGAAATCGTAAAGAGTATGCCTATCAGGCCTTTGTCCTAGCAAAATTTACAAATTGGAAACCTACCCACCACAAAATATTTTTAAAATGTGTGATTCCTATATACACACATTGGGATTCTCGCCGGTGCTACGGAGTTCGTGCACTGTGCTGAGATCCTCCTTGTGGGATCTAAGGGAGGGGATCGGAGCTCTGATGGAATTGTCCATGTGCAATAAAGATAATCCTTCAAACCAAACGAATCCAAACCAAACCAAACCAAAAATATGTAATAACGCGGACTTCATATGACGAAGATTTATCGCCTCATTTAAGTCCTCACATTTCGGTACGCAATTACTAATGGCCAATCGCATTCATGAATCCATGTTTTCGTCAGACTGAGAAAATTGGTACTTTGATTTAATAATGCTCATAGTCGAAAACGTAGACTGTATTTGATGTTATTCATTTTATTTAAAATATTATACCTTTAAAAAACAAAGATCTCAGACTGACATGTTGCACATCCCTGATGTAGTGAAATATCAAACAATAGACACACACATTGTTTTTTTAAACTGTAAGGGAGATAAAACTAATGACAAACAGACAAAAGGGCGACAATGACGTTCACGTGCTACAGGAACATAAAGAGATGAATGAGAAGCAGTTTCTTGGAGCGTGAAACAAGGGCAACAGGCTGAAAATATTGGACATCCACAGAAACTAGCGTAGTTATCAGTCCTTTTCATGACTAGCCCGTATCAAAGCTTTATCAAGCTAGTGGATAGATAAAAGAGGGGGCGGACAATACGATCGTGCAATCGGGCTGGGGGGGGGGGGGGGCACAGCATTAAAGAACTCACTCTCCCCTAGTTTTAACCTTCTTAATCTGTGTCGGATGGATGGTTGGGGCTAATGATCCTTATTGATCCGTGGGCTCAATTCACCATCTGCCCAGCCCCGATAATAGTTGTCCTTTTCAGGGCTTAGTATTGATTAACGGTGCACTAGACGTCTGGTGGAGTTTTTTTTTTTTAAGCTATTGCTCTCTGATATAACCAATGGACTTCTGTTTTGGTTGAAAGAAGCGTTCCTCGACACAAGGAAGCAAACACGTTTAAAGAAAAAGAGGAAAAAAACAATATTGGACAGCCGAAATAACTTTATTAACAATATTGGCAACATAACTAAAGGAAAATAATATGGGAAGCCACGCTGGTGTAATGGTTACCACAGTGCACTGGCGATCAGGTGTTCAAGGTTCAAGCCCGGGCGTCGACATTTGAAGCAGTGTTATCGACCGGGATTTTGACTGAATAACCTGAATGGCTCCTGAGATAAACCCTCTGTGAATGGGAAGGAAAGTCCTCAGGTTCCCCAGCCTCGCAATGACACGTGCCGCTGGTTAAGAAAAAGAAAAAACAAAGAAATAATTACAGCCGGTCATCCAAGATGGAAGAAGTTCCTAGTGTTCATCATCATCATCAGTTGCCATCTCCACAACGAAGGTTGGCTGTAATGGATCTCCAACGTCTTCTGTCTCTTGTCTTGATGGTGCACTCTGATAGACTCTTTCCTGTCCATCTCTTGATGTTATCTTCCCACTTATAGCGCTGTCTTCCCCTTGCACGTTTGCCTTCAACTCTCCCTTCTGTTATGGTCTTCTGCAAGGTGTTATGCCTTTTTATGTGGCCAAAGTATTTTAGCTGTCGAACTTTGACCTCCCTCATTAGTTCTCTTTTCATACCTAGATTTTCTAGGACCTGCTTATTTGTTTTCATCTCTTTCCATGAGATACGCCCCATTCTTCTATATATCCACATTTCAAGAGCCTCAATTCTTTCTTCCAAATGCTTATTCCTCGTCCATGTTTCTGCACCATACAGAAATGCAGAATATATATAACACTTTATGATTCTCAGTTTTAATTTGTGAGATAACTGTTTGGATGTCAGTATATGTTTCATGTTGTTGAATGCAGCTTTGGCCATTCCTATTCTCTTTTTGATTTCTGTTTCACATCTGCCATCTTCTGTTATTATATGACCGAGATATACGTAGCTCTTGACTTGTTCCAGGATTTCCCCATTTACGCTTATCTTTAATGTGGGTTTATCGTCTGTTTTGCTAATTATCATAGTTTTTGTTTTCTCAATATTAATGTCGAGTCCATATTCATGACTTATACTGTTCACTTGCTTCACTAGTTCCTGTAACTCCTGTTCGCTTTCAGCTAACAACACGGTATCATCTGCATATCTAAGGTTGTTTATTGACCTTCCACTGATGTTCAGTCCTGGTATTTCCTGTATCTGTTTGAAAATTTTTTCAGTGTATAAATTAAATAGGCAGGGGGACAGCACACAACCTTGTCTGACACCTCTTTTTATGTCTATGTATGGTGAATAATTCCTTCCAGTTCTTACTGTGGCAGTTTGCTCCCAATAAAGGTTACTGAGTATTCTTATATCTTTTCCATCAATACCTATGTCTTCGAGGCATTCAATTATTTTCTCATGATGGACTCTGTCAAAATCCTTCTTATAGTCAATGAAGCACATATACATACTTTTTTGGACCTCTGTATATTTTTCTGCTAATATTCTTAGGCAAAATATTGCCTCTCTTGTTCCACTGTTCCGTCTAAAACCAAACTGTTCTTCCTGGATTTCGCTGTCTACTTTACTTTTTATTCTTTCCTGTATGATTTTGAGCAGTATCTTAATTGCATGACTCATCAGGCTGATTGTTCTGAAGTCTGAACATTCTGTTGCATTTGGTTTTTTGGGCAATGTTATAAAAACTGATGTCTTCATGTCGTGTGGTATATATCCTGTATTGTATACATCGTTGCATATTTCTGTGATTGTATCTATACCAAAGCTCTCCAGAGCTTCTATCATTTCAATTTTTATGTTATCCATGCCTGCTGATTTTCCTTTTTGTATCATATGAATGGCATTCTCTACTTCTGATCTGAGAATGTTTGGGCCTTCATTAGAATCTGGTGATGGTTTTTTACCTCTGTTGTCCTCGAATAATTATTTTACGTATTCTGCCCATCTGTTTGATATGTCTTTCTCATCAAGTAATATTACACCATTTTTGTTCTTGATACAGCTTTCTCCTTGTGCAAACCGTGACCGATTTGATAATTTCTTTATTTCTTCATGCATATCTCTTGTCCTGTGCTTTGCTTCCAAGTCTTCTATTTCCTTGCATTTTGTTTCTATCCACCGTTCTTTTGCTTCTCTACACATAGTACGTATGTCATTGTCTATTGTTTTATATTCTGGAGTGTTTTTTTGCTTTCTTTCTTTCGGTCATTTTATTCAAGATGTCATCTGTCATCCAAATTTGATTTTTCTTAGACTCCTTTTTAGGTAAATTTGCATTTGCTGATTGTATGCTTGTTTTTAAGCATTCCCATTTTGCGGTTGCTTTTTCTTCTGGGTTTTCTCTTCTATACTGCTCCATGCTTTCTGTCAATAACTGTTGATATTTATTTTTGACGTCGATTAAATATTTCTGTTTTATATCTGGTTGTTTCAGCGCTGATATTTCTATCTGGGGTTCCTCCTGTCTTCTGTTTCCTGCTCTTTTCAGCTTTATATTTACTTTGATGACGACTGGATTGTGATCTGAATTTATGTCGGCGCCAGGATATGTCTTTGCACTTGTGACACTGTTCTTAAATCTATGTTTTATCATGATATAGTCGATTTGATTTCGTGTTATATCTCCTGGGCTTTTCCATGTGTATAATTTCCTTGGGTGGTGTTAAAAAAAGGTGTTACAAATGACCAGCTGGTTTTCTTCACAGAACTGGATAAGTCTGTCTCCTCTATCATTTCTTGTCCCTAATCCATACTGTCCTACTATTTTCTTGTATTTTCCTTTTCCTACTTTTGCATTCATATCACCCATTACTATCAACACATCTGTTGATTTGACTGGTTTAAGTGTGTGTTGTAGCTCTTCATAGTATTCTTCTATTTCTTCCTCGCTGTGATCTTTAGTTGGTGCATAAGTTTGTAAGATTGATATGTCGAATGGCTTTGCTCTCATTTTTAGTAACATCATTCTGTCATTGTGTGTCCAGTATCCACATACGTATTTTTTCTAACTCCTTCTTTATCAACATTCCTACCCCTCTTTCATGTTTTTCTCCGCCTGAGTGTATAAGCGTGTACTGGTCTCTTTTTATGTAGCCTGTATCCAAAAGTCTTGCCTCTGCAACTCCCAGTATATCGAGTTTCATGTCTATTGCTTCTAATATAAGATTGTCAAGCTTTCCTTCTCCGTTCAGAGTTCTAACATTCCATGTTCCTATTTTTAGGCTTCTCCTACTAGTTTTTAGGTGGTCTTTCTCAGAATGCTCCCTTTCAACAGAATTTAAGGAACACTCGTCATTATGTACTTCCTTACTCATTAGAGGAGTTGCCTCTTCCCTGTTAATTTGTACAGTAGATTCTTCCCCAGGGGACAGAGAGTTCTCTACATATCGTTTCTTATCTTGTTGTTGTGATCCCATTACGTTCTGTAGGAAGTACGTGGTAAGGCCCCAATCTCTTCCACGGTGGCTAGCCATTGTCTTTTTCTATGTCCGACACGCCTCCAGTGCGCCACACACTTTGCTGTTTCGCTTTGCGAGCCGTTGATCTTCTCAGATTCCTCCGCCTCACTCACCGTCTCAGTCTTTGTGTACTAGGGATGGACATTCCCTTGAGTAAGATTGCTCCTACTCCACCCATGTAGTTTAGCCAGTCAGCCAAGACTGTTGCCCGGCTGTGGCCACCGCCGTACACAAGCGGTATTCGAGGAGCCATACATGAGCTAGATAAAAAGAGAAGAACCAAATAGGATCCTGACTATCCTAAAAAGGACATGGCTGTCTCTCACCGTGAGGTACTATCCCTCTCTCTTTATCCTACATCCTAGTGTTAAGGAAGTTTAAAAACGAAGCCTAGTCGTTTGGGCTGCTGATACAACTTGTTTCGTCTAGAAAAATCTCCACATTACGCATGGGGAAGAGAACTGAAGCTAGACATGAAAGGGGTAAAGAAAACATAAAAAGATATTGAACTCTTTCTTCGTTCACTCCTAAATAACCACACCTATCTTATAAAGCGGTTAGTCGGTCTCATACTTCTCTCGTCACCATACCGTTTCTCCACCTGAAGGTGTGAGAGATCACTCAAAATGTTCAGACGTTCTGTGACACGGACCCCTTTTATTGTCAAATGAAGGCTACGGTCCCCTTTCATTGTCCAGTGAAAGCTACGGAGCCATTTGATTGCCCGATTAAGGCTACGGAATCCTTTGACTGCCCGCTGAAGGATGCGGACACCTGTGATTGTCCAGTTAATGTTCCGGACACCTTTGACTGTCCGGTAAAGTCTACAGACCACTTTTGACTGTCCGGTGAAGTCTACTGACCACCTTTGACTGTCCGGTAAAGTCTACAGACCACCTTTGACTGTCCGGTGAAGTCTACAGACCACCTTTGACTGTCCGGTGAAGTCTACAGACCACCTTTGACTGTCCGGTGAAGTCTACAGACCCCTTTTGATTGTCTGGTGAAGGCTACGAACCCGAGTGGCTGTATTTTGAAGAAAACGGACACCTTTGATTGTCCATTGAAAGCTGGGTTCCAGAAGACAATGCTGCCACCTTGTACCTCTCATGGAGTCAGTAGTTTTGGGGTACACGTTCTACTGTGTTCTTGCCCTCTGCACATTGGCACATATCTGTGTGTCCTCCACACATTGGCACATATCTGTGTGTCCTCCACACATTGGCACATATCTGTGTGTCCTCCACACATTGGCCCATATCTGTGTGTCCTCCACACATTGGCACATATCTGTGTGTCCTCCACACATTGGCACATATCTGTGTGTCTTCCACACATTGGCACATATATGTGTGTCCTCCACACATTGGCACATATCTGTGTGTCCTCCACACATTGGCACATATCTGTGTGTTCTCCACACACTGGCACATATCTGTGTGTCCGACTTTCAGTTTGTTGTATGGTATTTGAGTCTGCAGTGGCTTGTTCTTAGTCTGAGATTAGGAACGATTGGTACCGGACAGACAAGCTTTCCATCAATTTGTTGGTCTATGTAGGACTGTCTTTTGGGTGGTGCGAACTGTGAGGCGCCACCGGGCTCCGACTTGTTGGATCCACAGAATTTTATTTAAAAGATAAAAAAATATTACAATTTTAACACTTAAAGGACGTATCAAAAACGTAACAATTTTAGCTCCTTAAAGAAAGTATAAAACATTACAATTTTAACACTTAATGAACGTATTAAAAACATTATAATTTTATCTCTTAAAGGACTATAAAAAAAACATTACAAATGTATCTCTTAAAGGACGTAAAAAAAACATTACAATTTTATCTCTTAAAGGACGTATTAAAAACATTTCAATTGTATCTCTTAAAAGACGTATTAAAAACATTACAATTTTATCACTTAAAGGACGTTTAAGAAAACATTACAATTTTAACTCTTAAAGGACGTATTAAAAACATTACAATTTTATCTCTTAAAGGACGTATAAGAAAACATTACAATCTTAACTCTTAAAGGACGTATTAAAAACATTTCAATTTTATTTCTTAATATAGGACGTATTTTAAACATCACAATTTTAACTCTTAAAGGACGTACTGGTTCCCCCAAATCTGACAGAAGGAATTTTGTCACTCTGAGTTTTCTTATAGTTTTAAAGTTTAAGGGTAGATTATTTTAAATTTTCTGAAATCATGCACAGTTGTAAGGGAAATTGAATTGAAAGAAATTTACTAAAATATAAAATTGGAACAAAGCGAAATAGAAACTTAGTTTAAAGATACCGGCCCAGAAACGGGTCTCACGCGCGTTTTGGGAAAATGGGCCCTGGACTCTCGTCCTTTAAGAGGTAAAGAAATAAGAAAAATGAAAAAAAAAAGAAATGTTAACGTGGCGCGCCTAGGTCGTCCTACACATAGAATCCATCGGTTATATTAACGTGCATGCCCAAACATGAAAGACCTTGTGGTCTAGATTAAAACTAATTTCAAAGTTATAAAAAAAAAAGTTATTTCCTTATATAAAAATAATCTTTTTCTTTGTATAGAGAGTCCGATTGACAGAGTGGTTAGAACGCTGGTCTCCCGCGGTAAAGATGTTGGTTTCGAATCACGGTACCGACATGCCCCAGTCTACTCAGCTGTAAGTTGGTACCTGACTTTGAGTCAGGGAAGGAAAAGGCAACGAGGAAGGGAACTGGTCACCCCCCCCCCCAACCTCTCGATGTTGGACCTAGTATGGTGTAGTCTCTAACACTTCACTCCCCTACGGCAGTATCTGCTATGGGACTACCTTGACCTTCTTCGTATTTTTCCTGTTTTTTTCCAAAAACTACACAGTGAGCGCCCATCTGTACATAGGTGAAAGGTAAAGGATCCCGTTACACGTCCATTGAGGCATATTGGGAATATGGTGTTAGGCCCCTATTTTCTTGACCATCGGCACAGTTGGGGTGATGTGGTCAGCAATCACGCCGGCCGCCTTAACCGTCCCAGAGTTGCTCTGGTACCCAATTTATGAGGCTGGGTCGACCCCGGAGCCGTTTGCGGTCTTAAAAATCCCCCCCCCCCTCAACTTGGGGATCGAACCATGGACCACCGAGCTAGGAAGCCAGTGCACTGCGCTATCGCGGCTCCCATCTGTACGTAATTCAACATAATTTGTTTTAAATTACCCCCAGTAAGATTTTAAAACATAAGTATATTGTGTTTTTATAAAACACCACTTTTGGATATTACAACGTGAACCAACTCAGTGTTGCGTGGTGGTTTGCTCTGAACAATGTTCCATGTGTTATGAATAAAACAATTATAAAATTCTGGCCGTTGTTTTCTTCCTTGATATGTTAGTTTTAGTGCATCGTGCCTTTGATGGAAGATTAAGCGAATGCTGGGGTGGAAGATTCCAAACAATACTTGAACTTTGGAATACGATTGATTTGATAAGTCATTTCATTGAGTCCGTACATTTAATTCACATGTACACATTTCAAATAGGGACAGAACATGAGTCATGCATAAATTAATCAATGGCGTAGACTGCTGTTTTACGTGTCAATGTCCGTTTAAGGATACAGAGCAGTAATTGTCGTCAGAACATCACAGCTATATGCACGCGCAGCTAGACATGGCTACCTGCCGACAGTGAGACTGCGAGTCTGAATATATTCATACGAATTTGACGATTATTCTTCTCCTTCTGAGAATTCTAGTTAAAATACTAACCTCCATAAATTTCCCTCTCATAAAGAGTTCTAGGACTGACCCTGGTCCATCAAAAAATACACATATAAATGGCTATATCATGCCATTGCATTGGAAGGTTAGAACAACGCAGCTATTCAGCTTGGCGGTCAAGTAACAAAGGGTCACGTTTCTTAGTTACCGACTGTGTCCTAAACAACGCTATACACGTCATGATCGATCGTGCATGGAGCGTTCAAAATTGAAACCTCTATCGCAATATATTAAATGCCTTAACCTCTTACAATTGCACGTCTGATAACCTTTAGCAGACGGCGTTAATATCATATACCGTAACAATTCCCTGTACACCGGGGAAAAAAAAATCGATAGATTTTTTTTCAAGATCTATCCGACTTAACAATTTTTTTCAAAAAAATTTAACACAATTGTGACATATGGCCGACGATGTTCTGAGTAGAACCGTGTTGCGGTCGTGTCAACTAACTATTTGTAATAGTCATCTAACATAAATCACATTATATATCAATATTATACATATTATTATATCAACTAAATAAATGTCCAATGTTAATAGTGAATGATAAAATTAAATTAGAGTAAGGTCTGTCGTATTAGTATGTCATATAGGAATTAATTTGACTAATTAAAATTAAATTAATTAATTAAACTAAGAGTTAAATTATTAAGGTTCTAATGTAACGTGATGTCATGAGAGAAGAAAAGACAAACTAAGTGAGAAGAAATAGAAAGAAATTCGAATATAAGTTTTAACTTAATTGTGTGTGTTAAGTGTTAGTGAATAATAACTATCTAATTTAACTAACTAAATAATGTATAGGTACATTAACAAAAATATTAATCTAATACTTGTGTGAGATTTATTTTCTCTTTTCATAATTTCTTCTTTTTATATTTCGTTCTCTTTTTTGTTCTTTCATTTCATTTTTTTCTCACATTTCATTTTATTGATAATAATTCAATTAAGAAGTTAAGTTAACTAATTAATTAGTATAGGATATGATGATCCATCCGTAGTCTTGATCCTGATGAATTCTTTTAGGCAAAAGTGTTCAAACGTTCACGTCGGAAAGAAATGTCATTTATCACTGCATCCAAGAATTAAGAGTCCATAGGATAATAAGTTCGACTTGTCGTCAGATATTATTCCATGATTGTTCAACGGTATTTATATATCGTGCATGGACGTTAGACGAAGTTCCAATGTCAATATGTCTTTTAGTTCAATTCTGTGATGCATATAGTGTTTATAAAGTTTAAATTGAAGGCAAGGTTAGTTCTCTTATAGTTGATACTTCGTTCAATCCAATGTAGTTCTGATTGATATAGTTTAAGAGTGTCAATATTGATTATTCGTCGTCAATAGGATTACGTGACAATGCATCTGCCACACAATTTTCAGTGCCAGGTATGTGTTCAATGGAGAACTCGAATGGCTGTAGGATGATTGAATATCTGGCAAGCTTCTGGCTTGTATGATTTGATCGACGCAAGGCTGCTACAGCACGTTGGTCCGTCTGTATGGTGAAGGGAGCACCAAGTAAGTACTTTTCAAGTTTGGTTATTGCCCAGATCACAGATAAAAGTTCCTTGTCGACTGTTGAATACTTCGTTTCTGCCGGCTTCAGCTTTCTTGAAATGTATAACGTAGGATGTAGAATGCCATCATGGTTCTGGAGCAGGCATGCACCAATGCCGTAGTTACTAGCATCTGTTCGTAAGAAAAATCTTTTGGAAGCATCGGGAAGTCTTAAAATTGGTTCATGCGAGAACAAATTTATAATTTTGTTGAAAGTTTCATTGCATGTACCAGTCCATGTCACCTTCACCGGCATATCTTTTTTTAACAATGAAGACAATACAGCCGTGATGGATGACAAGTTTGGTATGAATCTACCGTAATATTGAACAAGTCCTAACAAACTCCTGACCTGTTTCTTCGTCTGAGGAACTGCTATGTTTAGAATTTTGGAGACTGTACTAGGTAAAGTTCGGATATATCCCGATCCAATGATATGTCCCAAAAAGGTTATCTCATTACACGCGATTTGCACCTTTGTAGGTTTAGCAGTTAGATGATAATTCCTTAGAGTGTCAAAAACATATCTAAGTCCCGAAACATGTTCCTCAAACGACGAACTAAACAAGCATATGTCGTCAATATATGTAATAACGTCTGGTCTACCTGATAAAATTTGTCGCATCTGGCGAATGAAGGTAGCTGGCGCATTAACAAGCCCAAAAGGCATCACATTCCACTGGTATAGACCTTGTGGAGTGGAAAATGCGGTGTAGTACTTAGCCTTTTCGGTCAGTGGTATCTGCCAATAACCTTTAGTTAAGTCTATCTTACTAAATATAGTTGCGTTGGATAGACGTGGCAGTAAGTCGTCGATAAGTGGATGTGGTTCGCTGTCAACTATAGTCTTAGCATTTAATTTTCTATAATCAACACATAGTCTAATGTTATTGTCCTTCTTCCGGACAATCACTAATGGAGAAGAGAATGGCGAATTATTAGTCTCAATGATTCCCAGAGACAACATCTGTTCAAGTTCCTTAGTAGTTTTAGCAAGGAAATGTAAAGGAACAGAATAGGGATGTACACGAATAGGTGTATCATCATTGAGAGTAATGTCATGACTGATAGCCGATGTGCGACCCGGGACGTCGGTCAATACATCTGGATAAGATTGTAATAGATTAGCAATCTGTAGACGCTGTTGCGGTGTAACCGTTGAAGAGATGGTTACATCCCGCCAAGATTCAGTAGGTTGAACTACTGGTACCGGTAACGGTAACTGTACCTCAGGAAAAGAAGATTCTTCTTCCTGGATGACAGATAAGTTAGAATAATGACAAGTGGATACTGTGTTGTCCTCTAGTGCATGAAAAATTGACTGTAAGTGTTCAGGACGTGTATGAAATTGCTTGAGCATGTTAATATGAAATATCTTTTTGTGTCCCTTGATATCTAAGACGTAATCAACGTCGGAAATTTTATCAATGACTTTGTAAGGACCATTCCAAGATATCAATAATTTATTGTTATTGTGAGGAAGTAACACATAAGCCTCGTCCCCTGGGAATAATTGGCGTAATCGTCGAGACCTATTGTGTAGAGATCGAGCCTTAGCTTTTGCAGCCTCAGAAGAAGCTGTTGCCAACTGGCAAGACTCAATAATGTTCTTCCGAAGATTAATCACGTACTCGTAAGATGACTGAGTGTCCTGAGTCATCTCCTCGTCAATTAATAAGTCTTTTATTAGTCCCATAGGACCTCTTGGGGGAGCACCAAAAACTAATTCAAAGGGAGAGAAGCCAGTTTGTTCATGCGGTACCTCCCGATAAGCAAATAGAACAGCTGGGAGTGCTCTGTCCCAGTCATGAGGGTGCTTAGCAGTAACCTTATGTAGTAGTTGTTTAAGTGTACGGTTAAGTCTTTCAACCGCACCATTACTCATCGGATGATAAATACTACTTAAATTCCTATCAATGTCCCAAGTTTTCATGACTTCCTTCATGGTGTCAGATATAAACTGTGACCCATGGTCTGATAAAAGTTTTCTAGGAAACCCTATTCTAGAAAAGATGAGATGTAGTGCATCAGCTACATCTGTGGTAGTGGTGGTCTTTAATGGGATAGCTTCTGGCCATCGTGTGCACAAATCAATGCACGTAAGGACGAATCTATGTCCTCTGGCCGATGGTAGCAATGGACCAATAATGTCTATTGCCATCTTGTCAAAAGGTCTCACTGAGATATCGCAAGCCTGAATAGGCGCCGTGTGAAAAGCTCCACGTGCTTTCACTTCTTGGCATGTAGTACAGGAACGTACATACTGCAAAATATCTCTTGACACCCCTGGCCAAAAGAATGAAGACAGTACTCGAGATCGTGTTCGAGTATATCCCATATGTCCAGCACAATGTGAGTCATGTGCATGTTGAAGAATGTACCGTCTAAAAGTATATGGGACCATAACTTGTTGTTTCATTTGTGATTTGTCATGAAAACATCTAATCAATATGTCATTTTTAATAACAAAACAATGTTTGTTATTATTACCTGAGGATAGATTGTCAACTTTATCAACCAACTTAAAAAATTTTTTTAAAGATTTATCCTCTTTTTGTTTGGTTGCAAATGTTTCCCTGTCAATAGGTGAATTGACTACAAATTCCTCTTGGTTATCTGCATCCATTTTATCATCATCAACCTTCTCCAGGAGTTGAGTCTGCGCTCTAGTCGTCACGGCGTTTCCAGTGCATAGGTTATGTTTCTCCCATTCTATAATCTCATCTGGAGTACAATCTTTACTGCCGTGTATACGACCGACCATCAAATCAGCTATAGGCTTTTTTAGCATACATACTTTTACGTTCCCTGTGAAGAAAGGAGTGTTAACATGAATAATAGCTGTGGGGTAAAACTCTATTGTTCCACCAAAAGTCATGCAACGGACATATTCCCCTGTTGCACAGCTAGGATGTACCAGCGACTGTCGTACACCAATCGTTGTGGATCCCGAATCCCTCAACACTGAGACGACGGATCCATTAACTAATTCCCTGTTAAAAATTAGTAGGCCTGTTCCATCGTTGACTGCAAGACCTACCTGTGGTATAATATGTCCGCAGTTGAGCACTGTTTCTTTCGCCTTCTGAAAAAAATAAGATTGCATTGCTGGCAACTATTTGCCACATTATAATTAATAGCAAAACATGCAGCAGAAGACTGTGTTGTATTATTGTCAAGTGGGACCTGAGCTATAGGGGTAGTATTATTTGTAACTGCCGCCCCTGTATTATGGTTGTAATGAGATGATCCCCGAGAATGAGATCGATTCCGAGTATAATTGTTAGAATTATCTCGTCGTCCTCTATAGCAACTATTATCTCGATGTCTCGAGCCATGATTATTACCATTCCAGTTATTATTATTATTGGGAGTATGTGATCGATTATAATGAGTGTTATGTTGACTATTGTGGTAGTTTGTTTGAGGTGAATAATTTCTATCTCGTGATCTACCTCTGTTGAACTCATTTTTATTGTTGAAATCATTATTATGTCCCTTCTGAAAGTTAACGTTATGATTTCTTTGGAACCTGCTTCTGTCTACACTGTGATGTCTTTGTTTGTTATTGTGATTGTAGGTCATATTAGACGCCACAGGTAGAGGTTCTCTTAATGAGGAGTTAGAAATGGTTGCATTCGGATGTGCCGAACAGTAGTTTAAAGAAATTTTTTCTAACTCATCCATAGTACCTGGTTTACGCTCCTGCAAATATGCAAAAAATGGCTGGCTAACCGAAGATAATACCTTATCCCGCAGTAGTAAATCAACTAATTTGTCGTATGATTTGTTGACTTCTGCCAGTTCAACCCATCTATTAAATGTATTGCGTATGTTCGCAATGAATCCTGCAAAATCCTTTGGAGATTCTGGTAAAATTCCCTTAAATTTCAACCTACAGTGTTCCTCGTCCAGGTGAAACCTTCGTAAAAGCAAGGACTTAATAGCACCGTAGTTATTAGCTATTGATGGGTCAGCATTTTGAGAAGCTGTCAGTGGTTCTCCAACCAAGAATTCATTTAATTTGAGTACCCATGACTCTTCAGGCAAATGGTTAGATTTGCAAGTCTGTTCAAAACGTGCCAGGAACGATGAAAGGTCGTCGACGTTCAAGTTGAAAATGGGTAATTTAAAGTTGTAGAAATGTTTAGGTTGGCTGGATGATGATCCATTTTGTGCGTTATTATTCTGGTTTGCATCAGCACTTTGTGCTTGCAATCTTGCTGTCTCCAATTTAATACGCGCCAATTCCATTTCTTGTTGTAAAATAATTTCCTCTCGTTTCAATTTATTCTCTTCTTCCTGTCTGGCGATTGTTCTTTGCTCTTCTCTTTCACGTTGAGCAATCTCTCTCAGTCTATTTTCCTTGTCAATTTGCTTCATCTCACGTTCTGCTTCCTCTTTCTTTAATGCAGCTTTTTTCTCTTCTTCCTCTTTCTTTAATGCAGTTTTTTTCTCTTCTTCCTCTTTCTTTAATGCAGCTTTTTTCTCTTCTTCCTCTTTCTTTAATGCAGCTTTTTTCTCTTCTTCTTTTCTTTCATATTTTTCCAGTTCTGATTCAGCAAACTGACGAAGTTCTTGAGATTTATAACCATATTCACGACCAATTTTAACGAAATGGTCTATAGTAAGCATTTTGACTTTTATCTGTAAGTAATTATTGATAATTACTGATAAAATTAGTCAATAGTAGCTTCAGAGTAATTATTATACTTACTCAACTTAGGAATATTCAATATAGATAATCACAATAGTACTGAACTTAATGTCTAAGTTCAACTAATAGACAATATTTTGTAACAATATTGTATCTAAATAATACTATACCATAAATAGTTATGATATCTGTTAAATATAATGTAATTATATCACACAATTAATCTCAATATCCAATAATGTTGGGTATAATTCCTAGTAATTATATTTTTCAATGTACTAAGTCACTCTCTTAGTACCAGAAAAGTATATTAAATAATATACAATGGGTCTATTACCTCAAAGGTAGCTATAAGATTATTTTATTTTGTCAATATATATATTATATTATTATGCCCTAGGCATCTCTTATAAATTGTAGTGCTACTTTCTTGGACTATCACTGCACATAATTATGCAATGTCCCATATTAACCTTAATTATCAGAAAAAATTAATTAAATTAAATTACAAGTGTATTATTGCATATAATAGCATATTATTAATGTAATATTAATATATATCATGAGGACAAACAAAACAATGATGCAACTAAAAGGTACAAACAATGTTAAGACGCAAACAAGACATTTTCACAATTAAAAAATGAATTTATGAACTAAATAAAATAAGCGGAAATGTCACAGACCAAATGAAGGGCAAGGTCTGACCGGAGGTCAACTGAATATTCAAGGTACACGCAAAAAAAATGACTGCGAAAAATGATGACGTCACAGGACTCATAACGGACGAAAATTTAACAATCATAAAATAAATGATAGTCAGAGGAGACTGGACGAATAGTAACGAACATGGTACAGAACTGAATAAAATTATTAACTGAGTACGAATAAAATACACCAATTATCTACGGGACAGTACAGCTAACGCAAATCGTCAAACGATAGCAGATTTGGACAACAAGTCCAATGTCAAACCTCAATGGGGTTTCCAAAGGTGCGATCGTTTAACTGCCCTAAGAAACGACCGAAATCAATTCAGGCATCGTGAGAGCCACAGAATCTAATTTCGGTTCATCCTCCCTACCTCCCACGAATTAACAACACATTAAGACAACAAAAATTACATTAAACATAGATAAAAACATGCCGATGTAGGCAGAGGACAATGGACTTAGTTAGCACTGTTTGCAATACCAACAGTTAAACACCTAGATTTATCTTTACCGTTGCTTCGATCAGTGCTAGCGGTCGTCAACAGCTAGGCTAAAGCCCCTGACTGTCTGCTCCTATAGTCCATATCATGTGTTGGCTTCAAATGGCTCATGTTTCCTTTGGTTAGACTTAGAAACGGCTGGTTTCTTCGACAGATCACCTACACGATTTTCAGTGACGTCACGTTGTTAGGTATTATAATGAGTACTGCGTCACGTCAGCCTCGTACTGGTCATGTGATCGAAACTTGATCGTAAACGTTTCATTCGAAAGTCATGAAGAAATTTTTTTTGTCGTCCCCACACTGGCCACCACTGTTGCGTGGTGGTTTGCTCTGAACAATGTTCCATGTGTTATGAATAAAACAATTATAAAATTCTGGCCGTTGTTTTCTTCCTTGATATGTTAGTTTTAGTGCATCGTGCCTTTGATGGAAGATTAAGCGAATGCTGGGGTAGAAGATTCCAAACAATACTTGAACTTTGGAATACGATTGATTTGATAAGTCATTTCATTGAGTCCGTACATTTAATTCACATGTACACATTTCAAATAGGGACAGAACATGAGTCATGCATAAATTAATCAATGGCGTAGACTGCTGTTTTACGTGTCAATGTCCGTTTAAGGATACAGAGCAGTAATTGTCGTCAGAACATCACAGCTATATGCACGCGCAGCTAGACATGGCTACCTGCCGACAGTGAGACTGCGAGTCTGAATATATTCATACGAATTTGACGATTATTCTTCTCCTTCTGAGAATTCTAGTTAAAATACTAACCTCCATAAATTTCCCTCTCATAAAGAGTTCTAGGACTGACCCTGGTCCATCAAAAAATACACATATAAATGGCTATATCATGCCATTGCATTGGAAGGTTAGAACAACGCAGCTATTCAGCTTGGCGGTCAAGTAACAAAGGGTCACGTTTCTTAGTTACCGACTGTGTCCTAAACAACGCTATACACGACATGATCGATCGTGCATGGAGCGTTCAAAATTGAAACCTCTATCGCAATATATTAAATGCCTTAACCTCTTACAATTGCACGTCTGATAACCTTTAGCAGACGGCGTTAATATCATATACCGTAACACTCAGTAGCATGAAATTGACTCTCGTAAGAGACATACAACACTTCACATGGTGTTTAGGAGTCGTCACTAGCCCTCGCACAACCTAGAAAATCCGTATAGCCTGCTCTGGGCCTGTGCTCGTTAGAACACAGAAAAGATGATAATGAGGATGATGAGGAGGAGGGTATTGCAGCCAACCGTCAAAGTTTATTTGAATTTGTTCTTTCCATAGTTTTTTATTTCCATCTTTTTTTTTCTTTTTTTTTTTTGTATGCACGAGGTAGGCATAATTTACAGAAACGCTCGACACATTTTCCTTTATGATCCCGTACAACCACTGTTTACAATATTCTATTACATTCTTCCATTACCTATTTATAAAGCGTGCTGTCATAAGCCAATTTCCTGTTTTTCCTGTGATTTAATGGGGTGATGTTAAATTAAACACACTTTGCTCTTTGTCCACGCTAACTGGAATCGATAGCCTTCATAAGCTGAAGATTTACGGCTACTAGTCTGACACTAATTAATTGTTTTTTGGGGTGTTCTGTTGCATCTAATATATTTTCCCGAGTCAAATGCTGGATATAATGAGAAAGTTAAATGCGTGTACCTCAATAGTAATATTACGAGTAAGTTTGGTTTGGTTTGGTTTTTAAAGACAATCTTCATTGTACAGGGTGTCCTAAAAGTTACTATGCAGTAAAGTACCTCGTACAACGTTGCAGTACCACGCAGCAGTTTCTCAGCAGATGTTGGAAATGTCCGCCATGGGCCTCAAGACATGACCGAACACACGCTTCTTCATATTGTCGAAGACTTTCTGCATGGTAGAACGGACAACTCTCACATCAGAACCGCTAGTCTAGTCTGCCGTATATTCAATTGCATAGTAACTTTTCGGACATCCTGTACATGGACAATTCCATTAGTGACCCGATCTCCTCCCTTAGATCACACAAGGAGGATCTCAGCACAGTGCACGAACTCAGCATCATCGGCGAGAATCCCAGTGTGTGTATATAGGAATCACATATTCCATAAATATTTTTGTGGTGGGTAGGTTTCTAATTTTGAAATTTTGACAGGGCAGCGGCCTGATTGACCTAATCTTTACGATTTTCAACGTCTGCAACTTGCACACGGGACCTCCTACTTCTTCGCCCTTATCTGAGAAGGCTAGACATCCGATCTCACTACCCAGGAGACCGGGGAGGGGGAGAGGGGGGAGTATGACATCATTAAGGCCACTGGTTCTGAAAAAACAAGTTCCATAAATTATATTCCCTCAACTGGGAATCGAACCCGGTACCTCTAGAACCCGAGGCGGACGCCATACCTCTTAGCCACTCCAACCCCTACGAGTAAGTTACTCGCCATAACATGGCGGGAAATAATTATATTGTGCTGTTTCTGCTGCTTACCCTGTTGACGTCACTAATGTCACTGTTGTCATTTCATTCTTTTCCATTTTGCTTCAGAAGTACAGAAACACAGAAACACTGGCACGAAAGCGTAGAAGCTTCATCTGTGATGAGAATAGCCCAGGCTGAGTAGAAACATATGGTGGAGACACTTGTATTCATAGTTACCCGAACTGCTGAATATAAATGGGGGAAAATGCATATGTTCTGTCACCGAAAAGCATCAGATTCACATTAATAAAATATCCGGCGCCATGGAGTATATCTGGAACAAAATGCGTGTTGATTCAACAGGTGCGTAATTAGTTCGCCGTCCGAAAAGTGTACCATGAAAAAGATTGCAACTTTTGTGGGAAACGATGAAGCATAATAATTTCAGTCAGGGAGGGAAAAGAGAATTCTTATTACAGGGAATTGAACGGGCAAAGTATCTTTATTGTGGTCTGGTTTGGTTTGGTTTTAAGGAATATCTTCATTTCACACGGACAAATCCATCATTGCTCCGATCTTCCCCCATTAGATTATACAAAGAGGGTCTTAGCACAGTGCACGAACTCCGTAGCACCGGTGAGAATCCAAATGTGTGTATACAGGCATCACACAATCTATAAATATTTTCGTGGTGGGTAGGTTTGTCATTTTTATCTTTTGCCAGGACAGCGGCCTTATGGCCTACTCTTTACGATTTCCAACTACCGTGGGATTTTTAACCTCTGCAACTTGCACACGGGACATCCTAATTTTTCGCCATTATCCTAGAAGGCAAGGCATGCGATCTCACGCCTTTAGATCACACAAGGAGGGTCTCAGCACGAACTCCGTAGCACCGGCGAGAATCCTAATGTGTGTATATAGGAATCAAATATTCTATAAATATTTTTTGTGGCAGGTATGCTCCTAATTTTTACATTTTGCCAGCGCAGCGGCCTGATAGGCCTACTCTTTACGATTTCCAACTGCTGTGGGATTTTTTTACCTTGTGCATTTTGCACACGGGACCTAATTTTGCACTAGTATTCGAGAAGGCTAGGCATCCGATCTCACTACCCAGGAGACCAGGGGGGAGTATGACATCATTAGAACCACTGGTTCTGAGAAAAAAAATTTTCATAAATGATATTCCCTCTACTGGGAATCGAACCCGGTATCTCTAGAATACGAGGCGGACGCGATACTTCTGATATAGTTACCCCTAGTGATTGCACTTTTGCCTTCAGAACACATAGGTCCTCTTGTATGGACAAGCATCCACGCTATATTGTACCTTTTGTGTGTTGTTTTTTTCATTAATTTTTTTTTTCGTTCCCCAAGTAGCAAAGGGCCATAGTTTACATGATTATCATCATCACTAAGTACAATGTCTGGTGACGTAGGTTATCCTGTCTCTTCAAAACCCCTTGTCTCCAGTACCATTCATCAATTCTGTTGTTGACTTCTTGCCATGCCATGATATCAAACTGCTCAGTTACTTCTCTCTTTGTCTTCAGCTATCTCGTTGTCATTCAATCTTCCTTGTTATTACAATATATTCTAGCTATACTCTACTCATTACCTGCCTAAAGGCATTGGATTGCTTTTAGTTTCCTTTGCGCATTGACCGCTTTGAAAACATTCCTCTTTTAAGCTGTCAATGATATTTTTAACATTCTTCTGTAAAACCACCTCCCTTTGACCTTTGCACGATACCAACGTTAAATGTACTTCATTCAGTCTTGAAGTGGTCTCACTGATGTTACAATTTATTGTATAACATGAGGATGTTAGCACTATGGACAACCCAAATGAGTTTTTTTTTCCCCCCACAGTTATCCATCATAAATCTTCATCCAACAATACGTCCACTGGAAAACGAATGATCGCGAACAATAGCTACTTACGCCGCTCAGATGTTATTATTTATCCATACTTGATTTTGACTGGTCTTGCTTTGATCTGATACGTTTTAATCCACAGCATATGGACATAAAATGTCGCCTGTCTTCAAATAGTGGGACGAAATTTAAATTAGCACTGATTTTAATAATATTTGTCTAATATTTTCACTACAAGATGTAGGATCATACAAAGACCTTGACAGCAATATAGACACAGTTGGAAGGACAAACAAGGATATCAGAATAAGGATACAAAATGCTAGAGGAGCTTTTACTGCATTGGGAAAAATATGGAGATCAAAAGAATACAATGAACATGAAAAACAAACAAACAGACAAAAAAACAATACAGTTTTTTTTTTTTAATCACTGAATAGTTCAGAAACATGGCTGACCTTTGTCTGCAATTCCCTATGTGCCATCTCTTCAATATCTTTTCGTCACTTATTTTTTCTTAATTACTGAATAGTTCAGAAACATTCACTCATAGAACAAATCATTCTCAAAATAGGACGGAGCGATACGGAAAGATTGTAATAGGACGGAGCGATACGGAAAGATTGTAACGACCAATTATAAAAGACATTGCGGTTTGGCATCGAGTCAAAGAATGCAAAAGGTTAGTTGAGCGTTCATTACATTAAGAAATATCATCATCATCAGCTGCCATCTCCACAACGAAGGTTGGCTGAAATAGATCTCCAACGTCTTCTGTCTCTTGTCTTGGTGGTGCACTCTGATAGACTCTTTCCTGTCCATCTCTTGATGTTATCTTCCAACTTATAGCGCTGTCTTTCCCTTGCACGTTTGCCTTCAACTCTCCCTTCTATTATGGTCTTCTCCAAGTTGTTATGTCTTTTTATGTGGCCAAAATATTTTAGCTGCCTAATTTGGATCTTCTTTATTGGGAAATATATGGAGGCCAACCGAAATCAGGTCCAGCACAAAAATCGGAATCTTCCATTCAAATGTCAAATCAGTCCTATTGTATGGCTGTAAAACATGGAGACCATCAAACAAACAAAAACAACAACCAAGAAAGCTACAGACTTTCATAAATGGGTGCATGCGTAGAATAGAAGGATTGAAGGGTTATGACAAGTTCGCAATGTGGAACCAGATATACGGCGGTGGAGGAACAGATGAGAAGAGCCAGACATACGTCGGTGGAGGAACTGATGACAAGAACCAGACTTACGGCGGTGGAGGAAAAGATGACAAGAACCAGACATACGGCTGTGGAGGAACAGATGACAATAACCAGACATACGGCTGTGGAGGAACAGATGACAATAACCAGACATACGGCGGTGAGGGAAAAGATGACAAGAACCAGACATACGGCGGTGGGGGAAAAGATGACAAGAACCAGACATACGGCGGTGGGGGAAAAGATGACAAGAACCAGACATACGGCGGTGGGGGAAAAGATGACAAGAACCAGACATACGGCGGTGGGGGAAAAGATGACAAGAACCAGACATACCGCTGTAGAGGAATAGATGAGAAGAAGACGCTAGTGATGAAACAGCAAACATTGACGAAAGCTGTTGATAGCATTACAATGTAGTCCTTGTTCTGGAATCACCAGGGAAAGATAGACAGAGGTAGACCAAAAGAACAAAAGAAACACACACACACACACACACACATGGAGAAGATAGCTGGAGACAGAGGTGAAAATGCTGACATGGAAAGGACTTGAGCTTAAGGCACGTGATAGGACGATTTGAAATGTTTGTGACGTATAATGGAAAAAGAGCCTACAGTAAACTGACAGTCTTTGTAACCTCGTAGCGCTCTATGATTTGCTAGCTAAAACCATGCATTTACTGCCTGTCTTTACTCACACAAGCTTACTTTTTCGTCCCCATTTCTTTTTTTTTTTGAACACAAGCAAACGAAGTGTTTACAAACTTTCGTGACCTGCACGTTCTAACTGGTAGCGAATCAAGTTTGCTTACCACGTCTTCTCACGCGAGCTAATCTGTCAATCATACGATACCTGACAGACCGCACGCGAAAAACACAGAATCTTTTTGAAGTCTACGAAGGGAAATCCAAAATTCCCCGAGTACGCTTTGATGTCGAGTCGCGGGCAAAACCTTCGAGAAACCCGTTACACGTAATGTTTTTTATGCCAGTTGAAAGCGCCCGACGAAAGACCGACCGTAAGTCTTTATCTTGTAACTCTGTTTTTGATTCTCCGTTACACACTGTAGCGCGAAAATTAACAACATCTATAGATCAGAGAAATATAATGATATATAAACAGTGTTTCCTTAAACCTGCCATCAGTGTTACTCAGAATATTTGAATACTCTAAGCCCGCAGTTCTAGAACCATTATTGTGGAAAATGTGTTATTAGCATTCGTGGGGATTTTTCATTCTATTTTCTGGTAATAGAAATAGTGCAGATGTGTTTTTAAAAGTGTTAGTTTTACCATTATAATTCACTTAGATTTTTTTCTCGCTGTTAAAACCTAGTGAAATAAAATAACGTGTAGCGATTTCATACCAGAGAATTAAACTGTTAATTTTCACCACATGCTTTCTCACACGAGAAGAAACGGTTTCACCTGACTGGACTTTAGGATAACACGTCTGATAGTGATAGTAAAGAATTCACGCTATATTTCATTTTGTGTATTTATTATAGTGTCTATTATTTTCGCAGACCTGATCACAAGAGCGTCCAGCGTTTTTTTTTTTTTTTTTTACTTTTGGTTTTCCTGTGTTACTTGTTCCTCTACTTGGTTTGAGCGGTACCGATTTTTCATTTATAAAACGTGTACTCGCCAAAGATACATGAGAAACATTTTAATTTATAAGTTTAACTGGACTTACAAAACCCAGATTTTTTTTCTCCAATTTTACCAGGCCACTGGGGTGTACAAAATAACATTATTGTTCCCGACTTCTGACAGTCGTATTCAAGCGGATTTATCCAGATTTTACGTTGTGTAGAATCGGATCTCTAACATAGAGTTGTCCGATAGGATTATCATCATCATCATTTGTAACATTTTTTTAACAACCAGAGGTTTCCCAATACTGGAAGTATTTTCCTCGTTTAACTGTGAATCCCAAGAGCACGTTCCTACATCAACTATTGACGGTGACATTTTGTTCATCCAGAAAAACAAAACACCAGATTCGGTGTTCACCTCCCTAGTCTTTGTTTGTTAGAGGATAGACTGGGGCCAATTTGGGAAGTGAACCGGATAATATATATATTCAGGGATAATTGTATTTCCATGGGATATCACCAAGAGTAGGTAAGAGTGAGTGAGTGGCCACTGTTAGAAAGAGTGTGGAAGTATTTTTCTTTGTTTCAGGGAATTTACCAGCATTGGATTTGCTTAAACGTGTTTACTTTACTGGGTAGCATATAGTAGGAACTTGTTTACTTTACTGTCTACTCTGTAACATAGTGCTAACCTTCGACCTTTGGGTTATTAATTTTTGGGTTCTTTTTCTCCATAGGGGGAGGGCGTATTTATTCTGCTATTTCATATGTATATAAATCTGATTTTATTTGATCTTTCTTCAGATATTTGATGTTGTCGAGTTTAAATGATAATAAACTACAAAGAAACTTACCTTTGTGTGTTGGTCAGACCCATACCCATTTTTCCTTAGTTTTTCACGTTTGTTTATGTCACACAGATGTGTATGCGTAGATTAACTTATCTATTCTTAATAGGGAGATAAAAGCTGTCTTGCGCTAAAAGTACAGTGATAGGCTGGAAGAGATTATCTATTCACTCCAGAGACAGATCTTTTTTACTCAATTCTATCACCTGTGAAAAAAATCTATTTCTATACCTTCTCACGTATCTGTCGACATCCACTCTATATACTCAGACGGGCCAAATAAAACAATTAACCTTCCGTACGACAATGTTAAAGGTCTATGCTCCTTGGTGAATTAAAGGTATTAATTGACTAGTAAGGTTGCAATCTCTTCAAGGCAGTAAAGAAACATTTTATTTTAAATAAAAAGAAGCGATTAAAAGAAGCACAACCGATACAAGAACACTATTTGTGTCAACATTGTGTTAACAATATCATACACAGTTTGAACACAGAATACCCGACGGACCATGTGTCTAGGCTGAGCGGAGCGTGCTTTGCCAAAACGAGGCAAAACCTTTATAATAGTGAATTCTTATTTTGATACCCTTGCCTGTCCATCCAACATTGTTTATATTGCTTCCATGGTATATGTATGTGTTGCGTGCATATTTTGACGCACATATTACAAAAATCGATATGGCTATTTAATATGGGAAAAATATAGACATTCATTCATTTGTGTATGAGAATGCTGTCTATGGGGAAAGCGAGATAATCCATGTTTGATTCACACTTTTGATTATAGGAGTAATCGTTCTTGATATTGATCCGGCGCACGGATATTGCTCTTATATTTGTACTTATTTTTAGGGCCAGAAAATAGATTAATTTGCTTATTATGTTTATGGCCTGAATTCATATGTATTACATATTATTAGTACAAGTAGAATCAGTCCTATATTGTATATTTTGGATGGGTAGGCGGGACTAGATTCTTGTTATTCCGGTCTAGCGGAAGTATGAGTTGTGTTGACAAGTCGTGATGAGTTCCGATGTACCGTGATAATGGCGGGTACGCACTTTTCAAAGGGCTGGTAGATTCTTAAGGAAATATGATTCATGAAGTGGTTTTCTTCTAAAGGAGATGGTATCTCTACTATAGTTTATGTTAGAGACTCTCCTAAGGTACGGTACAATGTATAATTCGGACTCCATGTATTGCCAGACCCTATGTTGATGATCTCATGTCGATTCGACCTAGATGGAACATTGTGCTTCGTATCGCTAGGGTCGTGTTTTGTATCGACGAAGATGACAGACTTTCCTACAGCGGTTATGGCTACGTGAATTAACCTGATCACCGTAGAGCTGTATGGAAATATTTATGAAATCATTTATATACCCATTATAAATTAACTCTGGCTTATATTCTCCTTCCTATGAATGAGTGAACGACAACTCAGGGAGGCGGCCATGTTAGATTTCGGTCATCATATGTTTTGATCACTGCCAAGAGAACAGATTATTTATCCTATTATCGGACAGTGACAGGGAGATCTCAATCTTGCTAGAAACCCCCCCTTTCGTGGTTTCATGATATATACTACAAAACTATGGACGTCAAGTAACTTTAGTTATTTACCGATCTGCCTTCACTGACGCGTTTAGTCAGATAGGGGATGCGGCCATAATGTATCATGACATTGAACTTTTGATGTACTGCCCATTATTTCTGAATGTGTCATGACTTCAGATCTGCTATGTATACCTACAAATTGATATGTCAACATACCATGATGTACTCGTATGTCCCAGTGTGTACGTCTGAATAAATTGAGTAAACAAAGATTCCAGCAGTCTGCATTGGTGCCTTGTAGACACAAGTGTATGAGTGGTTATACTGGTCAGCACACGAACAGTACACCATTCGCGGTAATCACACTCTACACTTCTACTCCATACATACACCATCCTGCGTCGGTTGAAGTGACCAAGTTTAGGGCCTGCTTCCCCTGGAGCCTTTGCCTTCCCTAACTCAGGACTAGGGTGAGTTACCCATTTACAGCTGGGTAGACTGGAGCATGCCTGATCTCAACAACACACCACTCTTCCTTACAGAGCATACAGACTGACACTTTACAGAGTGGAAAGAAGGAAAGAACTTTTTACAGTATGTTTCTACATCTTGCAGTCCCGTTTCTTCAAGTGCGATACAGTTATCATGAATGCATTTATTCTCAATATCTTTGCTTTCTCCCTGTGTAATTTCAGAATCACTTGCTGCAACCTCTCATTAAGCACTTTCATTTTGTCTTGCATTTTATTACGGTTATCTCCTGTATGCCTTTGTCGAATACCTTTCTTTCAGACTTTCAGCCAGCAGTAAAGCAGCTACGTTTTAGCCGCGGGAAAAATTAAGTGGGAAAAAAAAGAGAAAGAAAAATCAAAGCCATCAAGCTTCTAAGAGATGAGGAAACTGAACACCTGGCTGGCATTCCAGTTGAGGTCATCAAAGCAAATGGTGGTCGGAGTGGCTAGGAGGTATGGCGTCGGCCTAAAATTCTAAAGGGACCGGGTTCGATTCCCAGTAGAGAGAATATAATTTCTGGAAATCTTTTTTCAGAACCAGGGGTTCTAATGATGTCAGACTCCCCCCTGGTCTCCTTGATAGTCTCCTAGCCTTCTCGGATAAGGGCGAAAAATAAGAGGTCCCGTGTGCACACGTTAAAAATTTCACGGCAGTTGGAAATCATCAAGAGTAGGATAAAGCAAAATGTAAAAATGAGAAATCTACCCACCACAAAAATATTTCTAGAATGTGTGATTCCTATATACGCACTTTGGTATTTTCGCCGGTGCTACAGAGTTCGTGCACTGTTCTGAGATTTTCTTTTTGTGATCTAAGGGAGGAGATCGGAGCACTGATTGAGTTGTCCGTGTAAAAGAAAAAAAAGATAAAAGATCGCGTTACACGTCCATTGAGGCATATTGGGAATATGGTGTTAGGCCCATTTTTTCTTGACCATCGGCACACTAGGGGTGATGTGGTCAGCATCACGCCGGCCGCCTTAACGTTCCAAGAGTTGCTCTAGTACCCAATTGTTGATGCTGGGCAGACCCCAGAGCCGTTTGCGGTCTAAAAAATCCCAGCTCAACTGGGGATCGAACCATGGACCATCGAGCTAGGAAGCCAGTACACTTACCACTGCGCTAACGCGGCTCCTGCATGCAAAGAAGATATCCTTAAAACCAAACCAAACCAGATATAGATACCTCTGCAGAGACATCACACAAACCAATTGGTCAAGTCTGAGCGAGTGAAGAAATAGCAGAAGACTGAATGGAGGATTAGCTGACCCATTTTTGTGAGGTGATAGGACACACATTGAGTAAACATGTTGATAGTATTAACAGGCAGTCTTTGTTCTGAAATCCCCATGGTAAGAGTGGTAAATGTTTAGCAAATAAGAAATAATACCTTTGGTTTTACACTATCCAGTTCCTTTCATATGGAAACAAATCATGGACAGTCAGTAAAGAAACAATAACATAACTGTATGCCATTTAGATACTTTTCATATAAATCTTGAAGACGTAAAGGACAGCTAAATATAATATTTCGAACATAAATACATATACACTCCTCGTAGTCGCTTCAGGTTATAATGATTGAGCTGAAAGTTCCATTTGAGTCCAGATTAGATGGGCAGCGCGCATTCAAAATGGCCAAATATAATGATCTGGTCACAACGTTAAGACATTGCGGGTTCACAATGCAAATGTCATAGCTATAGAAGTAGGTACAAGAGGTATAGTGTCCGTTCTAATGTGTAATCAACTGAAAGTTGGGTCTAAAGGTACAATTAAGAATAACACTAAAAAAATCTTGGCTAAACTGTGGAAAAGGCATCTGTGGTGAAAAATTCTAATCCACATATATAAATTAGAAAATAAATGTAAAGCCAAACGAAGTAATTCAATAGAAAGGAAGAAGAATGGTGAAAGAACAGTGCGGTCACAATAGCGTACGCCTGTGTTGTAGAACGCCATAATGGCTGAACAAGAAACCCCCTCTTTTTCTGCTCCGTCTGCATAAACTACACGCGTTTCTAAAAATAAAACTGGTACTGTATTTCTTGGACGATCTTGATACGCAAACTGCTTAATGACCTAGATATAATACTACCTTAATGTCATTATACACACTACGTTAACCTAAAAGACAGACGGGCTTAGAAGAGAGAGAGAGAGAGAGATGCACGGAGGAACGCATGCAATACTACCACGTCGTCTCGCGATTAAAAAGTGAACGCCAATCCCACGCGAAAGGCATGAAGACCTGATTTTTTCAAATAAACAGTAATAAAAAACACTACCAATACGAGGTTAGGTTTTGAAAACAGGTTTAAAATCTTACTGGGAAACCTGACATTTTACTGATTTATGTCTAAGCTCCTGACATTAGTCTGACAGTACAGAAGACATCCTATGATATAGAAGTGAACGGGTGGTAAAAAAAACAAATACACGACTACCCTAGAATAATACATATTTTGAACGAAGCCACTTAGCCCCATTAAACTTATATATTTGTGTGCCTTAGGACTTGCTGACAAAGAATATGTTATGTGTTACGCAAATAGGCTAGTAATTAACAAATTATAGCCAAAATCCTATAGTGGGGGTGTCTGACAGCACCAGATCATATTTGCTCATAATGGCATGTTTGAAAAACACTGCTTTAGGGGAAATGAGGCCAACAAGTTAGATACGTTTTGATTGGCTGTAGTAATATGTAAGGCGAAATCTTATTAGTCGAACTACAAATACTATTATGGTGGTTAATGGCAACATGTAGGATGGGTACAAATTTTTCAAAGGCTCTTGTAAACATGGTCTCATTGGTTAGAACGTTTGATATAGTCAAATAGAAGCGTCAGTTCAGGGCCAGTTTTGAAAATACATTTTGTGAGAAGCAAGTGCGTTGAGAGCAAGCTAATATTTTTCTAAATAAAAGCCTGGGATAAGGAAGATCGAAATTGTGCCAAAATTCATCGCCAGTCAACGTTACTTGTGTGTGTGTGTATATATATATATATATATATATATATATATATATATATATATATATATATATATATATATATATATATATATATATATATATATAATGAAAATTGAATATGAAATGATAAATTGTGTCGGTATGTGTGTGGTTCAGTAGCAAACAGAAGGCAAAACCTAGATATTGCTCCACCATGTAAAAGCTTGTCAGAGAGGAGTATAACTGCATAGGCATATATGGAATTGCCAAATAGTAACATGAAACCTATCCTATTGTATAGAAGGAATTAACGCTGGAATTGCAGAGGCGTTGTAACCATTAGGGAGAGGAATACTGGTGTATATTGTCACATGAGAAGCTAGCAGTTGGCCTACAGCACTGAACTCTGTGTTTGTAATGTCCTGTACTTCAGTGTGGAAATAGATTATATATATTAGTTCTAAAGAAGGAGGTACAACCTTCTTATTTCAGGGCAGTGGTACTGAAGTATTAGAGCAGCACCTGGTCTGAGTTTTGCTGGATCCAGAGGGCTGGCAGCAGACTCCTTGTCCAAGATATCGACCAGTGGTGTATTTCAAGATAACTGAGAAGCAAGCGAGCAGAGGAGACAGTTTTCCTGCCGCCGACACATAAGTTAAGAATTCGTCAGCCAGAGCAGCTCACCCTTGTATAACCCACCCTAAAATTGACTGTAATACTAAATAAAGAGAGACAGTTATTGTTGTATAAATAAAAAGAAACTGTGATCCCTTCAATATTATTTCCACCAGTAACAAACACATGAAGTCGTGATGACAAACAACAACCTAGCTTCAAAAGCCAGTATTACCTCATAATACTACATCCCAACCTTACACACATATTGTAATCATATTATATTTCAGGACAAAGATCCTTTGTATAAATTTTGTACATACACATTGTGTTTACATTTGATTGTGATTCCTGATTCACTCTGTAGTTGGATCAGGATATCTATTATTGAAAGAAATTAATACATAATTTAAAAGTTAACACTTGACTTACTTAAGGTAGTCTTCTAGAGTGTTATATGTATGTGCTTGTCATAGTGTTGTAAAGTGTTGTGAATCTTAATTAAAGTGTTTATCTGTCTGTTGGATGTTGTGAACTTACACTTCATCACTATCATAACCCTAGACATTCAACGTAGTCATCACAATATTCCAGAATAAGTCTGATTGAGGTCAAAATGTGGTAGCAAAGTAAGGTCATCTGTAACACACCACACTTATTAGATACAGATACCTTCACAGCTGATCTCAGTCAGTACACTAAGTCCCCTATAAGTATTTATATAATCCCAACTTACCACATATATTGGGGTCCTGTCCGGGATTTTGAATATTCTCCTATTACATATATTGGGGGTAATTCACTTCAGGGAATAATAAAAATTTAAAAGGTATTCTTGGGTGGAAAATAAATAAGGTTGAGCTCTCAGTGCTTGTGGTTGTCCTTAGTATAATTAGTCATAGATTGAATTGTTTGGTCAAACATTGTATACATTTGCCTGTTAGAAAATGGCGGACCTGGCAAAGTTTCGATCTGCTGCTATGCAGGCTGCTAAAGAGTTGGGAATGGACGGGCAGGTTATGATTGCCTATGTCACTACTGAATGTGACAAATTTATTGAACGTGAAGAAAAAAGATTAGAAAAAGAGGCTGAAAGAAAGTTAGAAGCAGATAAAGAAATTAAGAGGTTGCAGATTGAGGCTGACAAGGAGGTTAGGGCATTGGAAGCAGAAGAAAAGAGACTAGCTGCAGAAAGATAAGAAAAGAGATTAGCTACAGAAAGAGAAGAAAAGAGACTAGCTGCAGAAAGAGAAGCTGAGGAAAGAAGACAGGCTGCAGAAAGGGAAGCAGAAAAGGAGGAGAAGAGATTACAAAGGGAACACGAGTTACGACTAAGGGAGCTAGAAATTCAAGGCCATGCTCCTGAAAATGGTGCTAGCCCTTTTGCCTCCGATGCCACTGCTAGTCAGGGAGCCTCAACCTCAGCTATGAGTTTTCATTTAGATCATTTTGTTGAGATAGACGATGATATTGAGAGCTATCTAAATAGATATGAACTATTAGCTACCACGTATGGGTTAGAGAGAGAAAGGTGGAGCTTAAAGTTATCACAAGGGCTTCGTGGTACAGCTTATGATGTTTTTGCCAAAATGAGCAGAGATGATCAAAACAACTATGACATATTAAAGCAGGCTCTTTTGTTAAGATATGAAAAGAATGGGGAATTTTATAGAAAAAAATTTAGGAATGCTAAACTACTGTCGGGTGAGACTTATCACCAGTTCTCTGCACGGTTAGAGACATACTTGGAGAAATGGACGGCTCTGGGGAAAACCCAAGATCTTAAGGAAATGATCCTTATAGAACAACTAAGAGAGTCCATGGCTCCAGACCTGAGAAAGTTTCTCATGGAACAAGGTGCAGAGAGGGTGGGGGAGTTACTAAATGTTGCTGAAAGATATCAGGCAGCTCAAGCAGAGGTAACAGGTAATAAAAAGAAACAGGTAGACAATTTTAAGGCACCACAAAACTTTAATAAGTTTGATCATAGAGAGCATAACAAAGGTAAGCACCAGATTGATAGGCCACGGTATGAAAAAAAAAATAAAACCCCACAATTCGATGAAAGGAAATTTGATGAAAGAAAATCTTTCAACCAAGGAAAGAGGTGGTGTACCACTTGTCAGATGGACAATCATGATACTGACCGTTGTAGAAGGAAACCTGTGTATATGGCCACCCTTCAGGTCAGGTCTACCTCTAGAAAGGAGGAGGATATCCTGATAGATACCACTCCAGATGAGATGAAGAAGGCGCAGGCTGGGGATAAGACCCTCAAGCCTTGTTTTAGAAAATTGTCCAATTGTCACACACCTCCAGGAAAAGGAGACTTCTATATGAAGAACAAACTGATATACAGGAAGACCGGAACTAGATCCAAAGGTCAGGGACAGCTGGTACTTCCTAAAAGGTATAGGGCAGACTTAATAAGGAGCTTACATGTGAGAAACGATGGGGACAATGAGAAAATAGGTACCATCATCCAAAAGGTAGCTCAAAATTATTATTGGCCAAAGGCAAGGTGGGACATTGAGAATTTTGTAGAAAGGTGTAGCATAGCACATGAGGGAACACCCACAAGTGGGAACATTGATCAGGACCTAGACACGCCACTGGGCAAACGTAGGCCTGACAATAGAAAGAATAATAAAGTGGACCGAGTGGAATGGGAAGCCCCTTTTCACGGACAATCTTCAATTGACTGTTTTACAATGGCCACTATGCAGAGAGTGCAAAAAGATGTCTTACCCCAGGATAAGCCGAAAATCCCTCAATCGGACTTATGTAAACTGGAGGAAGAAGATGTAGAGAGGAAATCTCTCATCAAGAATTCTAAGTGGGGAGAAAGCCCCAAGAAAAAAATTGGTACCGGTCGTTTTGTGAATGATGATTCTGGGAAGAAAAGTCATCACTATAGAGCTTCTAGTGGAAGAGACCATACCGGTACCTGTAAAAACAGGTCAACAGTATTCAAAGTCCATATGTAATCTGTTAAGAACGTGGACTGATGAAAAGGCAGAGGAAAATATTACATCATCATACCAATATGTGAATGAGCTGACCACTCGTCTAAAAACTGGCTGGAAACTTGCCAATGAAAATTTGAAACAAGCCAGGAAGAAACATGCTGCCTATTATAACAGGAAGGCGAAAGACAGAAATTAGGCTGTGGGAGAGAAGGTACTGCTTCTTCTACCCGGTAGTCAGAATAAGTTGCAAATTGGATGGCAAGGTCCATATACAGTTCTAGAGAAGGTATCTAGAACAAATTATAAGATAGATAAGAAGGGGAAAGAAAAAATCTATCATGTGAATCTCCTGAAGAAATATTTGGAAAGAGAAAATCAGGAAGAGACACATTTGTTGACCTTGTCTATTGCAATGGAGATGAAAAAGGAACCACTTTCATCATTTGAATATCCATTACACCCCTGTGAGACAGCTGCACAGGTGAAAATCAGTACACATTGAACGAAAAATCAGAAGGAGAGAGTGCAACAGGTTCTAGATGATCATACAGAGGTGTTAACGGACCGACCGGGGCATACAAACTTATTGGAATATGATATGAAACTTATAGACCCCACACCTGTATGTATGAAGGCATATTCGATTCCTTTCGCTAAGGAGAAAGCCTTGAAGGAAGAGATAGACTATTTGTTGAAGGAAGGAATCATTTCACACAGTGAATCTTCGTATAGTTCCAGTGTGGTACTCTTAAGAAAACCCTCTGGAGAACATAGACTCTGTATAGATTACAGGAGACTGAATGCTATCACAGAAGGTCAGGTGGATCCATTGCCGGATACAAATCAGTTGTTTGCCAGGCTAAATAAAGCTAAATATTTCTCAAAAGTGGATCTGAGCAAAGGATACTATCAGATTCCAGTAAAGCCTGAGGTTAGACCTTATCTAGCTTTTAGTACCTCAGAGGGACACTATGAATTTAACAGATTGCCATTTGGATTGAAGAATGCGCCTAGTGTCTTCTCTAGAATGATGAGAAAATTGTTGGATCCTCTGAATAATCCATGCATCACAAACTTCATGGATGATATCCTTATAGCGACAGAAACATTTGAGGAACACATTGACTCTCTGAACATGCTGTTTAATCGACTTAGAGAAGCGAATTTGACAGCCCGACCAACCAAATGTTGCGTTGGATGTAAAGAATTAGAATTCTTGGGACACACAGTCCATCAGGGAAACATGACCCCTGACCCCAAGAATTTAGAGAAACTAAGAAAAGCCCCGAGGCCACAAACAAAGAAAGACGTGAGATCCTTTGTCTCATTATGTGGTTTCTACCAAAAGTATATCAAAAACTTTAATTCCATATGTGCACCGTTAACTGACTTGACACGCAAGGGAAATCCGGATCGAATTACCTGGACAGCACAGTGTGAATTGGCATACCAAGAATTGAAGGAAAAGCTCACAAGCAAACCTATTTTGAAATTACCTGACTTAAGTCAAGAATTCATTGTGAGAACGGCTGCCAGTAATATCGGTTTGGGCGCGACCCTGTTACAGAAGTCAGATTCACTGAATGGGGAATTAACCCCAGTGGCATATGCTAGCAGAAAGTTGAATAAAGCTGAAAAAAATTATTCAACGAGCGAAAAAGAATGTCTTGCAGTAATATGGGCGATCAAGAAATTCAATATTAATCTGTATGAGAAGGCATTCAAGTTGCAAACGGATCACAAACCCCTGGCGTTTCTAGCGCAGGCTAGGCATGAAAATACGAGGTTACTCCGATGGTCATTGCTTTTGCAACCATTTCAGTTCAGCATAGAATATATTTCTGGAAAAACCAACCTGGGTGCTGATTTTCTAAGCCGCCATCCGTGTGATGAGAATCACGGTGATCACCAGGAATAATATTAAATTTCTCTATGTGTATATAGAATTATGGACTGACATATGATGTCTGTTTTAAGTGGGGAGAATTTGTGGTGAAAAATTCTAATCCACATATATAAATTAGAAAATAAATGTAAAGCCAAACAAAGTAATTCAATAGAAAGGAAGAAGAATGGTGAAAGAACAGTGCGGTCACAATAGCGTACGCCTGTGTTGTAGAACGCCATAATGGCTGAACAAGAAAACCCCTCTTTTTCTGCTCCGTCTGCATAAACTACACGCGTTTCTAAAAATAAAACTGGTACTGTATTTCTTGGACGATCTTGATACGCACCAGATCATATTTGCTCATAATGGCATGTTTGAAAAACACTGCTTTAAGGGAAATGAGGCCAACAAGTTAGATACGTTTTGATTGGCTGTAGTAATATGTAAGGCGAAATCTTATTAGTCGAACTACAAATACTATTATGGTGGTTAATGGCAACATGTAGGATGGGTACAATTTTTTCAAAGGCTCTTGTAAACATGGTCTCATTGGTTAGAATGTTTGATATGGTCAAATAGAAGCGTCAGTTCAGGGCCAGTTTTGAAAATACATTTTGTGAGAAGCAAGTGCGTTAAGAGCAAGCTAATATTTTTCTAAATTAAAGCCTGGGATAAGGCAGATCGAAATTGTGCCAAAATTCATCGCCAGTCAACGTTACTTGTGCATATTTCCATGAATTGTCGTAAGCTAGACATATTTCATATATATATATATATATATATATATATATATATATATATATATATATATATATATATATATATATATATATATATATATTGTTACGTGCAGTCTTTGATATCTTACAATATTATACATTGGTATACTTGTTATGTTCGCAAATATTTTGTAAACAAAATAGATATTTTTTAGTGCTTAAGGGAAAGTCATTATTGAGTTACTTCCCTTGAAAGTTGTGCCGTCTCTTTCGATCGAACTCCGCGGATGAATCCAGTTTTACTGCGATTTATTCTTTGTTTGGGTAGTAATAGATTGTTCTTGCTTCAGAATATCTATGGCCTGAATTTATGTGTATTGTTTGTCTGTGTAGGACGAATCTGTCTTATATCTGTATATCTTTACATATCTAAGTCGAACTATATGTTCTGTTGTCTCTAGAGAGGTCAAAGGCTGTTCGGCGGATGTGTCGCGAGAGAGGTGTGATTTGGCTTCGTCCTGATAGGGACTATGTTTTTTCTATGTCGGCTTGTCGCCGGAAAAAGTGATCTCAGTATTTGTGGGGAAAGTGATAGTCGTCTAGACCTATCGTGTATGCTTTACCCCAGTGTTCATTCTTATTGCCAAGGAATGGCAAAATCATATTTCTGAAAACCAAGGTAATAAAGATACTCTTTTGAACTCTCGTACGAAGCCACCGTTTTTCGATAGGGATGATTTGTACGTCTGAGAGGATACATCTAACTAGATGAAAACAACGATTCTGATTCCTAGCAGCACTATATCCTGTAGAATGCAGTCAATTGTTCGTGATCAAATCTATAGAGCAATGAAATGTTTAATGAATGACTAACTTTAGGACAGATTCATTATCTGTATCCAAACGTGAGTGACAGCTCACGAGTGAAGCCATCTTGGAACCAAACATGTAGTGACTTTCAAGAAGAGAAAAGGGATGCCCGTATTATCGCTTGATTAGTCCAGAGATCACTGCTACACATGAGAACCCATTACTAGCGGTTCAATATAATTATATGGAAAAATCTGTGCTGGACATTATGTTAAGGAATCTTCGCTAGACGAGATTAGGTCTAGAAGCCATCTTGGATATTGTTTATAATCTGACGTGCTTTGTCAGTAAACTCAGTTGATATATATATATGGGCAATACTGAGTGCTTGGCTGCTGACAGTCCATTATACTATTATTCTACATGAGTGCCCATGTAACATAACATTGCAAGACCATTTATCCACTGTACCATGATGTATTATGCCAACCTGTGATTTGTCACTATCTGTGCTGTCGAGTGTGTACGTCCAATTAAACTTTAGTAAAGGTACACAGTCGTTGGTGTCGATGACTTCCAGCCATACATGAGTGTGAGAAAAGAACATTCGTCAACACCACGAACTCTTCCTATCATTCGCACATTATACACTCCATCTATGTCTACACACCACTGCGTAGGTCAAGTTGACATTCCATACTCGAACCACGAGCAACACAACAACACAGTATTTAACTCTGGTGATGTTCGAGCGAGCTTCAGATTTCTCAGCATGTCTCTTGCTCAGGGCAAGGGTCTTGTATTAAGAGTTTATCAACTGATGATGATGATGTCTGCTTCCATCCACTTATATTTATCATTTGGTGGACATCATTAATAAGAAGAAAAAGAGACACTATCATATATATTATATGGAAATTGAATATGAAATGATAAATTGTGTCGGTATGTGTGTGGTTCAATAGCAAACAGAAGGCAAAGCCTAGATATTGCTCCACCATGTAAAAGCTTGTCAGAGAGGAGTATAACTGCATAGGCATATATGAGATTGCCAAATAGTAACATGAAACCTATCCTATTGTATAGAAGGAATTAACGCTGGAATTGCAGAGGCGTTGTAACCATTAGGGAGAGGAATACTGGTGTATATTGTCACATGAGAAGCTAGCAGTTGGCCTACAGCGCTGAACTCTGTGTTTGTAATGTCCTGTACTTCAGTGTGGAAATAGATTATATATATTAGTTCTGAAGAAGGAGGTACAACCTTCTTATTTCAGGGACAGTGGTACTGAAGTATTAGAGCAGCACCTGGTCTGAGTTTTGCTGGATCCAGAGGGCTGGCAGCAGACTCCTTGTCCAAGATATCGACCAGTGGTGTATTTCAAGATAACTGAGAAGCAAGCGAGCAGAGGAGACAGTTTTCCTGCCGCCGACACATAAGTTAAGAATTCGTCAGCCACAGCAGCTCACCCTTGTATAACCCACCCTAAAATTGACTGTAATACTAAATAAAGAGGGACAAATAAAAAGAAACTGTGATCCCTTCAATATTATTTCCACCAGTAACAAACACATGAAGTCGTGATGACAAACAACAACCTAGCTTCAAAAGCCAGTATTACCTCATAATACTACATCCCAACCCTACACACATATTGTAATGATATTATATTTCAGGACGAAGATCCTTTGTATAAATTTTGTACATACACATTGTGTTTACATTTGATTGTGATTCCTGATTCACTCTGTAGTTGGATCAGGATATCTATTATTGAAAGAAATTAATACATAATTTAAAAGTTAACACTTGACTTACTTAAGCTAGTCTTCTAGAGTGTTATATGTATGTGCTTGTCATAGTGTTGTAAAGTGTTGTGAATCTTAATTAACGTGTTTATCTGTCTGTTGGTTGTTGTGAACTTACACTTCATCACTATCATAACCCTAGACATTCAACGTAGTCATCACAATATTCCAGAATAAGTCTGATTGAGGTCTAAATGTGGTAGCAAAGTAAGGTCATCTGTAACACACCGCACTTATTAGATACAGATACCTTCACAGCTGATCTCAGTCAGTACACTAAGTCCCCTATAAGTATTTATATAATCCCAACTTACCACAGCATCACAATGGCCGTGGAACAACCGTAATGGACTATGGCACTTAAGGCAGTAATTTGTATAACAACATTTTATTTTCACAACTGCCTCAAGTTGGCGGAATGGATAAAACAAAGAAGTGAATTTAGAAGTCTCAACCAAGGTGAAATGGGTTCAATTCCTGGCGCTGGCGGGGGAAAAAAAAAACAACAACAGATGGCTAACGCTTGTGAACATCCTAAATTTGACAACTCCCCTTAAAGTATAGAGGAGATAAACACTTGTCTGACTGGGGGACAACCTCTGATGATCAGATTACCCCCATGTGGATACTCTCTGTAAAGAGTTTCGTATTTCGTGCAGGAAAATCATGACCAACAAACGGAAATAGATGGCGCGAGAGAAGCAGATAAAAAGATATTATGAGAGAGAGAGACAGAAAACGAGGGTTGGGGGGGGGGGGGGGGGGGGGGGACACTATAACGAAAGTACTTACTGTTAAAAATAAACTAGCAAGTTTGTTTCTTTTTAGTGTTGGGGGGTACAAAAGATAGTATCCACCCCCAGTGTTAAATACTTTAGGGACGCCTCTGGAGCATGGAACCACTACTGCAGGTCTATCCTCTTTCAAGAAGTCTTACATTCACATGCTCTTGCAGCGTTGGTTTTTGTAGTCATTTATTTTTACATGATGAGGTTGCCTGTCTCATGCACAACCTCATATGTGTCGCCTTGTACGACATGCTTAAGACAGCAGTGGTCTCTCTTTTCTCTTCGAAGATCCGCAGGAACTAAACAGAGCAAGAGAGAGAGACGTATAGGATAAACATTACGTTGCCTCACGAACAAGCCAGTTCGCGCTTCGCGACACTCGCCACAGAGTCACAGATATTATTTATAACCAAAGTGACACACAAGTTTGTCTCCAGCCAGAATCTAGCTTAACTGCGACTACCACTTCAGTTTGTTTCATCGCTAGAAAACGAAGCAAACAAAACAATATTGTAATTAGATTTCCATTCGCTAAATTTTTCAAGACGCCATCCGTTTTTCCCAGCGTTGGGGTGGATTTCTAGTTCCGCATCATAAATAATTCGTACATCTTGAGTCTAATTTTTTTCGTATTATTAAATTCAACATGTCTTCGCTGTCAGAGTTTCAGAGGAAAAAGATTATCAATCTCTTCGAGAACCTTTATGGTAAGTTCAGTGAATTACTTGTTATTGTGTGGTCATTATCATCATAATTACTTATCATCTCCCTAAGGAGTATAGGCACAGACGTATGCCAAATCTTCCGGTCCGGTGCCATCAGCTTCAGATCTATCGATGTATGTCTCCTGTTCTCTTCTATCTGTAGATGTACAACTCTTATTCTGGGGATTCCAGCACCGCGTCTGTTTTTGTAATGCTGTCATCTGGTTTCTTGAATGTGCGTCCCATCTATAGCCAGCGCCTTATTCTCATCTTTTATTCCAGTGGCACTTCGTCGCCGTCGTAATGCTTTATTCTGTCTCCAGTTTTGACCAAAACTGACTTGAGGTCATCAATGGACAAAGAAAGTGTTAAATCTATCACCCTACGCAATATCTTACAGTTAACAGTTTGGAGCATCATGGAAAATTTCGCTTGAGCATGGTATATCCTTCTTTTCAACTACTAACCCAAAAACTTTAACCGGGTGTTTCTCAAAACTAACTGAAGTTGAGATGGATTGATGCACTACTGAGGCTATGACGTGTCATGTTCTTGACATAAGTACAACATTGATGATCTAGTCTTAGAATTTAAATCCTTCTGTTCTACGCAATTTTCCCTATATGAAAGTATGTAAATTCTTGATTGGTGTCTGTCATTGTTCGCATAGTGAGGCTTTAGAAACGAATAATTTTTAAACAGAGCAAATACGTAATGTATTCTTTTATTTAAAGACGCGATTATTTTGCCACGGTTTTTCTTAACTTCTGCACTTTATTTGTTGAATTTGAAAATGTGGCAGATTTCTAAACCCTTGTACACCAATTTTAAGAATAACTTTGCGTTTAAGTTATATTCACTGCAGTTGTAAATGCTGTTGAAATGGGTTTGATGAATGGATTTGTTTCGTTTAGGTTTATTTATATTAAACTGAGCAAGAATAATTGTAAACATGTATTTTTTTTTTAAATTTGATGAGAAGAAGACACTGAAGATGGTTAAGACACACATCGAGAGAACATATCTTTAGCATCACAAGGCAGTCCTCAGGGTAAGAGATATAGACGAAGGCCACAGAATGAATAGAGAACTGGAGACAGATTTGGAGGTGATGGCACGTGACAGGAAGACTTGACATACGATTCTAGAAGGCGTAGATCCCTCTGTGAACTAAAGCAGCGGTTTTCAACCTTTTTGAGTCCATGACTCCCCTGACCAACTACATTCTTTCTGCGGCTCCCCTGTGGGATAACTGGTAAAAACTCTACCGATGTTTCGACATTTAGCCTAACTTTTTTTGAGCAGGAGAGCTTTGGAAAGGCTTTTAAACAATGTAATTTTTTAATGTAATTTTTTAGAAAATGCAATTGGACAATCTGTGAAAAAATATATACAGTGCATTTTGAAAACCCTTACTATAAAAAAGAAAACAGCACAGATAAAGTAGTTTCTTTCTAACATTTTTATATATTTTTGTCTGAAAATCATTCACTGATATACTGCACTTCTGATTCAATCTCCATAACGAAAAACTTGTGCAGTAAAACTAAAAAAAAAAATATGATGAATAAAGTACAAGTCACCCCAGTGTGAAATTTGAGCTTGCTTGTTGTTACACAGCTTGTCAAATCTTGGGACAAAAGCTGTTTTCCCACGGACTCTCCAACCGTAATGGACACCATATCAATAGCACACGGTAAAACGAGTTCTTCTGCAATGGTATGGGGTTTCTTACATTTAGCTAAACGGTATGCTACCTTGTAGGACGCTAGAAGAGCTTTACTTGAGATTGTCGCCTGCTTAGAAAATGCTAATTTTTGATCTTTCATTTGACTCAGCTTTCTAGAGAAATATTCTCTTGGTTTGCCCATGTCATTCTTATGAACACTTTCTAAATAGCGCTTCAATTTGCTAGGCAGCATATATTCGACAGAGAGTACTTTGAAACACAAAACACACTGTGGATGCTCTTCATTGTTCGCAAGAGTGCACGTGAAACCAAAATCTAAGCAACCTTCGTCGTATTTTCTATACTTACGTTTCCTTTCCTCATTACCACTTTCCTTGTCATCCTCAACAAGTTATTGCTTTTTACTAACACTTGCCAAATTAAAAAAATATTTCCATAGTTTATATCAAACTCACAACACAATCAAAAACGTTTGAAAACAGAAAATCATCGTGTTACCTACTATGGTCGCGCGAGGAGAATGCGCGGAAAGTTGATACGCGGATCGGGGGAGCGGGACTTCAAAGGCTGGCCAACATCAAAAGGGAAATTTATCCGGGGTCACGCAGGTTGACAAACACCAAAAATGAAATTTCCCACATCTCAGTGTTTTCATCTCATCTCATAATCGGAACCTCTTCTACCCCGTGAAACGAGGTGTAGAGGGGACCCAAGTGCACAAGGCCCCTGGGCAGGACATGTAATCGAAGTGACTTGGCAAACAGGTGATTAGCCTGTTGTGCCCGAACTTGCCCTCATGTGTACTCATATTCGCTATAAAACCTTCGAACCATCGAGACGTCATTCCAGCCAAAATGGACAGAGCCTCATGTACCCGAAGGTTTCGAGGGATGTCCTTCCTCATCTGCACAAAGGCATTTATAGAGGAACTCTCAGGACCCGTAGGTCTGAGGAAAGGAGCAAATCTGAAAACGGGCACAGCAGTCTTTGTTACTGGGAGGTCTCCACTCAGAGTGGTGTACGACACACAGTCAGTAAAGACAAAGGTCGCCTGTGAACTAGTGTTTTCTTTACAGCTAAATATGAAGAAAAAAATCCACGTCCACCCACGGCGCCCCTGACCGTCAGTCATGGCGCCCCAGGGCGCCGCGGCGCACAGGTTAAAAACCGCTGAACTAAAGAGTGATGAATGAACGAGAATTTAAAAAACAATGAGCCAGTTTATCTAGATTGCGAAAGAATTTTTAAGTGATTTCACCAAATAAGAAAATGATATGCGCCTTGCAAAACTAGGACCCATTAGAAAATTATTGAGAAAGACATCGTATTTAGCAAAAATTCAGAAAATAGCAGAATGCCGCCGTGGAGTAAAAACAAGATAAAGATGTGGAGTTTAAAAGACAGAACTAGAAATATTGCGTCTTATATATATATATATATATATATATATATATATATATATATATATATATATATATATATATATATAGATATATATATATATATATATGGTAAGTTGGGATTATATAAATAGTTATAGGGGACTTAGTGTACTGACTGAGATCAGCTGTGAAGGTATCTGTATCTAATAAGTGTAGTGTGTTACAGATGACCTTACTTTGCTACCACATGTAGACCTCAATCAGACTTATTCTGGAATATTGTGATGACTACGTTGAATGTCTAGGGTTATGATAGTGATGAAGTGTAAGTTCACAACAACCAACAGACAGATAAACACTTTTATTAAGATCCACAACACTTTACAACACTATGACAAGCACATACATATAACACTCTAGAAGACTACCTTAAGTAAGTCAAGTGTTAACTTTTAAATTATGTATTAATTTCTTTCAATAATAGATATCCTGATCCAACTACAGAGTGAATCAAAAATCACAATCAAATGTAAACACAATGTTTATGTACAAAATTTATACAAAGGATCTTTGTCCTGACATATAATATTATTACAATATGTGTGTAGGGTTGTGATGTGGTACTATGAGGTAAAACTGGCTTCTGAAGCTAGGTTGTTGTTTGTCATCACGACTTCGTGTGTTTGTTACTGGTGGAAATAATATTGAAGGGTTCACAGTTCTTTTTATTTGTAAAACAATAACTGTCCCTCTTGATTTAGTATTAAAGTATATTTTAGGGTGGGTTATACAAGGGTGAGCTGCTCTGGCTGACGAATTCTTAACTCATGTGTCGGCGGCAGGAAAACTGTCTCCTCTGCTCGCTTGCTTCTCAGTTATCTTGAAATACACCACTGGTCGATATCTTGGACAAGGAGTCTGCTGCCAGCCCTCTGGATTCAGCAAAACTCAGACCAGGTGCTGCTCTAATACTTCAGTACCACGGTCCCTGAAATAAGAAGGTTGTACCTCCTTCTTCAGAACTAATATATAATATATTTCCACACTGAAGTACAGGACATTACAAACACAGAGTTCAGCGCTGTAGGCCAACTGCTAGCTTCTCATGTGACAAGATACACCAGTATTCCTCTCCCTAATGGTTACAACGCCTCTGCAATTCAAGCATTAATTCCTTCTATACAATAGGATAGGTGTCATGTTACTATTTGGCAATCCCATATATGCCTATGCAGTTATACTCCTCTCTGACAAGCTTTTACATGGTGGAGCAATATCTAGGCTTTGCCTTCTGTTTGCTACTGAACCACACACATACAGACACATTTTATCATTTCCTATTCAATTTTCATATAATATATATATATATATATATATATATATATATATATATATATATATATATATATATATATATATATATATATATATATATATATATATGAAATATGTCTAGCTTACCACAATTCAAGGAAATATACACAAGTAACGTTGACTGGCGATGAATTCTGGCACAATTTTGATCTGCCTTATCCCAGGCTTTTATTAGAAAAATATTAGCTTGATCTCAACGCACTTGCTTCTCACAAAATTTATTTTCAAAACTGGCCCTGAACTGACGCTTCTATTTGACTATATCGAACGTTCTAACCAATGAGACCATGTTTACAAGAGCCTTTGAAAAAATTTTTACCCATCCTACACGTAGCCATTAACAACAATAATAGTATTTGCAGTTCGACTAATAAGGTTTCGCCTTACATATTACTACAGCCAATCAAATCGTATCTAACTTGTTGGCCTCATTTCCCCTAAAGCAGTGTTTCAAACATGCCATTATGAGCAAATATGATCTTGTGCTGTCAGACAACCCCACTATAGTATTTTGGCTATAATTTGTTAATTACTAGACTATTTGCGTAACACATAACATATTCTTTGTCAGCAAGTCCTAAGGCACACAAATATATAAGTTTAATGAGGCTAAGTGGCTTCGTTCAAAATATGTATTATTCTAGGATAGTCGTGTATTTTTTTTTACCACCCGTTCACTTCTATACCAAGGGATGTCTTCTGTACTGTCAGACTAATGTCAGGAGCTTAGACATAAATCAGTATAATGTCAGGTTTCTCACTAAGAGCTTAAACCTGTTTTCAAAACCTAACCTCGTATCGTTAGGGTTTTTTATCACAGTTTATTTGAAAAAATCAGGTCTGCATGCCTTTCGCGTGGGATTGGCGTTCTTCCGTGCATCTCTCTCTCTCTACTAAGCCCGTCTGTCTTTTAGGTTAACGTAGTGTGTATAATGACATTAATGTAGTATTATATCTAGGTCATTAAGCAGTGTGCCTATCAAGGTCGTCTAAGAAATACAGTACCAGTTTTATTTTTAGAAACGCGTGTATGATGCTGTAGGCTTTTACTATCGTGCATGGAAGCGTTACAGTTATGCAGACGAAGTAGAAAAGGGGGATCTCTGGTTCAGCCATTCTGGCGTTCTACAACACAGGCGTACGCTATTGTAAAAGCACTGATCTTTCACCATTCTTCTTTCTTTCTATTGAATTACTTCGTTAGGCTTTACATTTATTTTCTAATTTATATATGTGGATTAGAATTTTTCACCACAAATTCTCCCCACTTAAAACAGACATCATATGTCATTCCTTAATTCTATATACACATAGAGAAATTTAATATTATTCCTGGTGATCACTGTGATTCTCATCACACGGATGGCGGCTTAGAAAATCAGCACCCAGGTTAGTTTTTCCAGAAATATATTCTATGCTGAACTGAAATGGTTGCAAAAGCAATGACCATCGGAGTAACCTCGAATTTTCATGCCTAGCCTGCGCTAGAAAAGGCAGGGGTTTGTGATCCGTTTGCAACTTGAATGCCTTCCCATACAGATAAATATTGAATTTCTTGATCGCCCATATTACTGCAAGTCATTCTTTTTCGCTCGTTGAATAATTTTTTTCAGCTTTATTCAACTTTCTGGTAGCATATGCCACTGGGGTTAATTCCCCATCCAGTGAATCTGACTTCTGTAACAGGGTAGCGCCCAAACCGATATTACTTGCATCCGTTCTCACAATGAATTCTTGACTTAAGTCAGGTAATTTCAAAATAGGTTTGCTTGTGAGCTTTTCCTTCAATTCTTGGTATGCTAATTCACACTGTGCTGTCCAGGTAATTCGATCCGGATTTCCTTTGCGTGTCAAATCAGTTAACGGTGCACATATGGAGTTAAAGTTTTTGATATACTTTTGGTAGAAACCACATAATGAGACAAAAGATCTCACGTCTTTCTTTGTTTGTGGCCTCGGGGCTTTTCTTAGTTTCTCTAAATTCTTGGGGTCAGGGGTCATGTTTCCCTGATGGACTGTGTGTCCCAAGAATTCTAATTCTTTACATCCAACGCAACATTTGGTTGGTCGGGCTGTCAAATTCGCTTCTCTAAGTCGATTAAACAACATGTTCAGAGAGTCAATGTGTTCCTCAAATGTTTCTGTCGCTATGAGGATATCATCCATGAAGTTTGTGATGCATGGATTATTCAGAGGATCCAACAATTTTCTCATCATTCTAGAGAAGACACTAGGCGCATTCTTCAATCCAAATGGCAATCTGTTAAATTCATAGTGTCCCTCTGAGGTACTAAAAGCTAGGTACGGTCTAACCTCAGGCTTTACTGGAATCTGATAGTATCCTTTGCTCAGATCCACTTTTGAGAAATATTTAGCTTTATTTAGCCTGGCAAACAACTGATTTGTATCCGGCAATGGATCCACCTGACCTTCTGTGATAGCATTCAGTCTCCTGTAATCTATACAGAGTCTATGTTCTCCAGAGGGTTTTCTTAAGAGCACCACACTGGAACTATACGAAGATTCACTGTGTGAAATGATTCCTTCCTTCAACAAATAGTCTATCTCTTCCTTCAAGGCTTTCTCCTTAGCGAAAGGAATCGAATATGCCTTCATACATACAGGTGTGGGGTCTATAAGTTTCATATCATATTCCAATAAGTTTGTATGCCCCGGTCGGTCCGTTAACACCTCTGTATGATCATCTAGAACCTGTTGCACTCTCTCCTTCTGATTTTTCGTTAAATGTGTACTGATTTTCACCTGTGCAGCTGTCTCACAGGGGTGTAATGGATATTCAAATGATGAAAGTGGTTCCTTTTTCATCTCCATTGCAATAGACAAGGTCAACAAATGTGTCTCTTCCTGATTTTCTCTTTCCAAATATTTCTTCAGGAGATTCACATGATAGATTTTTTCTTTCCCCTTCTTATCTATCTTATAATTTGTTCTAGATACCTTCTCTAGAACTGTATATGGACCTTGCCATCCAATTTGCAACTTATTCTGACTACCGGGTAGAAGAAGCAGTACCTTCTCTCCCACAGCCAAATCTCTGTCTTTAGCTTTCTTGTTGTAATAGGCAGCATGTTTTTTTCCTGGCTTGTCTCAAATTTTCATTGGCAAGTTTCCAGCCAGTTTTTAAACGAGTGGTCAGCTCATTCACATATTGGTATGATGATGTAATATTTTCCTCTGCCTTTTCATCAGTCCACGTTCTTAACAGACTACATATGGACTTTGAATATTGTTGACCTGTTTTTACAGGTACCGGTATGGTCTCTTCCACTAGAAGCACTGTAGTGATGATTTTTCTTCCCAGAATCATCATGCACAAAACGACCGCTACCAATTTTTTTCTTGGGGCTTTCTCCCCACTTAGAATTCTTGATGAGAGATTTCCTCTCTACATCTTCTTCCTCCAGTTTACATAAGTCCGATTGAGGGATTTTCGGCTTATCCTGGGGTAAGACATCTTTTTGCACTCTCTGCATAGTGGCCATTGTAAAACAGTCAATTGAAGATTGTCCGTGAAAAGGGGCTTCCCATTCCACTCGGTCCACTTTATTATTCTTTCTATTGTCAGGCCTACGTTTGCCCAGTGGCGTGTCCAGGTCCTGATCAATGTTCCCACTTGTGGGTGTTCCCTCATGTGCTATGCTACACCTTTCTACAAAATTCTCAATGTCCCACCTTGCCTTGGGCCAATAATAATTTTGAGCTACCTTTTGGATGATGGTACCTATCTTCTCATGGTCCCCATCTTTTTTCACATGTAAGCTCCTTATTAACTCTGCCCTATACTTTTTAGGAAGTACCAGCTGTCCCTGACCTTTGGATCTAGTTCCGGTCTTCCGGTATATCAGTTTGTTCTTCATATAGAAGTCTCCTTTTCCTGGAGGTGTGTGACAATTGGACAATTTTCTAAAACAAGGCTTGAGGGTCTTATCCCCAGCCTGCGCCTTCCTCATCTCATCTGGAGTGGTATCTATCAGAATATCCTCCTCCTTTCTAGAGGTCGACCTGACCTGAAGGGTGGCCATATACACAGGTTTCCTTCTACAACGGTCAGTATCATGATTGTCCATCCGACAATTGGTACACCACCTCTTTCCTTGGTTGAAAGATTTTCTTTCATCAAATTTCCTTTCATCGAATTGTGGGGTTTTATTTTTATTTTCATACCGTGGCCTATCAAACTGGTGCTTACCTTTGTTATGCTCTCTATGATCAAATTTATTAAAGTTTTGTGGTGCCTTAAAATTGTCTACCTGTTTCTTTTTATTACCTGTTACCTCTGCTTGAGCTGCCTGATATCTTTCAGCAACATTTAGTAACTCACCCAGCCTCTCTGCACCTTGTTCCATGAGAAACTTTCTCAGGTCTGGAGCCATGGACTCTCTTAGTTGTTCTATAAGGATCATTTCCTTAAGATCTTGGGTTTTCCCCAGAGCCGTCCATTTCTCCAAGTATGTCTCTAACCGTGCAGAGAACTGGTGATATGTCTCACCTGACAGTAGTTTAGCATTCCTAAATTTTTTTCTATAAAATTCTCCATTCTTTTCATATCTTAACAAAAGAGCCTGCTTTAACATGTCATAATTGTCTTGATCATCTCTGCTCATTTTGGCAAAAACATCATAAGCTGTACCACGAAGCCCTTGTGATAACTTTAAGCTCCACCTTTCTCTCTCTAACCCATACGTGGTAGCTAATAGTTCATATCTATTTAGATAGCTCTCAATATCATCGTCTTTCTCAACAAAATGATCTAAATGAAAAATCATAGCTGAGGTTGAGGCTCCCTGACTAGCAGTGGCATCGGAGGCAAAGGGACTGGCACCATTTTCAGGAGCATGGCCTTGAAATTCCAACTCCCTTAGTCGTAACTCGTGCTCCCTTTGTAATCTTTTCTCCTCCTTTGCTGCTTCCCTTTCGGCAGCCTGTCTCTTTTCTTCTCTTTCTGTAGCTTGCCTTCTTTCCTCTCTTTCTGCCTCCAGCTTCTTCTCTTCATACTGGAGTCTTTTAATTTCCTTTTCAGCCTCTAACTTTCTTTCAGTCTCTTTTTCTAATTTTTTTTCTTCGCGTTCAATAAATTTGTCACATTAAGTTGTGACATAAGCAATCATAATTTGCCCTTCCATTCCCAAATCTTTAGCAGCCTGCATAGCAGCAGATCGAAATTTTGCCAGGTCTGCCATTTTCTAACAGGCAAATGTATACAATGTTTGACTAAACAATTTTATCTATGACTAATTAAACTAAGGACAACCACAAGAACTGAGAGCTCAACCTTATTTATTTTCCACCCAAGAATACCTTTTTAATTTTTATAATTCCCAGAAGTAAATTACCCCCAATATATATGGTAAGAGAGGGTTCAATATCCCGGACAGGACCCCAATATATGTGGTAAGTTGGGATTATATAAATAGGTATAGGGGACTTAGTGTACTGACTGAGATCAGCTGTGAAGGTATCTGTATCTAATAAGTGTAGTGTGTTACAGATGACCTTACTTTGCTACCACATGTAGACCTCAATCAGACTTATTCTGGAATATTGTGATGACTACGTTGAATGTCTAGGGTTATGATAGTGATGAAGTGTAAGTTCACAACAACCAACAAACAGATAAACACTTTTATTAAGATCCACAACACTTTACAACACTATGACAAGCACATACATATAACACTCTAGAAGACTAGCTTAAGTAAGTCAAGTGTTAACTTTTAAATTATGTATTAGTTTCTTTCAATAATAGATATCCTGATCCAACTACAGAGGGAATCAGGAATCACAATCAAATGTAAACACAATGTTTGTAGTCGTTTTTTGATGTTCTTGTATGATTGTTATGTTACCTAGTGTACTGGATGAGGTCAGCTGTGAAGGCTCCTGAGATAAAAGTTTCTGTGAGTTACAGAAGGCCCTTCTGCTACCACTTACGACCTCAAACAGACCTATTCTGCTATAATGAATGTTAGCTACGTTAAAAGTCTAGGGTACTGAAATGTAATGTGTAGGTAATAAAATACACAGACACACACATGTAAATTCTAAGTCTAATAATGGTAATAATAATCTCTATGATACACTGAACTAACACTGGCTGTTTTAGTTTAAGTTTGAAAATTTTTTTAATTTATTTGTCCTGAACCAATTGTTTCTTTTGGTCAGAACATATGAAATGATATGTATTTATCAATAAAATGCATAAATATATTGCATAATCAAATGATATTTTTGTACTTAGGTATATTATTAAAATGGTTAATATTAATAATATCTACACTGTCCTGGGAAAACTAGCACTGGATGTTTAGTTGGGGTGGCGTCATCATGCCCAATCTATGCTTACAAAGTTCAGTTTCCTTGACAGATAGACTGATGTTAATGTTTTTATACAAGATTTTATTTCTTATGGATGGTGGACCCTGTTGATGAATTTTCAGCAGGCCAGGTTGCACTTAACTGGCCTGTGACGATGTAGTATAGGATTCTTGTGGCCCACTCCTCTCAGTAGCTGGAGTAAAATGTTAGGCTGCACAGACACCCGCTCTTGTACTTCTACAAGAGCATCTGACACAATCGTAGTGCCAGATCAGAAACTCTGAAACCAAAATGTGTGCCATGTGTCAATACTCTGTTTACTGCGCCACTCTTACACACAACACCACAAAACAACAGTACATAGATCGGGTCAGATCTCTCTGACCAACTTAGCACATCTTACCCAGTGGGTATCAATTAGTACCAGTATCCCAAGACTGCATTGCATCCGAAATATGTTCAATAGTTTCCTCCTCCATTCAATAAGGTGGTGTTATGTTCCCACTGATCTCAATTATAGATCCGCCTTCCATAGTCTTAGATAGGTTTTCATATATTATTAGTTTGTCTCTAGGCCCTTGCTGTCGCTGGGGACCTAGAGCAAGCACTCACTTGTCGTAATCATTTTTCATGATATGGCAGTATCAATCACTCAAAATATTAAAATAAACAAGATAATGCTTTTTTCCTTGCCACAATTCAGAATTGAGAACACATTTACTTAGTACTAGCAAAACTCAGCTGAGCTGCTGGCTAGATTATGGCGTCCCACTGATTTTAATTTAGTAATTCCTGGAAATCACCTCTAGCAGTAACGTACTGTGTCAATGGACAGTCTTCTTTAAAATGGCACAAGCGTGCGTCTCTCATTCACTAATATAAATGTTTTTGTCCAATCAGCGGACTTCCCCTCTAACTTTTTCAAAAATTCAAACTAAAAGTCAAATTTCAGTCCAGTCTCAGTCTAATATGTAGTATTTTTCCAAAAATTACACTTGTTTTTTGGACTAACTACATGAAAAAACTACACAAATCTGCCCCATTAAGTTATTTTTAGCTACTATCCTCCGACTTTGCCCCTCTAGTTCATTGCAGTTTGGGTTTATGCGTTTTGCTCAAGGACGCGTCAAAATGTAACTTTAGTGAAATATGCACAAAAAACTGTTCGCTAGTCTGATTTGAACAATACAGTCTTTCGTCAATATCTTCCGTGTTATCTGTCCGTCTGTGTAATTAAAAGTATATTATTTCTCTGCTCAAGATGGGCTATCAAACTAGCTAGGTTTTATTTTCATAACTTTATTATTAAAGAAAACCCTACTTTTCTCAAGGTTAGTTTTTTGAAATTTGTTTTTGAACCTTCGTCCACGCGTTTGCCGCTATATTCAAATAAAACAACCAATTACCGTAAAACGTCCAAGATACGACTGTTTCTAACAAGAGCTAAGGTCGTTTTTCTACCAATTCCTTACATTGTGTCAACTAGTGGCGTGAATTTTTTTCCTTTAAACTACAAATTGCGTCTTTTTGCCTTTTAGGTTCAAACACGTGTTCCGACCGTCATAATTTTTCTTTTATCTCCGTTTCCCTCCCGTCTAAAAGGGTAAACCGTTTAGTCTGCATGTCCCAACTAGTTAGTTTCAATGGCGGTAGAAAGCGCTGGCGTAAGTGAAGAAGCCTCGGCATATCTTGCCTATATTTTTATCCCTACGTGTTATTTTACCCGTTATCCTTATAATTGGAGATATTTTAACGTTGTATCACTGTAATATCACCACAATGTTTATGTACAAAATTTATACAAAGGATCTTTGTCCTGACATATAATATTATTACAATATGTGTGTAGGGTTGTGATGTGGTACTATGAGGTAATACTGGCTTTTGAAGCTAGGTTGTTGTTTGTCATCACGACTTCGTGTGTTTGTTACTGGTGGAAATAATATTGAAGGGTTCACAGTTCTTTTTATTTGTAAAACAATAACTGTCCCTCTTGATTTAGTATTAAAGTATATTTTAGGGTGGGTTATACAAGGGTGAGCTGCTCTGGCTGACGAATTCTTAACTCATGTGTCGGCGGCAGGAAAACTGTCTCCTCTGCTCGCTTGCTTCTCAGTTATCTTGAAATACACCACTGGTCGATATCTTGGACAAGGAGTCTGCTGCCAGCCCTCTGGATTCAGCAAAACTCAGACCAGGTGCTGCTCTAATACTTCAGTACCACGGTCCCTGAAATAAGAAGGTTGTACCTCCTTCTTCAGAACTAATATATAATATACTTCCACACTGAAGTACAGGACATTACAAACACAGAGTTCAGCGCTGTAGGCCAACTGCTAGCTTCTCATGTGACAATATACCAGTATTCCTCTCCCTAATGGTTACAACGCCTCTGCAATTCAAGCATTAATTCCTTCTATACAATAGGATAGGTGTCATGTTACTATTTGGCAATCCCATATATGCCTATGCAGTTATACTCCTCTCTGACAAGCTTTTACATGGTGGAGCAATATCTAGGCTTTGCCTTCTGTTTGCTACTGAACCACACACATACAGACACATTTTATCATTTCCTATTCAATTTTCATATCATATATATATATATATATATATATATATATATATATATATATATATATATATATATATATATATATATATATATATATAGGAAATATGTCTAGCTTACCACAATTCAAGGAAATATACACAGGTAACGTTGACTGGCGATGAATTCTGGCACAATTTTGATCTGCCTTATCCCAGGCTTTTATTAGAAAAATATTAGCTTGATCTCAACGCACTTGCTTCTCACAAAATTTATTTTCAAAACTGGCCCTGAACTGACGCTTCTATTTGACTATATCGAACGTTCTAACCAATGAGACCATGTTTACAAGAGCCTTTGAAAAAATTTTACCCATCCTACACGTAGCCATTAACAACAATAATAGTATTTGCAGTTCGACTAATAAGGTTTCGCCTTACATATTACTGCAGCCAATCAAATCGTATCTAACTTGTTGGCCTCATTTCCCCTAAAGCAGTGTTTCAAACATGCCATTATGAGCAAATATGATCTTGTGCTGTCAGACAACCCCACTATAACATTTTGGCTATAATTTGTTAATTACTAGACTATTTGCGTAACACATAACATATTCTTTGTCAGCAAGTCCTAAGGCACACAAATATATAAGTTTAATGAGGCTAAGTGGCTTCGTTCAAAATATGTATTATTCTAGGATAGTCGTGTATTTTTTTTTACCACCCGTTCACTTCTATACCAGGGGATGACTTCTGTACTGTCAGACTAATGTCAGGAGCTTAGACATAAATCAGTAGAATGTCAGGTTTCCCAATAAGAGCTTAAACCTGTTTTCAAAACCTAACCTCGTATCGTTAGGGTTTTTTATCACAGTTTATTTGAAAAAATCAGGCCTGCATGCCTTTCGCGTGGGATTGGCGTTCCTCCGTGCATCTCTCTCTCTCTACTAAGCCCGTCTGTCTTTTAGGTTAACGTAGTGTGTATAATGACATTAATGTAGCATTATATCTAGGTCATTAAGCAGTGTGCCTATCAAGGTCGTCTAAAAAATACAGTACCAGTTTTATTTTTAGAAACGCGTGTATGATGCTGTAGGCTTTTACTATCGTGCGTGGAAGCGTTACAGTTATGCAGACGAAGTAGAAAAGGGGGATCTCGTGTTCAGCCATTGTGGCGTTCTACAACACAGGCGTACGCTATTGTGAAAGCACTGATCTTTCACCATTCTTCTTTCTTTCTATTGAATTACTTCGTTAGGCTTTACATTTATTTTCTAATTTATATATGTGGATTAGAATTTTTCACCACAATATATATATATATATATATATATATATATATATATATATATATATATATATATATATATATATATATATATATAGAGAGAGAGAGAGAGAGAGAGAGAGAGAGAGAGAGAGAGAGAGAGAGAGAGAGAGAGAGAGAGAGAGAGAAATCAAGTCCAACACAAAAATAAGAACCTTCAACTCAAATGTAAAGTCAGTCCTATTGTATGGCTCTGGGACAGAAGATACAGCAACAGTGATAAATGCAGTCAGCGGCCCATAGCTTGACTGCTTGCGTCAGGGTCAGCAAACCAGAGCTGACCAAGACCCTACTCCACCTCCAAGTGGTGGTCCTGGAAACAAGTTGCATCACTGCAGTCTGGCTGAGAGAGTAGGGATCGAAGAGGGAAGGTTAACCCGGTTCCAAAAATGGCGTGCTGAAACCGGATGTGTCGGGCCGAAAGGCGCAAATATCGCAGCTTTGCTGTAAACGGCGACACAAAGTAACAAACGTCCTTTTCAGGACGATCGCAGAAGAAGAAGAAAGACACGGAGAACAACAAAAACAACAACCAAAAATCTACATAATTTTACAAACGGGTGCTTGCGTAGAATAGAAGGACTGGAATGGTTTTGACAAAGTCACAAATGTGGAATTGATGACAAGAACCAGACAAGTGCCAGTGGAACAAGAGTTGAGAAGAAGACGATGGCGATGGATAGGACACACATTGAGGAAACCTGTTGATAGCATTACAAGGCAGTCCTTGTTCTGGAATCCACAGGGACATAGAGGCAGAGGTAGACCAAAAAAGACATGGAGAAGAGAACTGGATACAGAGGTGAAAATGATGAGGAAAACATGGAAAGAACTTGAGCGGATGGCACAGGACAGGAAGACTTGGCATGTGTTTGTTGAAGGCCTATGCTCCTCGGAGAACTAAAGGGTATTGATTGATTGATATATAAATATACAAGTATATATATATATATATGTATTATGCGCTTACCCAATGTCGTGAAACATTCTAAATCCACATATATAAATTAAAAGGTAAATGTAAAGCCTAACAAATAAATTCTATAAAAGGAAAGAAGAATGGTAAAGAACAGTGCTGTCACAATGACAGTACTCGAGATCCCCCTTTTTATGCTCCGTCTGCAAAATTGTAACGCTTTCACGTTGATAGTAAGCCTACTGCATCATACACGCGTTTCCACAACACAATAAAACGGGTACTGCAGTTCTAAGAAAAACCTTGAGATACGCAAGCTGATTAATGACCTAAATTAATACTAGCATTAATTACACTACGTTACCATAAACGAACGGACAGATGGACTTAGGATAGAAAGAAGGGAGGGCTGATCGGAGGAACACATGCAACACTAAACACGCGTCTCGCGATATTAATGCCACCCCCAACAAGCGTAAGGCCAGACGCAATACTTTTTTTTCAGATGGACAGTGATAAAAAACACTACAACTACGAGAGTTAGGTTTAAAAACCTGAAAAATGCTTATTGGGAAACATGACATTCTACTGTTTTATGTCTGAAATCCTGACATTAGTCTGACAGTACAGCAGACACCCTAAAAGTTTGGAAGTGAGGAAGTGGTAACAGCACGACTATCCTAGAAGAAAATACATATTTTGAACGCCGCCACTTAGCCCTATAAAACTTATATATTTGGGTTCCTTAGGACTTGCTGACAAAGAATATGTTAAGTGTTATGCAAATAGTCTAGGAATTACCAAGTTATAGCCAAAATAAAATGGTGGTGCTGTCAGACAACACCAAAATCAGAATCGCTCAGTGGCAGATTTTTAAACCACCATTGTACGGGAAATAGGTCCCCATGTTACCTCCTATTTGATTGGATAGAAATAAAAGTAAGGCTAGACACGATTAGTCGGACTATAAATACTATTTTTCGTTGTTAGGGGAGACGGATGGAAGGGTACTTTTTTCAAACGCTTGGGTAAACATTGCACGATTGGTTAGACCCGCCAATATAGTCACTTAGACGCGTCAGTTCAGCACCACATTTTCAAAAATACTGTCTAAAGCAACAGTGCGTTGAGATTCAGCTTATATTTTGTTAAATAAAAGCCTGAGACAGAGGCAGATCGGAATTTGTGCCATAATTTGTGCCATTATTCTTCACCAGTCAACGTATCTGTTTATTATTTCCATGAAATGTGGTAAGCTTGAAATATTTGATATCTTTTTAATGAAAATTGAATGTAAATTAATAATTTATGTCTGTATATGTGTGTGGTTCAGTAGCGAACCTGAGGCAAGGCCTATATAGTGCTCCAGCCTGAACAGAAGGTGTCGGAGAAAAGTAAAACTACATGGAATTACCAAATAGTACACTGACACCTATTTTATTGTATAGAAGGACTTACAGATGAAATTGCAGAGGCGTAGTAACCATTAGAGGAGAATACTGGTGTAAAATGATTCAGATGAAGATAGCAGTTGGCCTACCGCTCTGAACTCAGTGTTTGTTATGTATTGTGCTCAGTGTAGAAATAGAGTATAAATTAGTTCTGAAGTAGGAGGTACAACCTTCTTGTTTCAGGGACTGTGGTCCTAAAGTTATTGAGCAGCACCTGGTCAGAGCTTTGCTGAATCCAGAGGCGGACAGCATACTTGTTACGTACATTTATTACCTAAGGGGGTAGTCTTCGGTCCTGCCAAATGTACGCACCAGTCTCAATATAGTTATATTATTTGTGCGGTCGAATGATTCGCGCACTGACGTGCACAAAGCAGTGTGAGTTGCTTTGGGACGCACTGGTAACCTAGTTGGGTAGTTTCTGACGTCATGATTTGAAGGGGCAACATGGACCTTGTTTATGTCCGTGATTGATATATTATTATTGTATTCATGGCACGTTTATGGAAGCCATTTATTCTAGTGATCTGTATTGGTCTTCAGGTCGAAACCAATAGCAGCAATGTCACGTAAGTTATCGCCCCACTTCTTATTGTATGCTGTATTGTAAGGCCGCTCTTATACTAGTCTAGCGGGAATATGTTATTCCTAGAATGGACCTACAGAGTCGTTAGCCTTTAGGATTCGTATCGTAGAAGAAGGATTCCTACGAGTGGGAAAGAAGTTAATTTGATTGCAGTATTCATATGTGTAAACGCCTTTATTGTAATGCCAAAGTCGTGGCATGATTTTTGAGAGGTTAGTTAAAACCTAAAGATACTAACTCAGATACCTCTTCATATATGTACCATTGAATATACATTGAGACTACGTTATATGGAACTATGTCTTGGATAGAAACAGTCTCTTATTGGACGAATGCGGGAGTTCGTGGTATGGGAGTACATGCTTAAGTGGATGACCTCAAGCAAGGTCAACGGACATTCCCTTGCTGTTAAAACCTAGTATGAATATTATTGGATTCTTATTACTTACGTGAGAGAGAGGATTTTAGATATGAATGACCAGAGATGTATCGTTTTATCGGAACTGTCACTACTATGTATAAATTGTTCATCGTACCTGTCAAGGAACATTGTACCGTCTTGTCAAACGTCTTCGTACCACGTAATAAATTATAATAACTTTACCGACGAGTTGAGTATGATCATGTTGGCCTGATTTGCCTTCCACTCGTTGAAGTTCTGTTGGATAGCTCTTCATCTAATTTTCATTCTACATTCGCGTCAAGATGCTAGTACATTGGTACATCTGCTACTAGCTATCATGTTACCCGAAAAGAGCGCTCAACAGTAAATGGTATGCCAGTGTGGTCTGGAAATCAATAATTTCAAAGGAAACGTACCCTATACAAGTATCGGTTGAATGGAAGATTTGAACTTTCAAGGCGACAACATCTTGGAATCTACTGTGTTGGTGAATCACAATCAACTTACGGACAGGGTCAAGGTCATCAATCAACATCCACGTCAGGTTGTACAGTGACTGACTACCTTGGAATCACCTCTTCGTCAGTATTGCGTGCGAGCTGTGGTCTAATACTCAGAACGAAGTATTTTATCCTCAAACGTACATCCACGGAGACGAGGCACATTGATTTTTTACCTGCACGCGAGATGAGTATAACGTGTTTTCGTTGTACACTTTATTACGTTTAGCTGTGCCTCATGTAGTTATGTCCACATTTATATTTTTTCGTTTTACATGTTATATGTGTTGTATTCTTCGTGGGAGGTAGGGAGGTTGATCTGACGAACGAGATCCATCTCGAAGCCAATTCGGGCTCTTCGTCAGACGTTCTGTAGGGCTCATCTTGTAAGTTTCAATTGAGCGATAATTCCGGTACAAGGCTAGAAACCTTGCCGAAGTTCCGATCGCTAGTTGTCCCTTATAACAGTATCTGTTTAGCTGTTTCGTCACGTTTTTTATTGTTGTTTTCGTAGTTATTTTTACTCGTATTTAGTTTTATGATGAATTTTGTTTGTATTATGCGTCCGTCTAATCTTCCTGTCGTTCAGTTTTTTACAAAGCATATGTTTTTACACTGTGTTGTCAATTGTCTTGTGCATTATTGGATCGTAGATGTCATCGTAATTTTTTACGACATTCTATTTTAGTTCCACATTTTTATTTTATTTGATTTCTACGACTGTAGTCATTTGTCTTGATTATCGTGTCGTGTCAGTATTGTGCTATTGTCTGTCACGCTGTTGCTTTCACACCATTTCATGTTATAAATTACATTATTGATTATTAATATTTGACTATTATATGATGACTTTAATGTACAGTTCTTGGACAGGAACTGGTACCTCTGATTAGATGGTAAAAAAGTGAATATTTTTAAGTAACACTTATTAGAGTGAAAAAAAAAAAAATTATTAGACATAATGGATATTTTGGATCATTTTCTCCGGGAGGGAGATAGAATGGGTAAATGGGGTTCAAGTTGTGAGGAATATGCCATTGAACATTTCTTACTTCAAATTACCCAGGATCTCAAGAATTTTGCTTTTCTTAGGTGCAAATATGGCTTTTCACAAGAGAAAGCAGTGAGACTTGCTAAATTATTATCAACCATTTTTTATGATGAAGGAAAAATAACTACTCAAGACAGTAGTGTTATTGAGGTGGATGAGTTGAAGAAAACCATAACGAAGCACAAGGGTAGGGAGATTGCCCTTACGAATGAGCTGCTACAGCAAAAAGGGGAATATGAGAAGAAGTTGTTGGCTATGGATTTTGAAAATTCTGAGTTAAAGAATAAAGTGACGGTGTTGATAGAGGATAACAAGAAATGTCATGACTCTTCTTTTAACCAGAAAAGAGAGTTAGATAATGAGGTGACCTCCTTAATGAACATATTTTTCGAAGAAGATAGTGACGATGAAAAAATACCTACTGCTATTAATACTACTTTGCAGATAGATTGCAATACACACGTGGCTCAAATTCAGAGCCTGACATCTGAGGTAACTCTTTTGAGAGAAAAGTGTAATATGGAAAAAACGATGAAACAAAACATGAAAGTTTTGGATAAGAAGATAGCAGATCTTACCTTGGCAAATCAAGAACTTAGGAATCTTCTATGTCAACAGGAGAAAGTGTCTCAGGAAAAACAGATAAATATTGAAAAATTACTCATGGAGAAAAATGAGTTAGAGAATGAAGTACGCTCAGTAAAAATATTACTTGACAAGGAGAAGAAGGTCATTGAAGAATTTGATAAGTTAAATATGACTATGAAGACAGACTGTCATGCTCATTTGGCTCAGATTCAAGAACTTACATCTGAGATTCCTCTTTTGAAATTAAGGGTTGAGGAACTTACGAATAGCCATCAAAATGCCATTGAGGCACTTGAAAAAGAAAAGGCCATTAATAAAGAACATGTCAGGAAACACACTATCGATGTTGAACATCTAACTCAAACTGCTGCTGCAGAACTCGAAGTTAAAGATTTAAATATTATGAATGGGATTGCTAGAGAGCTAGAACTATTCAAAAGGAATTATGAGAAGTGGAAGTCAGATTATGTAGAGTTGAAAATAGAAGCTGAAAAACAGAAAAAATTGATAATGAATCTTAGAGATAGAAAAGTCAGAAAGGGAAATAACAAGAATTGCCATTCTTTTAAAGGGAAACAATTTTGTCAAACTTCTCTGTATAATGTATCTTCTAGCCAATCTCACAGATCACGAGATTTTCATCAGAATAATTTTGGAAATAATCAAAGCAATAATTATTATCATAATGGGAAATTTAAATCACAATCTTTCAAAAAACAGACAAGGTTATCAAAATAGACAGTATGGTCAATGGCACAATGGTAATGGTCATACTAACCGTGATTTTAACGTAAACAAAAATGCAAATACTAGCAATTTTGGGGATAATAACCAAAATCGATCGCTACGAAGATATATATCTTCGAACCAGCCACGACAACACTCTAATGTTGCTTTGAGTGATACACATTCAAACAAGGAACAGGATAATAATGTTAATGCACATAGTGCTATGTCATGTTCTCTGGATTTCGAACAGGTCAAGTCTTGTGATGAGAGTAATACCCCATTCCAGCCCAAGGCGATCACAACGCTGCGATGCGGGCAAATTATACCAAACCTACCAGCGGCTTGTACGGCCACGTCAGCTACTGACTATGGAACAGGAAGCCTTAAATTAAATAAGGGTTTTATAAATGGCATTCCATGCTCTCTTTTATTTGATTCAGGCTGCAGTGCTGTGGGAGTGCGGAACTCTTTGGTCGACCCCGCCTGTGCAACTGGAGAGACCATCCAATGTGTTACATTTAGTGGGACAGTGGAAACATTTCCCACGGCTGTTATTGAGTTAAATACACCATTTTTTTCAGGAAAGATCCACGCCTGTCTTCTTCCGAATCCAATTTCTGATGTCATCCTGGGTCGCATACATGATATAAAGGAATGTACCCCACAGCAAATTGCTGAATGGGAAAAGCAGCATATACAGGATGCCTATGCATTTAAGTCTATACCTAGAGTTGTGTCACATGCACATGCTATTAACATGTTGGGTAATGCTAATGTATCGGAATCTAGTAGTGAAAATGATTCCATGGTTCATTACGCCACTGTGGCTAATGCATTACAACCTTTACGACATGCTTCCATTCTTAAGAATGATATTAAGGTTTCAACGCAACCTGTGAAGACTAGTAAGTCATTCCGGGGGACATATACCTTCCCTCGACCTGATCAGCAGGCAACTGATCGTAAAAAAAAGGTTAAGTTTGTAAAAAAGGGAAAGGATGTTCATAATAAAAATAAGAGTTGTAACTCCGTTATGGGAAAATTAATACCAATAAGGTTGCCAGTAAGATTTTAACTTTGCCCAGCAAGCAGGTGTCTACGACATGCCGTACACCTACACCTTTGTCTGGCATAAGTCATAATAATCAAGTACAAAAGTATGGTACATTTCAGAATAATCCTAAAGGTATAAATAATAAATATTATAATGTACCTAAGAGGACTAATGTTACCCATCAACCTTGTTCACATTCTTGTGACTACGGTACCACTTATATTGGTAGAGGTGCATCTTCTCGCACCATCCTTGTGCAAAATCTGCCACAGCGAACTAGTTGGCAAGCACTAGGAGATTTTCTCAACCACACGGCAGACGTTAGGTTCGTGCGTCTGTTACCTCATACCAATAACAGGTATGGTGACGCCGTGGTTACTTTTAGGACCAATCGAGATGCTCGCATGGCTATCGAGCGGGACAATGGTGTGTATTTCCACCACCATTCTCTCCGATTACAATTGGTTCCTGATTCTGCGTCACGCAGATAGTAACCTACTATATTGGATTTTGATTTCACATTCTTTGATGACTCAGCCTATGCAGTCATCATCTCTTTCTTGTAATGGTTATTTGTTCTTTTTCTAGTTCTCATGAACTTTTCCAATGGAATTTTATGCCATTCGGATTAATGAATGCGCCAGCTACCTTTGTACGCATGATGCGCCGCATATTGTCTCATCGTCCCGATGTCATTACTTATATAGATGACATCTGTCTTTTCAGTGACTCTTGGGATGAACATATTCATGGATTAAAAGCTTTACTTTCTACCTTACGGGATTATAACTTAACAGCGAAACCTTCAAAGGCTTTTGTCGGTTTTCATGACATCTCATTTCTGGGTCACCGCATAGGTCATGGTTTCATGTATACAGAAGACAGTAACGTCTCTAAAATTTTAAACATCTCAGCACCTAAGACAAAAAAACAAGTTAGGTCGCTTTTTAGGACTAATACAGTTCTATTCAAAATTCATCCCTCATTTGTCTACTATAACTGCACCTTTTTCGTCTCTACTGAAGAAAGGCACATCTAATGTAATAAAGTGGTCGCAGGATCACCAAACGGCGTTAGACTATATAAAACAATTTTTTTCAAATGAACCTTTTTTGAGGTTGCCTAACAAAAATCTCACTTTCATTCTTCGCAGTGATGCTTCTTCTTACGCTATCGCTGCAGTTTTGATGCAGGAATATAACGGCACCTTATTTCCGGTGATGTACGTGTCCAGAAAACTTACGGAGAGCGAACTCAAATACTCCGTTCTCGATAAAGAGCTCCTCGCATTAGTGTGGGCAATCACAAAACTGGAACGTTACCTTCTCGGCTCACACTTTGTGGTGGAATCTGATCAAAAAGCTCTTACCGCACTGAACACGAAGAATGTTAAATCATCGAAGTCAGCGCGTTACGCTATAGCGCTTCAACCATTCAATTTTGAAATACGAGCTATTCCTGGAGTGAAGAATGTGTTCGCAGACTGTTTGTCGAGATGCCCAAGCGAACTTGTCGAAACTAAACCACTTCCAGATGTTGAAACATCCTCACCGATAACATGAATAACTTTCTACATTTTCATTGATTGTACATCTATAAAGACTGATTATATAACTGAAGTATTCGTATAAATATATCTTTCAGGATATACTTACTTATAGATTATAACATTACTTCTTGTGTAGTAACGTTTTATTAGAACGGGAACAGTGGTATTAGAGTAACATTTTATTAGTACTGCAACATTGGTACTACAGTAACTTTTTATTAGTATGGAAACATTGTTAAGAGCGACAAATATACATTTGTTATTCCTATGGAACATATTACACTACATATCGTGTTCGAGAATATATTTTATCGTGTATGGAACATTGAGAACATCGTCTCGTCGATTACTAACTAGTTGTAACTGAACATTGACTTATTGATAGTGATCTTGTAATTACTTAGAATATATTAGTAACTGGTTATTTGTTAGTAATTAAGAAATATATAAATTAGAATAATTCAATTTAATCTATTTAATTGATTATGGATCACACACATACTAACTTTCTTAGTTGTCACGTAATACCTACATTCACGGGTCTTAGTTATGATATCTCACTGTTAGATCACTAGTCAACCGTACTAGTGTTAGAAAACATTAAGGTTGTTGATTCTTAAAGTGTTTAATTTTGCATTGCTTCATTTTTGCACATTGTATTTTCAATTTTTCTGTTTTATTGATTCTCTTGTCATTGATCATCATCAGTGTTGCTGTTCATTTTCATTTTTGAAATCATATGTTTCAAATTTTTTTGAAAACTTAGTTGAATTTTATTATCATTTTTTTTTTATGGTTTTTTTTTCATTTTTCATTTTCAAACTTGTTTTTACTTCGAATATTACCACATCGTTCCAAAGTAGGTCGATGGTGGATGTGTGCTTTAATGCATACTATCATTTAGTTATATTGTTTTCGTTTAATATTCTTTTCTTAATATGGTATAACTTTATGCATTTCATATATCTTGTTGTAGTTTTGACTCACCTCTCCCGGGTACTAAGTTCAAAAAAATTAATAGAATTAATTTTTTTAAGGGGAGGTAATAAGGGAGCTGTTACGTACATTTATTACCTAAGGGGGTAGTCTTCGGTCCTGCCAAATGTACGCACCAGTCTCAATATAGTTATATTATTTGTGCGGTCGAATGATTCGCGCACTGACGTGCACAAAGCAGTGTGAGTTGCTTTGGGACGCACGGGTAACCTAGTTGGGTAGTTTCTGACGTCATGATTTGAAGGGGCAACATGGACATTGTTTATGTCCGTGATTGATATATTATTATTGTATTCATGGCACGTTTATGGAAGCCATTTATTCTAGTGATCTGTATTGGTCTTCAGGTCGAAACCAATAACAGCAATGTCACGTAAGTTATCGCCCCACTTCTTATTGTATGCTGTATTGTAAGGCCGCTCTTATACTAGTCTAGCGGGAATATGTTATTCCTAGAATGGACCTACAGAGTCGTTAGCCTTTAGGATTCGTATCGTAGAAGAAGGATTCCTACGAGTGGGAAAGAAGTTAATTTGATTGCAGTATTCATATGTGTAAACGCCTTCATTGTAATGCCAAAGTCGTGGCATGATTTTGAGAGGTTAGTTAAAACCTAAAGATACTAACTCAGATACCTCTTCATATATGTACCATTGAATATACATTGAGACTACGTTATATGGAACTATGTCTTGGATAGAAACAGTCTCTTATTGGACGAATGCGGGAGTTCGTGGTATGGGAGTACATGCTTAAGTGGATGACATCAAGCAAGGTCAACGGACATTCCCTTGCTGTTAAAACCTAGTATGAATATTATTGGATTCTTATTACTTACGTGAGAGAGAGGATTTTAGATATGAATGACCAGAGATGTATCGTTTTATCGGAACTGTCACTACTATGTATAAATTGTTCATCGTACCTGTCAAGGAACATTGTACCGTCTTGTCAAACGTCTTCGTACCACGTAATAAATTATAATAACTTTACCGACGAGTTGAGTATGATCATGTTGGCCTGATTTGCCTTCCACTCGTTGAAGTTCTGTTGGATAGCTCTTCATCTAATTTTCATTCTACATTCGCGTCAAGATGCTAGTATACTGGTACATCTGCTACTAGCTATCATGTTACCCGAAAAGAGCGCTCAACAATACTCCTTGGTCCATATAGCAAACAGTGAGGTGTCTCCAGAACACAGGGGAGCAATCGAGCAGAGGAGTCTTTTCCTGCCGCCATCACGAAAGATAAGCCTATGTGGCCAGCGGAGCTCAACATTATGTACCCCCTCTTAAACTGACATTGTATTACAATAAGAGGGGAAATTAATTGTTTTAATGCCAGAAACTGAGAACATCTCCAATACTAGTTCCAACAGAAACAAACACTTGAAGTCATGATGACAAATAACAACATAGCTTGAAAAACAAAACCAGTATTACCTCATAGTACTACTACACAACTGACACATAGGATAATACTAATAAAATATGTCACTACAAGATTCATATTTATAAATTATGTACATATAAATTGTGATTACATTTTATTATGATTCCTGGTTCACTGTGTAGTTGAATCAGGATCTCTATTAGTGAAAGTAATTAATACATATATATTTGCAACTTTACCAGTGACTCATTTAAGATAGTCTCATAGCGTGTTATATGTATGTGAGTGTCACAATGTTGTCAAGTGTGGTGGAATAAATTAAATTGTTTATCTGTCTGTTATTGTTGTGACTTACACTTCATCATATACAAAACCCTAGACATTCAACGTAGTCATCACAATATTCCAGAATAATTCTGACTGAGGTATAAATATGTGGTAGCAAGTAAGGTCATCTGTAATACACTACACTTATTAGATACAGATACCTTCACAGCTGATCTCAGTCAGTACACTAAGTCCCCTATAAATATTTATAACATCCCACTTTACCACACCCAACAACATTCAAAGCTTGTTTGAATGTAGGTTTGAATGTGCGACGTTTTCAAACTCTTTCGCCGATCGCTACCAAATTTAGCATGTTAATACAAATGTATTAGATCTACCTTAATAACTACACATGGGACCGAAATTACGTCTAATTATTGATTTATTTATTAGCGATCAGACTACAGATATTTTAGAACCGTCATTACAAAAATTTTCCCTGGTATTAGTAAACATTAATTCTTCAGACGCCAATTTATAAAGCTGTGAGCAGATTAGTACGCTAGTTTTTTTTTTCTTTATTTTGTTTGAGGAGAGGGGAGTTTGATTAATGTTTAATTCATCCAATCGACAGAGTGGTTAGAACTCTGGTCTCTCGGGACAAAAGTATCGGGTTCAGATCACGGTATCGACACGCTCCAGTCTACCTAGTTGTACCTGACTCTGCTCGTTAGTTAGAGAAGAAAAGGGTTTCTAGGAAGGGACCGGGTCACCCCCACCTCTCGATGCTGGACTCAGTATTGTGATAACTCTAACACTTCACTCCCCTACGGCAGTATCTGCTATGGGAGTACCTTTACCTGTTTATTTTATTCCCCATCCCCATTGACTCCCTTCTTGCCCCATGGAGCCAGACCTGTAGCTGGGCCCCTTGTAGGAAGCCCTCACCAAGAATTTACATGCTCCGGCAGCCGTGGCTTCTGTGGCAGTTCGTTTTACGTCATGAGGTGGCCAACCTCACATTAGTCGGCCCTGTACGACATGCTTAAGGGTGCAGCAGTGCTGTTCTTTCTTTTTATCTTCAGTGACCTCCGGAAAATACACGGGACAATACTTTCTTGTTCTCTTCAGTGACCTCCGGAACTATACCGGACAATACTTTCTTTTTCTCTTCAGAGACCTCCCGGAAATACACGGGACAATACTTTCTTTTTCTCTTCAGTGACCTCCCGGAACTATACGGGACAATACTTTCTTTTTCTCTTCAGTGACCTCCCGGAACTATACGGGACAATACTTTCTTTTTCTCTTCAGTGACCTCCCGGAACTATACGGGACAATACTTTCTTTTTCTCTTCAGAGACCTTGTAGCAAAGTTGATTTTGCTGGGGAGGTTATGATGGTGTCCTAAAAGAATAAAAAGGTGTCTGCTATAACCGTGTGAGGTCAAGCACATGTAGGTCTCTGACTCTAGAGATGATAATGATGAATTATGTGCAGAGAACCTAACGCTACCTCCCTAGGTCTCACACGGTCAATCTTGTGGCTCTAGTGTATGGTGTATGGTGTACCTAGTGTCTAGGGGAGAAATGAATGATGGTACACAACAATCAAACACTTTAAGTTTCTATAAAAGAAGTTAATAACTATCAGTTAAGTTTTTCTTTAAAAAAAAGTATTTACAATTTATTTTGCCTGTCCATTCATAGTTTGTGGACAGGTCTTTGAAAACAAAGACAAGATAGTTTACAGAAAAAGAACAATTTAAAATGTTGGGACAATCTGCCCAATAACTAAAAGTTATTATGAATTTATAACTGTTCTTCCTGTAGGAAATATTAAGCTAATTCACTGTATTTATATAACGGGAGAGTCACTGTATATGAGGGCTGTAGTTCCTCATACCCCCATAAAATTCCTGTGTAATATTTTGAAACACAAGAAAATGTCAGAGATGCCCCAGATGTTTTACTCTTCACCTGAGAGTCCTTGTTGTAAGATAATACGATGGGTAGTTGCAGAAATTTCAAGTTCACCAATCGCCAAAGCTCCTACTGGATATTCAACAGCATATAAGTCTGGTTGGAGACTGGTTGGCGTTTATAAGCACTCAGCAGGTTTCCTGTCACCAGCCGGCAACAGGAACATAGACCCTCTGCAACAAAAGGACACCCTGGCCTTTTATCTCTGATCATTTATTCTAACACTTAATTTCCTATGTAGCGATCACAAAGTAACAAACGTCCTGTTCAGGACGATCGCAGAAGAAGAAGAAAGACATGGAGGACAACAAAAACAACAACCAAAAAGCTACAGACTTTTATAAACGGGTGCTTGTGTAGAATAGAAGGACTGAAATGGTTTTGACAAAGTCACAAATGTGGAATTGATGACAAGAACCAGACAAGTGCCAGTGGAACAAGAGTTGAGAAGAAGACGATGGTGATGGATAGGACACACATTGAGGAAACCTGTTGATAGCATTACAAGGCAGTCCTTGTTCTGGAATCCACAGGGAAAGAGAGGCAGAGGTAGACCAAAAAAGTCAGCCTCGCGTGCCTTACAAATGCACTAGCCCCGAATCGTACAGGACTCCCACCTTGTTGTGACCACACCTCAAGTGCTTATATTAGATACGCCACTGTACGTTCACATACTTTTCCTCCATACAATAAGGTGGAGTAACCACATTTCCTGTGATATGATCTTCTCTTCCTTTCTTTACACTTATATTTGCTTCAGGCATGTAAACAGTGTTCATTGAACACAAAGGCTTTACTAATCTATTTTAATACAATAATATGTCAACATAATCATAACAACATACATCAGTCAGATACCGTTTCATGTGTGGACTCAACAATGTCTGCTTCCGACATGTCCTTCACTTTTTCCCCAAAAGCAGTATCTAACTTTGTAGTTGGACCAAACATAGTAAATTTCATAAAATATCCTTACCATAATCAAGAAATATATAAACAAATGACGCTGATTTAGTGAAGAAATGGCCTCAGCTTCCTCCGAATCGTACAGACTGTGACTTGATTCTTTATTAAAGTTTATAATTAACACAGCTGTTTTTTCAGCGTATCTGTATAAAAATATTAGTTCAACTGGCAATGAATAATCAAAGCCTTTTGCTAATATCTACCAGCTCTAGCCAATCGTAACGTTCTACTACTTGAATTCAAATGCAGTTTGAATGAAAAACCCAAAATAATTTTGAATAACTGGTGGTGGATTGGCCAGTCTGCTTTAATCATGCCCAATACAAAAGATATCACGTTTAGGATTACATTTCTCCTACCGTTCTCCTTTCCCATTCATACTCTGTTCACCTCAAGCTAATTTGAATGTACCTCCCTGTCTCTTTTTCCAGTTCGCGTCCCCCTAACGTTACCAAAAAAACATGAGCAGGAACGCCAGTGTGTCTTGTTGTTTGTTCCTAGATATTAGTATTTCTTCAATAACTTCTCTAATACTGGGAATATCATATATTTTAAAGTACATTCTTACTCAGCCAACTCCACGTCATACTACCATATAATTCTTATGGGGAACTTGATAATGGTTTAAAATTTCCAATTTATTTCATCGTCCATCGTCAAATAAAATTTTACACAAGTCCGCCATCTTCCCCTCCTTCATCTTGTGAGCATGTATTTTTTCAAATAACTAACTTGTTTTAGTTACATCAGAAATGCTACCACGAAGTGGAAATAAAACTGTCTGCGTGGTTTGGCCTTGCTGGCTTTTTCGTAGTGTGAATATATGCGTTGCAGACTGTGTGCGAAGCGGGGGTTAGACGGGGCGGGTTTAAGAATTTGCGTTACTATTTAGCATTTTATCGTGTAATATTACCAAAAAATGTAAGGATTACTACTGGTTTTGCTACAAAGTTGACAGAAAGTGTTACTTCAGATAGCTATATTGCGGTATACTTCCGCCAATAGTTAATTGTAAGGCTAGACTACAAAGTGTATACAGCAGATTGGGCAAAAATTAACTATTAGTAGTGTTTCTCGAAAACGAAACTAAAGCGTGTCAGACTTTTTCCGTGAAATCGTTCTATAGGCTTAGCACTGTGCAAAAAGCAGCGGTGCTGGCTTCGAAGATGACAACCGTCAGACACATGCGGGCTAATGTATTTATTATCGTTTTATGCCTAAATCGTACTGAATTGAGCGTTTATTCTCGCATATTTTGCTACAGACCTCCCGGAACTATACGGGACAACACTTTCTTTTTCTCTTCAGTGACCTCCGGAACTATACCGGACAATACTTTGTTTTCTCTTCAGAGACCTCCCGCAAATACACGGGACAATACTTTCTTGTTCTCTTCAGTGACCTCCGGAACTATACCGGACAATACTTTCTTTTTCTCTTCAGAGACCTCCCGGAATCACACGGGACAATACTTTCTTGTTCTCTTCTGTGACCTCCGGAACTACACGGGACAATACTTTCTTGTTCTCTTCAGTGACCTCCGGAACTATACGGGACAATACTTTCTTTTTCTCTTCAGAGACCTCCCGGAAATACACGGGACAATACTTTCTTGTTCTCTTCAGTGACCTCCGGAACTATACGGGACAATACTTTCTTTTCTCCTCAGTGACCTCCCCGAACTACACGGGACAATGTTTAATACAGCCGTGACTTCTTCCTCTTCTTCGTTCGTCTTGAAAAGGACGTTGGTTGCGTTGTGTCCGTTTACAGCGAGGCTGCGATATTTGCTCCTTTCGGCCGACACATCCGACTTCAGCACGGCATTTTTTGGGGGGGCCGGGTTTGCTTGTCCTCTTCCATCCCTACTCTCTCAGCCAGACTGCAGTGATGACGCCTGTTTCCAGGACCACCACTTGGAGGTAAAGTAGGGTCTTGATCAGCTCTGGTTCGCTGACCCTGACACAAGCAGTCAAGCTATGGGTCGCTGACTGCATTCATCTCTCTTGCTGCGTCTTCGGTCCCATACAGCCGTGACTAGATTCTGCTAGTGTCGTGGTTTTAAAACTACAAAATACAATTTTTTTTTTAATCAGAATGTGTTATTATGATTTTCAAAATTGTATTTTCAAGATTTAAAAACATGACCTGAGCAGAATGTGTTCAGATCTGTTGCAGATCTTTTCTGCTATGATAGGGCAACAATAATTTAGTGGTTCTTGTTTCTCTAAATAAGTAATAATTTAAAAACAAGTTTCAGGCCTCACACTTTTGAAAATACGCTTTAAAAAATGCCTCTCTAATCGGATTGCTACTCCAAGCGCTGTATATTGTAACAAAGACTGAAGAATGTTCACAACTGTGTGATCAATGACATAAGTTCTGTGATCTTGATCACAGTTGTAATCTTGTAAAAATGTTAATGTTTCCTTTTGTATGGCGGGCCCGGTATATGTCGTACGAGGTTGCTTCATATTTTCGTAGTTTAAAAAAAACACGATAGAGAGTCATGTGCAACATTTCAGCTCCCTAGGTCATCTAAAACCTAGTGAGACAAGGGCTCAAAGATATCAAACATCCAAACAACGGACATATCAAATTAAAGAGAAGTGTTTAAGAATAAAAATACGCGTCGTATAAAAGAGCTACTGGTGTTTGCAAACATTTTATTATTGCACTGGTTTTTTAACAAGCTTGTATAGCAATAACCTCACTGAAGTGATCGATTTTATGACTAAGCGGCTTACGTTTGAAATGATTCTGTTTTTTATGGTGTCTACCATTAAGTCTTGTGGTTTACCTGACCCGATCATGTAAACGTGACACGACGTATTGTTGAAATCAATCCCATTTATTTGATTAAGCACGCAAACAAGTGATTCATGGTCGTGTGGTAGTGTGAAATAAGCATCTATATACATGAAGAAGGAAAAGTGTAGAAAGCGAATCATGCGTAACCTTAGTCACGAAACCGAAAGTACAAATGAAAATATTTATTCTATAGCGCATCCTTTCTCAAACTTGTTATCCTGGGAGAACCCCTGAGATAATGTTTAGGTCCCAGGGAACCCCTGCATAAAAATTATTATATCTACAGCTCATGGTACCTTAGCGTGATCACACAGTTGTAAATATAATAATCTATTAAAATAGTCAATGCTCTTTTGAGGAGAGAATTATTGTTTTCTGTGGATCTGTTTATTTTTTCCAACATATTAACTTACTTTTTTGTGTGGTTTCCCCTCCTCACAAAGGATATCCACTCAGTAATGTAGGTAGAAAAAACTTTCTTTTTTTTAAATTTAACTTTCCTACTTGATTTTTTTTTTACCTCATCCAAGTAGGTGTAAAAGTCTTATCACAAATTTCTACTTTACAAGATGCTAATGAAATAGTGTATGTATAAGAGTAAACGCGCTCCTATTGCGCACTGCCATCATTGCGTGCGCTAACATCGCCCGGCGCGCAAAGTTTAAAAAACTACGTTTATTTATTTATTTTTCTTCAATCACATCTCTAGCGGAACCCCTAGCGACCTCTCGCGGAACTCTAGCGACCTCTCGCGGAACTCTAGCGACCTCTCTTGGAACTCTAGCGACCTCTCTTGGAACTCTAGCGACCTCTCGCGGAACTCTAGCGACCTCTCGCGGAACTCTAGCGACCTCTCGCGGAACTCCAGCGACCTCTCGCGGAACTCTAGCTACCTCTCGCGGAACTCTAGCGACCTCTCGCGGAACTCTAGCTACCTCTCGCGGAACTCTAGCGTCCTCTTGCGGAACTCTAGCGACCTCTCGTGGAACTCTAG